>JAOPSE010000004.1:62660476-63064824 GCA_029449295.1 Zea luxurians | reverse complement strand
TAGTACCTGATTGAACCTGCCTACAGATTGCCCTCCTCACGCGACCTGAGACGTGGTCTCCCATTCCGGTTATGGTGGGTACAAGTGCGGTCACTGCACGACGGCAGTCGGGGTCAGTGGGGCATTGTACGCCAAGGCGGTGAGCCCCTTTCTGTTGCCAGGGAATCGATGGGGACGGTTGGGTGTGTGGGGACGGAGTGCCTCGCCACATCGTGTGTTTAGGTTTACCTTGCAAGGATAAAAACTCGATTCGAATCGTCTGCTTCTCGCAGCTAATGAGACTGCTTGATCCATGCTGCTACATTGAGTAACAAGAGGAAATATGATGAGATGATACAAGATGTTGATTGCTAAAAATGTTTGCTACTATGTATGAGTAGATAGTACATATTTAGTCTTAAGAGAGTCACACTTAAATTGACAAAGTTAAAACTTGATTTAGAAACTCAGCTAGTGCTTTTGGCAACCAAACCCACAGCCAAACAACTGCATGTCTAGAGGTAGAGGAGTAGACTCCTCACACCGGGTAAGTCTAGCTGAGTATTAGTATACTCAGCCTTGCTTGTGGCATAATTTTACAGGTTCTTTGGAGGACATGGTTGCTGGAGTGACTTGGCCGTCCATCTTGCCACCAGGTTGGACTGTCGAGTGGGACCCCGCCTCGGCTGAGGAGGAGCATGAGGAGTGATGGGACATGCTTCCCCATCTCTCTGTTTATTTACTGTTAGTTTTATTCCGCTGCACCTCGAACAATGATGGCTACTTTTGCAAAACTTCGATGGTGATGTAATAATTTAATACTCCTTAATGTATGGTTTTATGCTTTATTGTATTTGCTCTGTGACTCACCTTCGAGTGAGATTGTGGTACTTGATCCTGTCAGTGGCCTCGTCGGACTAGATCCGAGGGATTGACGGGTTGTTCCCATTTAAGTGCGGTCTAGCCTCTAAGGCGGGACTTAGGCACTTAAGTCGGAATAATTCAGGCAGTTCCGCCACAGCTGGTATCGGAGCTTGTACCACCACAGAGGAATCAATAAAATATAAATACCATCCTTTCCCAAAGTAAAACTTGATAGAAACAATGTTGGATAGATTGTAGGACGATCAGGATAGACCTAGGACGTGAAGCCTTAGGATGATAGAGGGGTAGTTAGGTGGCTAAGTGATTAAGCCCTACAGGCTACTATAAGGGATGGGAGTCCTTCCCTATTCCCTGTATATTGATGTGAGGTCGTTCAGGACGAGCATGCATGCATTCTTAAATAAACAAATAGATAATTGAGTAAAGACTTTAATGCAAAATGATGACCAACTAAGTACCCCAGTACCATTGTTATATTTAGAGAGAGGCTGAGTTGTGTTTCCCTTTCTTTTATAATTCTTTTCTTTTACTTACGCTTAACCATACACAGATGACTTCTCCCGGATCCTCAGATGGCGGGAATGCACTGACCCACACTGAGGGCTTGCACGAGAGGGTTTTACCCGCATTTTGTGGAGGTACTTCAGGGGGCCAGATACACGACACCTCCTCAGTACGCGGTGCAGCAGTTCGAGAAGCACCGAGTGCCCCGCTGTAGGGTGAGGATGACCTTGGAGCCTCATCCCCTGCAGCCAGGCTGGCATTCGCTGGACTCTGAGTCCTTTGGATACCGGGCTGAGGACACGATCGAGGCGATTGCTCTGCACGGGTTGACCACGTTCTGTGGATTCCCCCTTAGAGCTGTCTACCCACCCCATTGGCTTGTTCCCGCAGAAAGGGAAGACGACCCAATGTGGAAGGATCGGGTGGAGCATGCTAAGGACATCTGGGCTATCTACCCAGGTCAGACGGCTCACTTGACCGTGCGGTGCATGAATGCCCTGTACCGTCTGCAAGTGATGCGTGGTGAGGCAATGTCCCATCTGATGGCATTGTTGGAGGCAACTAAGATCACCCTAGACAACAGAGAGGAGCTTGTGGTTGATTTGTCCAGGAGATGGTGGAAAAGGACTTACAAGTGGAGCAGTTATCAGATGAGATCCAAGAGCTGGAGGAATTAGTGGGGACAAGGGAGAACACCATCGAGGTTCTCGAGGATCAGCTCCTCAACACCCAGCAGCAGCTTCCGAGGCTAATGAGCACTTGGATATGCATCACCAGGAGATCCAGGATGTGGAGGCTAACGAGGACGTCGACATTGAGGGAGGGGAGGAGCCTGCTTCCAGTGTGGTCACTGCTGGCTCAGGGAGGCCACCTTCCCCCGAGTCGAGCGTTGCCTCGTTCGCTCACTAGGTATCAGAGGTAGAGCTAAAAGTCGGTAATGGTGGGACTCCTCGCAACTAGCTTAGCTTTTGCAGCCTTGGGGTACTAGGCTAGATAGAGTTGAGTCTTTTGGGCCATTGATGTAATCATGATAAACTCTTTTGAAAGCATGGTTGATGGATGCTGTTAGTTTTAAATTTGGAAGGAAAGTTTATGCCTTTTGAAATCTTTTTTGTTTATATCGGAATCTATCAATTCGCCTTTGACTCCTTCACCGTGATTAAACCTTGAACTTAGAGATATGGTATTAAGTATATATGTGATTTTTTAGATGGCCGAGAGACAGCGTCGTGGCCAGAATGAGCGCGTTCCTCCACCGCTGCCACCGCCTCCCACTCTGCAGGAGCTAATGGCTCAGCAGAATGAGATCTTGAGGCAGCTAGCTCAGCGTCAGCCACCACCTCAGCATTATGGTGGTGGAGACCATCAGCGTCACCCCGCGGCAGCTACCTACTAGGAGTTCCTCAGTACCCAGCCTCCGTTGTTCACCAGGGCAGAGGACCCGCTTGATGCTGATGTATGGCTGAGGGTAGTGGAATCTAAATTCCCACTACTCAATGGAGTTTGTTCCGAAGTAACTAAGGTCAGGTTCGCCACTCAGCAGCTTCACGGACCCGCGCGAACATGGTGGGACCACTATCTCGCTATGCAACCAGTTGACCATGAAGTGGATTGGAGAGAGTTTAAGGCAGCTTTCAGGGGACACCATATTCCAGCTGGCATCATGGACCAAAAGCTCAACGAGTTTCTGGCACTTACTCAGGGCAACAAAACAGTGTTGAAGTATGCTCAGGCTTTTAATGACCTATGCCAGTATGCTGGATATCACGTAGATACGGACGAGAAGAAGAGAGACAGGTTCAGGAGGGGGCTCAGCACTAAGCTCCGTGACCGTCTCAACACTGTAAGGGCCAACAGCTACAATGAGTTGGTCAACATGGCCATCTCCCAGGAGGACTGTATCACCGCTCGGCAGGCAGAAAAGAAGAGGAAGGCCCCTGTGGCAGGACCTTCAGCTCAGCCACAGCGCTTCAGGATTGTGTCTGATACTCAGAACAGGGGACCTTAGCAATAGCAAGGGCGATGGGTGATCTGACCACAGCAGCAGCAGCAGGCACCCAACCGCATCCAGTTTCCAGCTCAGAGGAACAATCAGCAGCAGCAGCAGTATCGCCAGGCAAATGACAACATGTGTTTCACATGTGGCAACACCGGACATTATGCCAAGAATTGCCCCAGGAACCAGCAGAGGCAGGGGTAGAATGTTAATCAGAATTAAGGTAAGAGACAGAAGGTGCAAGTGAGGCAGGGCAAGCTGAACTTTACCACCATGGCTGATATTCCAGAGGCAGCACCCGTCATGACTGGTACCTTTACCGTTTTAAACTATCCTGCTATTATTCTTTTCGATTCTGGTGCATCGCATAGTTTTATCAGTGCCAAATTTAGTGCCAAGTGTCAGTTACCTTTTCACCACACCAATGGGGGTGTTACCATTTCAACACCAGGAGGCAGGATTGCCACCAATCAAATTAGCAGGCAAGTGCCTATAAAATTTGGTAGTCTTGTGATTAGAACCACCCTTCTCATCTTAGGATTGGATAGCGTGGATATTATATTGGGAACTGACTGGTTGACCAGGCATCAGGCAATACTAGATATTGCAGCAAGGGCCATTGAAATTCATTCCCCTGCTTATGGCGAGACTGTTTTATTTTTGCCCGACCAGGGTTGTACCCGTTCTTGTGCCTTCGTTATGATAGAATCCCCAGTGGAAAAGATCCCAGTAGTCTGTGACTACCCAGATGTCTTTCCTAACGAATTGCCAGGGATGCCACCTGACAGAGACATTGAGTTCGCCATTGAATTGCAACCCGGGACCGCTCCTATCTCCAAGAGACCCTATAGGATGCCTCCCGTAGAACTGGCAGAACTGAAGAAGCAATTGCAAGAGTTGTTGGATAAGGGGTTCATTCGCCCAAGTACTTCACCTTGGGGATGTCCTGCTTTATTTGTGAAGAAAAAGGATGAGAGTTTGAGAATGTGTGTTGACTACTGCCCTCTCAATGCGGTGACCATCAAAAACAAATACCCACTACCCCGTATTGATGTCTTGTTTGATCAATTGGTGGGAGCCAAGGTATTCTCTAAGATAGATCTCCGCTCGGGTACCATCAAATCAAGATCCGTGCCAGTGATATTCCCAAGGACGACCTTCTCAACCAGATATGGGCTTTATGAGTTTTTGGTAATGTCTTTTGGGCTGACCAATGCCCCGGCTTATTTCATGTACCTGATGAACTCAGTATTCATGCCAGAGCTAGACAAATTCGTGGTCGTTTTCATTGATGATATTCTGGTCTATTCCAAGAATGAGCCGAGCACACCAAACATTTGCATACTGTACTTCAGAGGTTGCGTGACCATCAGTTGTATGCCGAGCTGTCCAAATGTGAATTCTGGCTGAAGGAGATTAAATTCTTGGGTCACACAATTTCTCAGGATGGGATCTCAGTTGATCCTAAGAAGGTACAAGAGTAATGGATTGGAAACCTCCTACTACAGTACGGTAGATCCGGAGCTTTCTGGTATTGGCAGGATATTATCGACGATTTATTCGGATTTCTCCAGAATTGCCAAGCCAATGACTGAGTTATTGAAGAAGGGAGCCAAATATGATTGGAGCCAGAAGTGCGAAGATGCCTTTCATTCTCTGAGGCAGCATTGACAACAGCCCCAGTGCTGGCTCACCTGATAACACCAAGCCCTTCGAAAGTCTATTGTGATGCTTCTGGTACAGGATTGGGATGTGTACTAATGCAAGACAACAGAGTAATTGGCTTATGCTTCCGAGCACTCAGGCCCCATGAGCAGAACTACCTACACATGATCTGGAGTTGGCAGCTGTGGTTCATGCTCTTAAGATATGGAGACACTACTTGATGGGAGCTCACTGTAACATCTACACTAATCACAAGAGCCTCAAATACATTTTTACTCAGGCAGATTTGAATATGAGGTAGAGGAGATGGTTGGAGTTAATCAAGGACTATGATTTGGAGGTGCATTACCATCCCGGCAAAGCCAATGTTGTGGCAGATGCCTTGAGCAGAAAGACGCCCAGTGCAATTGTATGAGCATGGATGCAAGAGTCACCACCCTATGTGATGAATTGTGCAAGCTGAACCTGGAAGTTGTTTCTTCAGGTGCCCTAAGTTATATCTCGGTGGAGCCCACATTGCAAGAGCAAACAGTCAAGGCCCAGATTGAGGATAAGGGTGTTCAGGTTATCAAAGACATGATCAAGCAGAAGGCAGAAAAATACAAGTGCTTCCGTTAGGATAGTAAGGGAATTTTATGGTTTGGAGATCAATTGGTTGTTCCCAAGGACCTGGAGCTCAGAAAGAAGATACTGGATGAAGCTCATCTTTCAAAATTCTCCATGCACCCAGGTAGCAATAAAATGTATCATGACCTCAGATCCTTATACTGGTGGACCAGAATGAAGAGGGAAATTGCCAAGTACATATCCGAGTGTGACACCTGCCAGAGGATCAAAGCTAGTCATTTGAAGGCAGCAGGCCCTTTGCAACCCCTTCCCATACCATCTTGGAAATGGGAGGACATTTGCATGGACTTTATCGTGGGATTGCCCAATACCTCCAGGCACCATGATTCCATTTGGGTTATTGTGGACAGGTTGACCAAGACCGCTCACTTCTTGCTAGTACACACCACCCACAGGACAGAGAAGTATGCAGAGATCTATATTGACCAGATAGTTTCGTTGCAACGGGATGCCAAAGACTATAGTATCCGACAGAGGAGCACCATTTGTGGCACGATTTTGGGAACAATTGTAGGAATCACTTGGGACCCATGTAATACGAAGCTCAGGCATCCCCAAACAGATGGCCGAGACAGAAAGGGTAAACCAGATTTTGGAAGACATGTTAAGGGCATGTGTACTACACTACGGAAAGGAGTGGGACAAGTGTCTTTCCTTGGCAGAGTTTTCGTATAATAACAACTACCAGTCCAGTCTAAAGATGGCACCTTTTGAAGCCTTATATGGGAGAAGGTGTAGGACCCCGCTGAATTGGTCTCAAGTAGGAGAGAGGGAAATTTTTGGGCCAGATTTGGTACTTGAAGCAGAGGCAGAAGGTCAGAATCATCAGAAAAACTTAGAAGCTGCTCAGGCCAGGCAAAAGAGCTATCATGACAAGAGGCGGAAGCCTCTGCAGTTTGAAGTAGGAGACCATGTCTATCTTAAGGTGTCACCCACCAAGGGTGTCCAGAGATTCGGGATCCAGGGCAAGTTAGCTCCTCGTTACATTGGACCCTACGAGATCAAGGAAGCTTATGGACCCGTAGCCTATCAATTGAAGTTGCCACCCAGTATGTCAGCCGTTCATGACGTGTTCCATGTCTCTCAGCTGCGGAAATGTGTTTGCCTACCCACTGAAGTGCTACCTGAACCGGACATTGAGATAGAACCATACTTGTCCTATCAAGAGTACCCCATCAAGGTATTGGATCAGAAGGAGAGAGTCAACACGGGCAAGGTCAATCCGAATGTATAAGGTTCAGTGGAGTCACCATTCAGCAGAAAAAGCTACATGGAGACTGAGGATTTTTCTGCGCTCCTCGCTTCCCCGACTTTCTGCCAAAAGAGTCGGTACGTTACTCAAAACCCCACACCCCCACCTGCCCTTTGAAAATAATTATAAGAAAAACTTAGATAACAAGGATAGTCTAAGTTGTGGATTTAACTTAAAAAGGGCTTCCTTCTGAAGTTGCAAGGAGAATGACATTCGAAGAGCAGTTAACAAGAGAAACTTGAGTATAAGAAGGAGTAGCCCATCAACGTGCCTTCGTAGAACCCTCTAGAGGACTCTACCTAAAATCTCGGGACGAGATTCCTTTAAGGGGGGAGGGCTGTAACACCTCAGGTGTTACCATGGATAGAGCACCTCTATGCACTGATGACTGTGATCACATGTGGTAGAAACTTGAGAAGAAACATAAGAACCTTGGAGACCATGTGTTGATCAAGATTGTTAATGACCTAAGAGCATCACTCAAGCTTTTGTGCACTTACTACCTTGGGCAAGAGGAGAGTAAACCCTAGACCTCTCTTGAACCCAATCTCCCACAAACATGGTTGAGAGGGGAGGGAGAATAAGCAAATGTGCAAATCATGAGTTAATCCTTAACCAAACTTTAAATAACTTTTAACCAACAAATTTGGGAAGGAAATGTTGCAAAAAGACCCCTTGAGAAGCCCCAAATCCCTTCCTTAAGTAAAGAAAGAGTTAGAGCTCTCAAATTCTCTCTAAGTCAAAAACTACACCTAATCTAAAGATCAACCGTGTTCACCTTGAAGATGGCATCAAAACCACCTAAGTTCTACCCAAAAATGTGGCATACCACCTAGGGCACCCACTGGTAAAAAGTTGAGCCCGAGACCTTGACGTTTGACATGCCTTGGCATTGTTTTTGTCGCGAGGTGGGTAGAGAGACATACCTGATTTGGCGTCCAAAGATCTCCCTACCTAGGGCATATCTGCCATGGCGACTCATGGATGAGAGACAGCCCTAGGTGCCAGGAAAAGACTCACGCTGGATTTTTGCCAAGATTCGCACGTTTGCGACTTGGGCGAGCTGTGGAACATGGGCAGAAGAAAACCTACACGTGTTCGACGCGCTCTGTGCACGCCAGAGCATGCCCGCGCGCGCCCCACGTCGCGCCAAAGGCCAGCCGACGCCATGGGCCCTCTCCCGCGCCTATAAAGCCCACTCAGGCGTCGACCATACACTTCCGTGCACACTCAACCTCACCGGAGCTCAAACCTCACCGTCGTTTGCCCGTGCACGGCGTGTCCGCGGCCACCCGAGCCCCTGCCGCCATAGACCGGCCAACCAAGCCTTTCCCAACCCCGTCCGACCCTCGGAGACGACTGAGCACACCTCGGTGAAGCTCCCCGAGCGAGGAATCGAAGTCTGCTTCGCCGAGAGGCCAGTCCACGGTCGCCGGACTCCCTCCGACCGCCGGCGAGCGTAGACCGGGTAAGCCAGTGCGCCATTTTCTGATTCAAGGCATAGCTAGCCTCTACATCACCCGCGAAGCTCATCGTGCCAATGGATTGAACTAGATCGCCGTGATTTGCCGGCACAACCCGCCGCCGACGAAGATACCCGCCTGCGCACGTGGACTGAGCGATTCCGGCCATCCCCACCGTCGAACCGTACATCGCTATGACCGCCAGAGCCTCCCCGAGCCAACCCCGCCCCTCGCCGGACCTCTCTCGCCGCCGGTAAGCCGCGCCACCCTTTTCTTTCTCGCGGGTACTATTTAAATCTAGGGAAGGACCGCGGGGGAGAAGGAAAGAAGCCTGGGGGTTTTGTGAAATGTCAGTGACCCAAATGAATAGTGGCGCAGGGGTAGACTTGAGTGGATTGATTTGGATTAAACCCAGGGTCCACGGCGCAAAGTAGTTTTTTCAGGAAATCTTTATTAAATCTGATTTAAATTTTGAACAGAACTTGAATAATTCATAACTTCTGTTTTATTTATCCAAATTTAGTCAAACCAATTTTGTTAGACCTTAAATAATGTAAACTGCTTAGGAAAAATATAAAACCCCTATGTACTACAGAAAACTTTAGGGTTCTGATTTAATTATTGTTTTGACTAAAAGCTAAATAATAGGATTAAAAAATGGTTGCACTATTTGACTAAGGTTGGAAAAATTTGGAGAAGCTTATGTCCACCTACTAACCTATTTAAAAATGCTAAACTTCTCTATCAAACCCATTAAGTTAGTTTTTTGCCATTTGCTTTACAATATGCTTAAGGTTAAGAAAAATAGAAAAGGTGATTTAAATAATGAACCAGAGGGCACTCCTATTTTTGTTGGGACACTTATTTAGTGTAGTTCACTAGAAAAATCTATGATACCTTGGTTTAGTATAAAATAAATAGGATACCTTTTATTTTAGGAAAACAAGGAAAAATTAGAAAAACCCTACAAAAATAACCCTACGGGGAAAACACCCCAACCCTTGGGATAGCTAATGTTTTTGTTATTATAAACATAGGAAAAATACAAAATCTGTTGTTTGATATTTTTCAAATAACAAGTTGGTTATAAGCACCTTTTTGACATAAAACTTTAGAAAATCACAACTAAATAACCACCAATAAACTTTCTGTGATTTTTGGCACAGGAGCTTATTATTGCTGTTAGATGCCAACAAAAATAACCCTCAGGGCAGAACCTACCCCTAGTTAAGAGTTGTAGTGTAAAGTGGGCCCAATTACAAAACTTTGTTATTTTTGTCCAAAGCATAACCTTTTTATTTTGAACCTCAAACTCCTAGAACAGACTATATTGACCAATTACAAGCCACTGTAATTTTTACCAGATTTTTGAAAATTTTGAAATCACTGTTGTAGTTCAAACCCACACTAAAATTCATAAACAGAAAATAAAGAAGGGGAAAAGGATATGATGGAAATTAGTGTGACCCCAAAAACCCTTTGTAAATTGTCCACTAAAGTATATAATGGAAATTACAAATCCACTATGCTTATCCTTAACAAAACCTAAACCTAGAGTGATAAGCATAAAACTACTAAAAGCCACGTATGACCAAGAAACCAACCTAGTTCTTCTTCATTAGCATAATGTTATTAAATCCTGCATAATCATGACATACATATTCATTGCATTTCGATAGACTGTAACCTCGCTGACGGAGAGTACGTCCTCGTGCTGGAGCAAGGAGCTGCTCAGGAGGTAGCCCCGGACCCAGCACCAGAGCCTGCACCAGAGGATCTGCCTACCCCAGCTTTGGAAGGCAAGCCCCGGTTTTATGCATAACCTGTTATTTATGCTATTTTACTATACTTAATGATTGTAGGATTGATTGTGCACTTAAGTGTAGGAGTTGTTTGAAACCCTAGTTGCATGATCTCAGGAATCCTTTTGAGATGGATACTAGTATGCTAGGTCGAGTAGCTACTTTACTAATTAGGGATCTCGGTAGAAGTCGAGTGATTTTTCCCAGCACTCGCGCGAGGTCAGGAATTTGTTGTACTCACTTTCATATCATAATGAGGTTGGTTTGTGGGCAACAATCCATGGGGATTGGTTGTCTACGGGATAAAAATTTGAATAAGGATTATGGTGTGGTACCGTGAGTCAAGCGTTTGAACGTACTAAACATATGCCGAGAAATATGGTAAATCGGTAAGCCTAGTACCTGATTGAACCTGCCTGCAGATTGCCCTCCTCACGCGACCTGAGACGTGGTCTCCCGTTCCGGTTATGGTGGGTACAAGTGCGGTCACTGCACGACGGCAGTCGGGGTCAGTGGGGCATTGTACGCCAAGGCGGTGAGCCCCTTTCTGTTGCCAGGGAATCGATGGGGACGGTTGGTGTGTGTGGGGACGGAGTGCCTCGCCACATCCTGTGTTTAGGTTTACCTTGCAAGGATAAAAACTCGATTCGAATCGTCTGCTTCTCGCAGCTAATGAGACTGCTTGATCCATGCTGCTACATTGAGTAACAAGAGGAAATATGATGATATGATACAAGATGTTGATTGCTAAAAATGTTTGCTACTATGTATGAGTAGATAGTACATATTTAGTCTTAAGAGAGTCACACTTAAATTTGACAAAGTTAAAACTTGATTTTAGAAACTCAGCTAGTGCTTTTGGCAACCAAACCCCACAGCCAAACAACTGCATGTCTAGAGGTAGAGGAGTAGACTCCTCACACCGGGTAAGTCTAGCTGAGTATTAGTATACTCAGCCTTGCTTGTGGCATAATTTTATAGGTTCTTTGGAGGACATGGTTGCTGGAGTGACTTGGCCGTCCATCTTGCCACCGGGTTGGACTGTCGAGTGGGACCCTGCCTCGGCTGAGGAGGAGCATGAGGAGTGATGGGACATGCTTCCCCATCTCTCTGTTTATTTACCGTTAGTTTTATTCCGCTGCACCTCGAACAATGATGGCTACTTTTGCAAAACTCCGATGGTGATGTAATAATTTAATACTCCTTAATGTATGGTTTTATGCTTTATTGTATTTGCTCTGTGACTCACCTTCGAGTGAGATTGTGGTACTTGATCCTGTCAGTGGCCTCGTCGGACTAGATCCGAGGGATTGACAGGTTGTTCCCATTTAAGTGCGGTCTAGCCTCTAAGGCGGGACTTAGGCACTTAAGTCGGAATAATTCAGGCAGTTCTGCCACAGGGGGTGAATAGGCGAATAATAATTATCACTTTAAAACTTAAATTCTTACTCTACTCGAAGACTAGATCGTAGTGGAATGAAAGACCCTTCGAGTAGGTTGCAGCGGAATAGAAGATCCTGTCTCAAAATGCCCTGCACTTCAAATATAACTTGTACCACAAATAAGTATTGAAGTGCAGATATAAAGAGCCAGTAAGACAGAGAATCAGCACACAGCACAGAGTAGAGCACACAGACGCAGGGATTTATCCCGAGGTTCGGCCAAGCCTGAAATGCTTGCCTAGTCCTCGTTGGAGTTAGCCACACCTAGGCTGGAGTCTATTTCAACTCCTTCCTTCGTTTGCTTAGATCTGTCAGTATGACAGATAGAGCCTTCCACTATGTTGATATTGGTTACACAACGCTGTGGCTGCTTACAGTCTTCTTGACAGCACTCCGGCAGAGTGACAATGCGCTCAAGACTTTGCTCTAGCTCTTAGCAGCACTTCTCCACTCTCTAAAGGCTTATAGCTTTGCCTTCACACAAACTAGAGAGATAAACACGAGAGGGAGAGAGAGAATTGATCTAAATGATGTATACAATTGTTGGCTGCACTTATTTTTTTTGTTGGAGGCGCCTAGGGTTCCCTTTTATAGACCCAAGGGGCCTAGGAGCCGTTGGAATTCCTTTTGGAAGGCAATATTTGCTATCTGTCGAGTGGCGCACTGGACAGGTCCTGTAGCATGTCTGGTGCGTGATCTCCTTCAATATCAGGCTCAGCTGACCGTTGGAGCAACGGTCCTCTTGGCTCACCGGACACTGTCCGGTGCACACCGGACAGTCCGGTGCGCCAACTAACCGTTGGCTCAGGCCACGCGTCACCCGCTGATTGCGATGCCGACTGTTGGCGCAGTCGACCGTTGGCTCACCGGACAGTCCGGTGTACCACCGGACAGTCCGTTGAATTATAGTCGTACGCCGCCAAACTTTTCCCGAGAGTGGCTTGTTCACCGGAGTTCAGCATGGTGTACCGGACACTGTCCAGTGTACCACTGGACAGTCTGGTGTGCTAGACTGAACAGAGTTTTGGCTGCATCGAGCCAAGACTTTTTGCAATTCTTTTCTCGCTGTTTCTAGCACTTAGACAGAATATGTTAGTACTCATAAACAATTCACTAAGTCTAGAAACACACCTTGTTCTTGTTTTGCACTTCTTTAGCATTTGGCATGATTGAGATTGACGTTGGACTCATAAACCATCAAGTCAACTTGACTTGATCTAGATTGACATTTCTGAGCTCCAACATCTTGCAAAGGTCACATAGAATATCTCCAGATATAGGAACAACCCAAACTAAAGATCAAGGTGCACTTAGCTCTTTTGGGCTGCTTCCAGTTCTGGTTTTGACACTGGTTCTCCTTCCAGTGACCTTGTTCACTTCTTGAGCTTGATCTTGAGCCTTATGACTTACACCACATAGTTGTAGATGTTACCTCATTGGTTGTAAGTCATTTTCTTATGTAGTGATCCTTGATGCATCATAACTCTTCTTAACTCGATCAACCTTGACTTTGCAAGTCTTCTTCTTCACCCCTGGCTTTGGGTTCTTGGTCTCCTTGACTTTCTCCCGTGCACTCGGTACCTCGAAGCTCTTCTTGCCTCCATCCTTGGCTTGATCAGTTGTCTCTAAGTTACGCACATCAAGTCTCACTTAAGCAATGTCCATCTTACTTGTGATGTCCATTATCTATAGATAATCCATTCTTTGGACCATCACATTTGTTCACTCATGTTGAAACCTATTAGCTTTGCATTAAGCACCTGTTTAACACTTAGCACACTTGTTAGTCCTTTAATTGGGTTGTCATCCAAACACCAAAACCCACAAGAGAGCTTTCATAATGCCCTATGGTCTGAGAAATGCCTTGCTGACATTTGTACGGGAACACTTATGTAAGACCTTCGGGGACCTAATTAGGGACATGATAGAGATATATGTCGATGACATTGTAGTCAAGACTAAGAGGGGGTCGACTCTAGTGGAAGACTTGACCCTGGTCTTTGACAAGCTGTGGGCAACACGCACGAAGCTGAACCCGGACAAGTGCGTCTTTGGTGCCTCTACTGGGAAGTTGCTGGGATTCTTGGTTTCGCACTGGGGCATTGAAGCAAACCCGGAGAAGATCAGGACAATTGAGGCAATGAGGCCTCCGGCCCAGATCAAGGACGTCCAGAAGCTTACGGGGTCCCTAGCCACCCTTAGCCGCTTCATCTCACGGCTGGCTAAGAGGGCGCTACCCTTCTTCAAGCTCCTACGGAAGTCCAGCCCATTCTCTTGGACCGAGGAGGCAGAACGTGCCTTCCAAGAGTTGAAGCAGCACCTTGTGTCCCTACCGATACTGGTAGCTCCAGAGCTAGGGGAGCCACTGTACTTGTACATTGCAGCGGCTATAGAGGCGGTGAGCATGGTGCTGGTCGTCGAAAGGACGAAACAACATCCCCAGGGGAGTCAGGAAGTTTCCCTAGGAGAAGGTGGTGGTCCGACCACCACGGACCTCAAGGACCTGAGGCCACCTGTAGGGGTTCAGACCATACAGAAGCCGGTCTACTACGTCAGCGAGGTCCTCCATGAAGCAAAGGCCAGGTACCTCGAGACGCACAAGCTTCTCTATGCTGTGCTTGTTGCATCCAGGAAGCTGCGCCACTATTTGCAGGCACACAGGGTCATGGTGGTGACCTCCTTCCCGTTAAGGGACATCCTCCACAACTCTAACGCCACAGGCAACATCGCCAGGTGGGCTGTGGAGCTCGCTGAGTTCCAACTGGATTTCCAGCCTCGCCATGCTGTCAAGAGCCAAGTCCTGGCTGACTTCATCATGGAGTGGACCCCTCCCCCGAGTGCTCCTGGGGGTCCGGATCCCGATTTGGACCTCAGACCTACCGAGCCTAGGGTCCTGGTCTTCACTGAGCCCCACTGGACACTCTTCTTTGACGGGTCCGCCCGCCAACAAGGTGGCGGTGCTGGGGTGGTCCTCATTGACCCAAGCGGAGATCAAGTCAAGTACATGGTGCACCTCGAGTTCAAGGCCACTAACAACATGGTAGAGTACGAGGCACTGATCTTCGGCTTGTCTGTGGCCCTATCACTAGGGATCCGCCAACTCCTCATGAAGGGGGATTCCCAGCTGATCATCAAGTAGGTCTGCGGGGAATGTAGCTGCAACGAGCCCAGGCTCATAGCTTACCTCCTCCATGTAAGGAAGCTGGAAAAGGACTTCACGGCCCTGGAACTGCAACATGTTCCTCGGGCTGACAACTCAGCGACAGATGAACTCTCCATGAGGGCATCAACTTGGGCACCCGTGCCCGAGGGCGTCTTCGAAAGACGGATGTTGAGACCTACTGCCTAGCCTGCCGAGCCAGGCGAAGGGGGTGAGACTAGCACCTCGAAGCTAGCAGTCCCGGTGGCGTATCATTAATAGAACCCACCAAGGTTTGTGTGTGCTACAGGGGGTCCTGCCAACCCCTTAGCGCCACAACCAGTATCTCAGAGTGGTCCCGATGCATGGATCTCTGAGATCCGGGACTACCTGAAGGAAAATATCCTTCCTGAAGATCATGTGTCCGCAGAGCGCATAGTGCGGTTGGCTAAATGATACATGGTGGTAGAAGGGGATATCTACCGCAGTGGTGCCAATGGCATTCTCATGCGGTGCATTACCCAGGAGGAGGGCCATGAGTTGCTCACGGAGATCCATGGAGGTGAGTGCGGAAGTCATTCGTCATCCCACACGCTGGTCGGTAAGGCCTTCCGGCACGGCTTCTACTGGCCAACCGCTCTTCAAGATGCAACTGAGATGGTAAAGTCCTGCAAGGCGTGTCAGTTCCATACAAAGCAGATACACACACCAGCTCAAGCTCTACAGATGATTCCACCCTCCTGGCCATTCACCGTATGGGGGGTGGATATCCTGGGACCACTCCCCAGGGCCATGGGCGGGTACCGTTTCCTCTTCGTCGCCATCGACAAGTTCACAAAGTGGCCAGAGGCCACCCCTGTGGTCAGTATCACCCAGGGTGTTGCTGTTGCTTTCCTCAGGTCGATTGTCTGTAGATTTGGGGTCCTAAGCCGTATTATTACGGATAACGGGACCCAGTTTACAAGTCGGCTCTTCCAAGAGTATTGTGAGGGCATCGACACCTAGCTCTGCTTTGCGTCTGTGGCTCATCCTAAGAGCAATGGCTAGGCGGAGAGGGCAAACACAGAGATCCTTAGGGGACTCAAGACACGCACCTATGACTACTTGAAAAAGCATGGTGCAAATTAGGTCAACGAGCTTCCATCCGTGCTATGGGGGAACCGAACCATACCCAGCTGGGCTACCGGGGAGACCCCGTTCTTCCTGGTCTACGGGGCCGAAGCCTTCCTTCCCCCGGAAATTATTATGGGCTCCCCACGGGTCTAGTCTTTCGATGAGTCTATGCAGGAACAGCTGCGGCGTGAGGACGTGGACTTCATCGACGAGCGCAGATGGCGAGTGACGATCCTAAATGCACGGTACAACCAAGCGCTCAGGCGCTACCACCAACGGTTTGTGCATAGTAGGGACCTCAGGGTCGGGGACCTAGTCCTAAGGCGAGTAATGAACTGAGAAGGGCTCCACAAACTCTCCCCCAGTTGGGAAGGACCCTTCAAGGTGATGGAATAATGCCAGCCCGGGTGTGTCTGCCTTGCCACAACTGAAGGAGTGCCTCTTCCCAATCCCTGGAATATAGAGCATCTCCGTAAGTTTTACCCATAAAAAACTGGGGAATTCAGTTTTCTTCCTTTGTAACTAGGTTGCGCATATATGTACGTCAACCCGGTGAGGTCCGCCCTCATAAACCCGGTCTGTTTGCCTACACTCATGTATATCAAGTTATAAGGAAAAGATTCACCCCCAGATTTGCTTTTGTGATGGTTTTATTTGCTTCAGTTTACAACCATTATTTTTTATTAACCCACCCATACAGTTTCCCACCCTTGCTGGTATGATGACATCCGAATTGAGTAGCCAGGCTTACAGTTTAGGACCCCTCTACAAAGGCAGGGGGGTCCGACAGCCTAGGGGCCAGTTCTAGAGAATGGGCGCTTATTCCCTGGGGTGGTCTGGAGCTATGTAGCCGCTTAGCTTGGTTCCGTACTCTAAGCCTGCACGCTCCACCACTCTGCGATGGGTATCCTAGTATTTGGAACTATAGTCCTGTGGGTCCAGCAACCTGGGGTCCGGTTCTAGAGAATGGACACTTGTCTCCTGGGGTGGTCGGGAGCTATGTAGCCGCTTAGCCTGGTTCCGTACCCTAAGCCTGCACGCTCTACCACTCTGCGATGGGTGTCCTAGTATTTGGAGCTATGATCCAAGGGGTCTGGGCATACGGCTTGGCTTCCCAGGCTAAATCCTGCAGGTCCTGTTGCATGAATCAAAGGATAAAAGATACCAGTTGGTGGGTCCTATGGGTGTGCTACTAAAACTTCCTAGCCAAAGCTATGACAGGTCTAGGTCCCAGTTGAGACTACCTCCTAGGGGTCGGGTCACCAATTCTTTCTTTGGTATGCTGGTATCCAGCCTCGACACGTTGAGCCTACCTCCCAAGGGGGCAAGGTACCAGGTAGAAGTTGATGACACCACACATAGCAAGACCAAATAACATACAGATAAGTTCTAATGCTATTAAATTAACGGGTCTCAAAAGTATGTTATGTGTCCAAAGATTATTACATCCGCCTTCAAGCGGAACCCTAGCCTTATCTCTGCAGGTACGGACAACTCGTCATCAGCAGGATCCCGTTGGAAGCGCTCGGTCACCAGCTCCACAGCATCTTGTACGCCCTCCCAAGCAGCGTCTTCTGTGGCAGCCACCAGACCCACGATCACCGGCACCAAGGATATGGCAGGGTCATGGCTCCAGAAGCATGTCAAGACATATTCAATCACCACCCGGCAGAGCTTGCTAGCCTCTGCCTCTAGGCGGGTGCCAAGGATCTAGTCCAAGCATCGGAGGCGATCAGCGACGGAGTCTAGCATCGGGAGCGCATCGGAGATCGACGCAGGCAGCTCTGACACCAGGATGGGGCTCATCCCTAGCGACACCAGTGCCGTGCTTGCCTCGCCAGCCCACGCGGTAATGCGCTGGACCCCGGCGTGGTGCTCTGCCTGGAGATCTTCAAGGGCATTCTTGGTGGCCTCCACCGCCTGGAAACCCTGCGCCGCCTGTGCCGCGTGGAACTGGCGGACCTGCTCCTCTAGCTCCTTTTCCTTCTTCTCCGCCTCGAGCTCGTGCTCGGCCAGCAACTGGCCCCATCGAGTGAGCATTTCCTCCCTGAAGGCGAGATCCATCTCCCGCCTGACGAGGTCCATCTCCCGCCTGTCCAAGGACTCTCCCTTCGCTTTGAGGTTCTCCTCGGTGAGGGCGGCGTCGCTGGCCTTGCCCTCGAGCTCCTGCTGCTACTGTTGCAGCCTCTCCACTGCCTTGACCTGCTGGACCCGCTATGCTTCCAGGGTCTGGTCCAGGGCATTCAGCTTGGCCTAGAGCTCTGTTGTGAGAGCCTCCCTCTGGCTCAAGGCCTCCTCCCTCTTGGCCACCTTCTTCTCCCTCCGGTGCGCCTCCAGCTCCATGGCATATACCTTCTGGAGGTCCTTCTTGTACTCTTTACGGTCCCGTTCGAGTAGGGACCGCTCGGAGATGAATTGGCGGGACACCGCCCTAGTGCGCTCCTCTAGCTAGGTGCGCCAGTCGCTGAGGTGCTGGTGCTCGGCCTCAAGCGCCTCCCACTCCCGCAAAATTGCTGCCCCAGTGTGACTAAGGACCTGGTGGGCGTGGGACAACATGCGAGGGAGGGGGATTGGCGTAGCTTCTTCCTCGTCACCTGACCGGAGCCATCGCCTGAACACCACCTCCATCTCCTCCGGTGCAGGCGGAGGGTTGGAGCTAGACGCGCCTCCAGTGTCACCCCGGCATCAGGAGTGGGCGTGATGTCGGAGGCGGGCGCGTATCCCCCAGCTGCGACCTCCTCTGTCGCCGTGACACCGCCTGATGCTGGCGCCACTGCCGCCGGACCTCCGGCTGGGGCATGAGAAGCCGCTGGCGCTGTCTGGGCGGTGGCTGGAGGCGGACCGCCAGCACCACTCCCAGCAGATTCCTGCTACTGAGAGCTGGACCCATCGGTGGACCTGGGGCCTAGCGAAGGAGGCGTGGCCTTAGGAGTGGTGGAGGAGGAAGCCCTGGTGATCAGACGATGGGTTAAGACCTATCGGCATGATAATTAAACTCATGGACTCATGGAAAAAGGGGCTACACTTACTTGGGGCCCTGGACTTTCCAGTGACCTTGGAAGCGGGGCGACCGCTGCTGTTGCTGCTGCTACTGTTGCTGCTGCTGTTGCTACTGTTGTTGCTATGGTGGTGGTGGTGGCGGCACCGGAGGACTGGCGTGCCTTTGTGCACTGTGGGCCTGGGAGCTGGTCTCCTCGGCACCACCAGCAGTCCTCTGGCGCTTCTAGGGGGTCCGAGACAAGCGACCCATTAGCCCGATGTAGCCTGCGTCGCCTCTCCTCCTCCGACTCCCTAGAGCTACCTGGGGCGGAGGCACTGCTTGCAGCCCCTTTGCCCTTGTCTAAGGGGCTGGGGGCCATGGCGGGGTTGGCGCTGGGGGCCGCATCGGTGGGCTAGGGACCTCCAGCCGGCGCATCGGAGATCCGCATCCCGCGGAGGGTGTACCGGCTGCCGGTCTAGCGAACTGCCACGTCGCTCTCGTCGAGGGTCGGCAGAGTGGCCAAAATCGCCGTCCTCAACCCTTGGTCGTCGCAGAGCGCTAGGGTGGCCTGGGGGAGGATCAGGGACTTAGGGACAAAGGTCTCCCTGGTAATCTCTCCCACCAGGACAGCCAGCCCGCGTCATGGCCAAGCAAAGTCGTGGCCAAGCGAAGCCATCAGGGACTCAGGGACCAATTTGTCCTAGGATGGCCAGGCGAAGTCATGGCATCGACGGCGGCGCGGATGTAGAGCAGAAGAGCGTGAATGCAAAGGGGTGCAGAGAGCACGAAGGCAAAAGGGCGCAGTCGATTCGAAGAGAATGCGAAAGGGTAACTACAACACGTGGGGGTGAACCCTTTTTCAAGGAAACCAGAGTCCTTGCTCAAGGAAACCCTTCCGCGCACCCCTCAATCGCCGTAGGAGGTCACGCCCGATGGGCACCTAGGATCCAGGCAGCCTAGTCTATGACACGGGGGCCCGGGTCCACGAGTCATGTAGCTTGGGTGCCAGATTTCGGGTGCGGGAACCGCCACACGCGGTAGCGCGCCTCCTCATTGCTGCCGCAAGAGACAACAGTCTAGTCTATGACACAAGGGCCCGGGCCCACGAGTCATACACCTTGGGTGCCGGATCTCGGGTGCGGAAAGAACGAACCGCCGCACGCGCCGGTAGTGTGCCTTCCTTGGGGCCGCTGCAGAAGACAGAAGGTAATATTTTAAACCCTTGCAGCGGTAACGAGGCGCCCCACACATGGCCCGATAGAACCACCAGGCATGGGGGCCATGGCTCAGTCAACCGCGGGGACAGATATGGCAATTGGCGTGACCGAAGGAGATTGACAGAGGGTACGTCAGCAGACGCGCTGAAACAGCGCACCAATCACCAATTCGGCCATGTCGAAGCAAAGTACAAGTTTTGGCCCCACCTGTAGGCTCGCATCCTCCCATGAGGTGGGCCCCAGGCCATTGTCGGTACCCTAAAACTAGGGTATCCCTTGCTACTGTTAAAGACGCAGTACCCGCGCGGCTGTCTCTTAGTCGCGTGGTAAAGAGCTATATGTGGGACCAGACCATGACTCGCCCCAGCCTCAGGCGACAACTCTGGGCCCACAATAGCGCCTGACCCCACCACATGGGTGGGTACGAGACACCACGTGTCCAGAGAAGGTGATATACTCTAAGGCATCAACAGTGAGTCCGGACCCCATGGGAGAGTGCCGGACCCCTGGATATACAGTCCGGACCTCCAAGGTTGGTCCAGGATCTCCACGTGTGCAAGCCGGACCCCTAAAATGGGATCCAGACCCCCCATATGGGGTCCGGGCCGCCCACAATGGGGTCCCAAGGTCCCAGGACAGAACATACTTGGGCCTTGAACGGGACCCGGGCAGGGGTCCGGTGCCAACACGTGTCCGGGCCTAGTCTGGTGGGTTTCAGACCTGTCCGCATATACTCCTGCTCCCCGCTCAGGCAGAGACCCGATGCTGCCACGTGGCATACTGCGTGCGGCTTAAGACAATGGGCGGAACCTAGCATGACGCCTCTGGGCCACGCGCGCCTCCGCATTCATTGCGGATAACACGTGTGCCTGTCCATTCCACTGACAGGTGGTGTGCACAGTCTACGATACGCGGGTTGTGTTGTTATTCACCATTACTCGTACGTTTCAGCTATTAATGCTGCATGGACTGCGGTCATCAAGACTCCCGGTGATTGCTCAGGCGTTACTAGCATTAGTTACTCACATCATGCATTCCTTCCATTATGCTCCTGGGCCCACATGTCGGGGCTCAACATCCTTGTATGTGCCTCCCTTAAATTATATAAGGGAGGCACACAACATTACAGGGACATGTTTTACACAAGCTCTCAAGTACAAAGACACAGGTTTACACACTCAATACAACACACAGTGGAGGTAGGGTATTACGCTCCGGCGGCCTGAACCACTATAATCCCTCGTGTGCTCTTGTGTTCATCCCAAATCCACTCAACAGGCAAAACTCTTAGGCCCCCTCCTCAACTTAGGATTAGTGAGGGTGCATTCCGCCACCCAGCCGGAGGATTTTCTCTCCGACAGAATTTTATCATAGGCAGACCTCTACTCCACGTTTATGGTTTCTTTCAAAGCAGCGTCTTTTGTCGTTGGCTCGATACATTCCTCCTCGTAAATCTCTCTATCAGTACCATGTGAATTGTCATATATATTGATGATAGCAGGGAGGGGGAATGTCTTTATATCTTTCCCCATTGAGTGCAATATATTTCTAATGTCAATCAAGACCATCTGCTGCACATGTGTTTTGCTTTGAGTACTATGGTGATAGTCCTCTGACATTGCGTCAAAGTGTCTCTACCATAATTCTGCCACATCGTTTGGCTCATAGTAAACCAGAATTGTTGCAAACAACCTTCGTAGTGCTGATGGCATTTGGTAAAGAGCAGCTTCATTGAGACATTCATCTATTGTGTCGTCAGCTTCAAGTAGTCCCCTGCTTTGTGCTGCCTCATGAAAAGATGGTAGTATGTCACCATCTACTATCCTTAGATCCGCAAAGGAGGTAGCACCAGTCACATGGTTTAGGAGAAGCCGAAGATAGAAGCGCTCCCCCTTAGCTGGTAGAGCAGAGACAATTCTACCAACCTTTCCACCCGTATTTCGTTTCCTCCTTTGCCACATTGCCCTGCTGCCAAGTGTACCACTCAGGGAAGTCACGATACAGGATGTTTCGAGCCTCCTTGTGCAGCCTATTCTCCTCAAAATATGTTGTGAGCATTGACCTATCAGCACCTTTACGGTTGACGACTCGCTCGACCATTTGTCGCTCATGAAATGTCACCGTTTGCATGTTTGGAAGGTGGAGTTGCAGCTGCATCACAGGTGGAGAGATCTAACTTAGCTCAAATTCGTATATCCTTCATAAGGCTTCTGGAGGAGTCACCCACCTTGCATCTCTATACTGCTTGATCTCATCTATGTCATCTTTTGCCTTGCTCGCATCTCTCATAACAATAGACGCACGATCATGGCCTTTGTATATGTACTTGAACAAGTATTTAACAGCTTTAATGCTCCCGCACGCCTCAACATTGATGTGACAGTTGAAGAGGCGAAGGAGGTAAGGGTTGTAAGGGACAACCCATCTATTGTCCAATTCGCACCCTCGAACCTTTTCCTTACGCCCATTGTCACGACGTCTATAAATAGGGTACGAATCCTGTCCTACAAGGTTGCTTCACTGTAAGGCTGGGGGTATTGATTCTTGCATGATGCACGACCCTTAGTGCATGGGCAGTTAGGATTTAGCGAACCGCACGGACCATGCATCATATGCTTGATAATCATCTCTCGTAGTACATGATACTTGTTGGATGGGATCTCAGCTCAGATCAAAAGGTCGTACTGCTCAGGGCACGTAGCTTGTACTTCCTCTGCATGATGAGTAGAAAATGGGCATGTGGCAAACCTCGCTTTTGAAACTCCATGACATAGACGTAGGCACGAACCTTACCGAGAATATCCTGTTTAGTCAGCCTATGCTTTAACTCCTGTAGTTTCGCATGAAAGACACACACTACAAGATCTAGACGATCCTGTGGTGTCTGCTCAGGGAGGAGCTCCCTCCTTATCTCATCCCAGTTGGGGTTACATGTCATGGTAAGAAAGATGTCTGGTTTACCAAACTTCCGCACCAGAGCCATAGCATCCATATACCGACGTCTCATGTCACGAGGACCACCAATGAACGACGGAGACAGCACAATTTGTTTCCCAACCTTCTCTGCTCTAATATCTCCATCTACCATGCTATCCACCAAGCCTTGGTATAGGTCTGCCCTTAACCCATCCTGGTTGTTACGTATGAAATCTAAACGGGAGCTCTCAATCTTAATGTACGTGTCGACCACGAACTGCTGGAACAACTACTTACCATGAAGTATTGGATTGAATACACCTGGACGGATCTAGAATTTGTAGCAGTAGTAGTCACGTACGGACACACATAGATGGATAGGAGATTCTGCATATTCATGTGTTGATTATTTAGTGATGCCGAAAGCATAGTTAACAATGCACAAAAATCATAAATTACAAAGAAACAACTAACCTGCATCTTCATCATTTGCGTTACTTGCCCTATGTATCGCACGGTATGCATTCACTTCGTCAATGGATACACCAACCTTTGGAATATTTGCATGCCATCCAAGCTCACCTTTAGGGAAGAACAATGGATATGATAGTGCATCATAACATCCATGGTATGAGCGGATGTCGTGGTTTGACCTATCCTTCCTATGTAACATAACACTCTTACTGAACAGGCCTCGTCGTTCGCTCCCCTCGATCCAAACAGAGGCCACCTCTGAAGTGAGAGGCGCATTATACGTCTTTTGGTTCAATGTCTAGTCAAGGTTCAATGCAATATAATAGTCGTCAAGATTCTCATCATGGCCCATGCTCCTTAGGTGCTCGGAGTACGGGTTTTCATGGAGTATGCCAACTATCTGTCTAATAACCTCTTTGTCTCTCTGAAGCTGATCTACATGACACTTACGATACTGATGCTCAAGACTGGGATCATCATCGTAAAAGTAAAGCTCTAGGTGTTTATGCTCCGCCCCACCTTCCCTACCAAATGACTTGATATTGTGGTACATCATGCCTTGAGCCCGGAACGTGTATATACCAGAATCCCTCACATTAGTAGTCATACTATCAAGGCAACAATACAAGGAAGTGAAAGAGAAATGGCCATTAAAAAACCTAATGTTATCATGAAAGTGCCTAGCAACAGAGTCTGTACTATCCCATAACCTTTTGAGCTGCGGAGGGGTCTCCAGTGGTGCTAGCTCAACCTTCCCACCACGACAACAAAAACCAGGTGGCTCATACTCAAATTTCTTCGTAGTGCAATAACCACAGTCAGGAATAGGCTTTAGCATATGTGTTTCTTCAGGGATGTTATTGTACACATTGTCGTATGGATCAGGCACATCAATGGCAGTAGATTCATCTTGAGTACCATGGATATTGATGTCCTCGTCAGTACCCTCATCTAATATTTTTGTGGAAAACAACGACTAAGACATTTGTATTTAAATAAGCATTTGTATCATAACAAAAATTACCATAGTTACATTGGCCAGCGAATACGTATCCCTCGTTCTCATCATCATCCTCTTTGAATATGATACCCTCATCATCATCATCACCTGGATTGTGAAAATTTGTGCCACATAAATGTCAAGGACATTTAGGGTGGGGAAAATGTGTAATCTAAAATAAAGATTTTTAACAATTACCATTGGAAATGACCCTAGGCTTCGTCTGGCCATGCACCACCCCACTTCCTTGCTCGAACATGCATGCATTCCCATTTGTTGCCACGGTACCACCTTGGCATGGATTCCTACATTGTACTGATGGAAACACAAGTTTAATTGGGCTACATGCTATCGTCGTCGTGCAAGATACATCTCCGCATGGTTAGTAATTACTAATGTTGGTGATCTCTGCAGTCGTACGGGGCTATGTCCAATCGTCCCCTTCCCCAGCGACATCGATAGTATCATGTTCTGTTGCGTAAGCTGTTGGGTGTACAACCACAGAGGTATATGTTGGGTCCTCTATGGCGAGAGACACCGTATTCAAAGTGTCAGCTTGTAGTGCTCTATGTTTCCTTATGTACTATAACTTCCCCTCTTTCCGCCTTGGTGTCTAATTATATAACCAATGGTGTTCATGCATAGACTCCACCACGCCTAGATGTGTTTCCCCACTGCCACCAATAGTTTCATGCACACTACCTGGAATGAGGCATGTCTACGTTCAACCGCATGAAATAAGGTGTTTTTTTGCCTATTTAGTCAAGTGAACTGTCATGTACCTAGTGTCAGAAGGTCTATCGTTGTGACAATGTCATTTGCCTAGACATTTTGTCCCTTCTTTCGTTGACGCGCTTCCCGATGCTTCTTATTGATCTTGTTCCTTTGTTCATCGGACAATGTTGCACGCCTTTCTCTAGCCCTTTGAATCTTTTGTTCGATAGAATTACCAACCAGTGAAATGTTTTTAGTAGGGTTTGTTGCGGAATGTGTGAAATCAATGGTGCTACATTTATCTGGAAAGCTAACTGTGAATTACGGTGAAAGCCAAAAACAGGGTTAATACATACTCATTAATCAACTTCATGATATATTAAAATTACTGGTAAAATTGTCATATACCTGAACCAAGATGCATATCTGCAAATATTTCAACGTTAACCGCCTCACGTGTCTGATTTGTATTAATGTCTTCTTCATATATATATATATATAAAAAGGGTACATGCCAACTTTGTAATTCAGGGGCATGTAGGTATAACAATTAGGAATTTAACTTTTCATCACCTCTGGATGAATTGGGCTTTATCGATAGTGCTTTATTTCGCTGACATGCTTCACGACGGTTCTTATTTTTCTCATTCTTTTGTTCAACAGACATCGCATCATATCTTTCCTTATCCCTCTTACTCTTACGTTCCTTAGCATCGACCATTGGTCCAAGCGAGTTTGATTCATTTTGATCACCTATAATATAAGTTTGCTTATTAGTGTTCCCCTACTTACTACGATTCAATCATCAATCGACATGTGCTTATTGAAATTTTACCTCGAATGATGGTGTTTGAGATGTCTGTGAATGGTTTGTGACCAGCGTTATGTCCCATCTGATCCATAACCAAAATAGTGCCATGGAAATATGAGCATATAAACAACAATGCAAGAGGGCCGACAAATATATGGAATAAACTTGAGTTAACCATATTGACCATCAAGGGAGAATAAATTGGGCATTGTTAACCAGCTTAATATATGGGGTCATAATTAACAAGGACAACTCAACCACTTATAATAACTAAATGCCTGGTGCGGCTGGATTATTGTTCCCAACCCTCAGGCTTGCTCCTAGCATTCTTACTTACCTCCTCCTGCTTGCCTGCCTATCAGGCTGCTCCCTCGATCCTCGGTGCATTTTATAATAGTAAGTATTACATATTATAGCGTCATTATAATATTAGTATTACATTGATATTTTGGCACATGAATTTTACATATCATAATGAAGTTTGTCGTTCCAGATCTTTGTTTTATACTATTTTTAACTCCCCTAGCAACGCACACGAACATACCTAGTGTATGCATGACAAGCGAAATTGCAGTTTTAATGTCAATCATGGCACACCATTAAACCAATGGTGCCTAAATGGAGAACACACGGTCTTGACAACTCTTGACATATGTAAGTTTGATCATCAAAAACACTATGACAATTATTGTATCATAGAATACAAATTTGGTAAAAGATCTAAAATTGGTAAAAGATCTTGATGGGGAAGTGTATTGTTGTATGTTTCGAAGACTCAAGGCACTTTAGAATTGCACTCTATCTACACCTCTGTTCTTCAAGGAATGTCATAGCAAATTGACAATCGTGACCCCGCTCCATCAAAGCTTTCCAAATAGCTGCAATGAATGCCACATTTGATTACATGTATATGACATTTACTTCATAAGTTATAATGTGAACATAAATTTTATTTTAAGAGTTTTTTTCCAAATACTTACGTTCAAAATGATGGGTGCTGTGATGGTACGGATTGAAGTGTATTGCTGTATAATCAGATGACTCGAGGTACTCTAGTGTAGAACATTAAAGTTATCATTACCAATCATTATACGAAAATTACTAATGACATATGGGCATGAAAAGACGTAGGTATATAGTGTACCTTGCCTTCTAAATCGCCGAAACATAGTCCCGATTATTATGCCATAATTCTCCTTAGCCAATGCCCAGCGGAGTGCATTTTTGTTTAGTAAGTCACCCCAAACTTTAATAGTGTGTAGAGACCACCTAGCATCCATGACAACAATCTTCCTGACATTACCCCACATTGTGAGCTGAACTGTATCTAAGTGGACTACAATAACCATAATGTCTACAAAATTGTAAAAAAAATGGATTAACACTGATTTTTGCGAAGGTGTTTCAAATAGTAGGAGATTGATATATATTCTTACCAACTAATATCCGGTTTGGCAGTTCGGCAATAGCCGCAAGGTTCAAGAATATATGTTTTGGGAATGGCGGCATTTGAAATGGAACAGTGTATGGCTCCACAGTAGTTTGTCTGATGAAATACAATTCCATGGGACCACTTATATGTCGAAAACGATCACCTAAATTAATGCTGAACTCTACATTGTGCAGCTTGTAAACATGTTCTTCGTTGACCAAACTATTGAAGTGTTTGACTGTCTCATATGAACTTGTCATGGCCTCGATCTTGGATCCCTAATATTATTTTAATAGTTAAAGAGGCGATGGTATTAAGGTCATATATAATTTTTGAAATGAATTTTATGAAAATGTTGTCTTACATTGATGTCAGACAAAATGAAATGTTGGCTGTCACGATAACGTGGTTCAATAGGAAATTTAACTTCTACCCGAGCGACAATACTGTACTTCCACGGTAGCCTATAAAAATCTTCATCACGATAGTTGTCGAACAACCTGAAGCTATATTAACCATGCGATTAAATATAAGGGTCATAAGTTTGATAGACAAATCGTGTGTAACCATTTAATATAACTTACATAGGCATCCTTTTTGGGCGGTCCGCTGCAACTCTTTCACGATTCAATACGATGGGTTCCATAAAAAATTTATATCCTTTAACAATGTTTAAAATTATTTTTTTGATAACTGAGTAGAGGGGGCAAGCGGAACAAGGTTTAGTACATGATTATATTTGTTTAAATACCAATGCACGATAAATTTGCTGAGCAATAAAGGGTCTTTGTCTTTGTGTTTAATGTTAGACCCGCTAAAGAAGCAGAAAGAGAAGCAAGTGAGAAAGAGAGTTGTGAACGGATGCAAGCGCACCGTACTCCAAGTATACTACCAGCTAAGCCTTCCCACTATCATGTTATCTCAAGTTTAGCATCAACCTATATATACAGGAAGCATGCATATAGAATTTTATACCCCAAAAAATACCCCCAATACACACAATATAATTAACATATGACATATTTTAATTACAAATTTTACCATATATCTTACTATACTCACTGATGGGAAGACCAAAAGTTATTATAGAAAGAGGACATCTAAACTTCAGTAGATTCAAAAAGAGAGGACCCTAAATCCCACTTTCATGTATCTCAAGTTTAGCATCAACATCTATATACAGGAAGCATGCTTATAAAATTTATACCCCAAAAAATACCCCAAATACACACAAGTTAATTAACCTATGTCATATTTTAATTACAACTACACCATATATCTGACTCATGGGAAGACCAAAAGTTATTATAGAAAGAGGACCACTAAACTTCAATAGATTCAAAAAATAGAGGAGCCTAAAGCATAAAAAGTAAAAATAGAGTTAAGTCAAAAAGTTTTTATGATTTCAGTGAAGGCCAGGCATAAAGAAAGCAAATCAAACCTGTTAAGGGTTGCAAGTATATCGAAGACAATCTGAATGCTGAACAGGATCTTTCAGCAAGAACACAATATCGAGATAATGATGTGTCGTTGTCAAATTGTTCCTACCTATAGAAAGAGGACAAAACGTGCACTGGTGGTCAGAACTTTCATTATTCTAAAATACCTGCCCCATCAATCCCATTGAGTAGTAGTAAGCTTTGTGTGCCATTTAATTACATTATCACAAGATCTGTTGCAGGCCCACAATATTTGCATACAAATGATTTTCATATAATTATACAGTGAAGTTGAAACTTATTTCTATCATTAACACTATTGTCAGCATAATCATATGATCATGATAGAGAAAAAACCCTGTTTCAATGCATGTCTGGCCTGTTCAATAATGACTAAGTGAGGCCTGATTGTTTGCTTGCAGAAAGATGATGGAAGTGACAGTATTGCCGTGCAGCTTGCTAACGAAACACACTGGAATGATCTTGTAATTATTGTTGCAGTGGTATGTATTGACTCTCTTATTGTTTTATAGTTGTGCCTTTCCTCCATACTGTGCTCTTTTTGACCATAAATTGTTGACACGTTCATCTGTGGAATCAGGTTAGTTCAAAGCAGAAGGAAACCAATAGCACCAGTGCGATGCGAGATAGTGTTGAAACAAGTCCTCTCTTGTAGTACAGGGCCCAGGTGACTATATTATAATTCTAGAAGTCTTGAATTGTCTTCAGCTTTAACTATTTGGAGACTGAAGTGCTAAAAAGATCATGATGTACTTAGTGTTTTGGCATTTCGATTTGTTGCTTTGACTATTATTTCTTTTCCTATGATTAACGTGAATTGCACTGGTTGTCCATGTGTTTCAGACAATGGTGCCTGGTCGGGTGTTGAAAATGGAAGAAGATATCAAGAATCGTGACTATGCTTGGAGGCAAATGAGATAATTGTGTGAACATATTTTGAAAATTTATGTATTCAAGTTACAACGAGTGAAATTTCCTAGGCATCCACCACTACACGCAGAATTCGGTAAACACTACAGCCATGGAATCTTGTAGAGATGCAAAGTATTATAGCTTACACATTGAAGTAAATATTGTTCAAACAAAAGATGCTGAAAGGACAATATAAACTATGAATTGAAGCAACTTAGTGAATTCAAACTATTGGTTGCTCATCTTATGAGCGGTACTACTCTAGGGTGAACTGGTCCACACTGAAACACATGAGCACCAAAAATTGGTCCTAAAAGTTAATGTCATTATTCAGCTGCAGGTACAACACTGAATGATAGTTAAAAACTTACTAACAACACAATAAAGTTGAAATCTAGCATCATCATGCAATACTAATTCAGATAAAAAACTTGACTGATGAGAAGAGGTATGAATTACAATTTTACATCCTCTCAAGAAGAAAAGGAATAGATGAAAAAACTTTACTGGAAAGATGATTTGCCTTTTTTCATACTTAGCTAGGAACTATGTTCTTGCTCCAAATACTCTAGATACCAATATGAACTATCTAAACCATGCAAGCACTACCAACTTCAAATCAACATGGATGTATAGGTTTATCCCAAGCTAATATGTTTCTGATAGAAATGGTATGATTTTTCTGTGTGAACTAATACTTATGGATAAAATAAAATAACGATGAAACAAAGTTCATGTTTGAGTGCATAAGCTGCAATCTCTGAACTCAAACTGCAATGGAGCTCTAATGTGCCCATCAGTCTACTCTTTGGGGAGTCCATGCTGAAATCTGAGGCAATTTCTTTTTCTGGTCTCAATCAACCATAGGATAATTAGCCTTATGGAAAACAATGAAGGTCGATATCCCAGTAGACACCAATCCGACAGTAAGTGTGCCATTTCTCAAATTAGTTTACTCTAATTATACAGAGGACAACATGAATCAGAACGGTTGAGGGCAAGTAGCATCAGTACACACCTAAAATGAATAGGTTTTCTTGGGCGGGTTCTCCTTGGCGGGGATTTCTCCTCCTCCTTCCTCGGCTCCTTCCCAGATTATCCTAAATGCTCACAATCATGTGTAGGTAGACAGTGTTGAATCCAAAAAGTACAGTGAAGTTGAATACACACCTGTTATGGGCTTGGTCCTCTTGGGTGGTGGGGACTTCTCCCCCAGTTGTTACGTGCCGACGAGTTTATGAAGGCATCTTTCATCTTCTTCGGACGCGGATGGAGCGGATGGCGAGGATGGCGCGAAATGCGGCTGGGCGAGTGCGGATTGGGCGCTGGTGCGTGCTTGACATTGCAGGTGGATCCATAGCATAGGCGCGTGGGTGGGGGTGAGCGGGGATGATCCATGGCTGCAAGTGGAGATAAGATCACGGATCGCGCACGACTGTTGTTTGCTAGGCATGCGGGCGCGCATGGTTGTTGATCGACAGTCGTGGATCCGGCGGAGGCGGCTGCGTGCGTGGTTGTTGACCGACAGCGGATCCGGCGCTAGGCATGCGGGGCACGAGAGTGAGGCATGTGGGGGCAGATCCCTGTTGGACGACGGGATGACGATAGGAAGGCGGGATCCGGTGGAGGCGTAGTCGAAGCGCATGGCTGTTGGGCGATGTTGGGGACTTGTTCTCAAATGCTATGAATTAAGAACAAGGCAACACAAAGTATTAAATGTTAAAGCCCTTCGTCCTTCGAAACATTATTTCCCTTGGGATATAACGATCTTCGGACGAAGGTCATGAAGGACGTACCTTCATCATCACGGTTATAAGATAATGAAAGATGAAACATATGAAATATGAAAGGTTATATGAACAGACATATATCATTATTCATATGTTATTATTATATAAGCTTGAAAATTTAAGCATGATGTTTAATCATATTTATACCTTCGGTTTGATAGAAGGCAAAAATCCAAGTGTTGTGCGCGGGCGATTACATGATAGCGTGAACAGTACAGGGGTACTGTTCATCTATTTATAGGCACAGGGCACAACCTATGAGATATTACAATCATGCCCTTCACAAAAGATTACAATTATGACATAGACCCTCATGGACTAAACAGTCATTTCATCTTTAAGTCGGTTTCACCCTTCGTCTTGAGACACTTCATAATGCCGAAGCTTCATGAGTGGTAGCTTCAGCGTTGCCTTTAGGAGGATCTGCCGAAGGTGTTTCTTCTTACAGGATCTTCGGCGACGAAGCATGCCCCCAACAGTAGCCCCTTCACGGTACTAGATCATTTTTCGTAACGAGCTTGATCCGTGAAAAAGTCTCTTAGGCTTCGGGAAGCCGAAGGTCCGAAAAAACACCTTCCCTGAGCTCATTGCTGAGAAACGATAAAAATTCTCCAAGCACGAAACAATCCCACCATGCAGCGGGTTCATGCGTCCTGGCGATTCACCTTCTCAGGTTCTGTGGCCCACCATTCAGTGGGTGCGGGCGACTGTTCGTTCGATGCGGAAGACTTGTCGATTCACCTTCCCACCTGCAGCATTATATAAACAGACAGGTAGGTGTGAAGTTACCACAACATTCATTGCTATTGCACTGTTTTGCTGCCAAAATTTAAACATAGCCCTTGTTCATCGCACGCAAACGAAGCATCACTTTTCCTTCTGCTTCATCACAAGAGGAAGAGCTTCAGGGAAACCAAAAAAGTCACCAATCTTCAAAAAATTGTAAGGAATTCATCATCAAATGGCGAGAGTACGCTCCACTTCCAGGGTTGGTCGCGAGGGAGATGAAGCCAAAGCTGCTGAGACCGCTCCCATTTCTGAAGTGATGAAGTGGTCAGGGCTGGTGGTACCGGAGGAAACTTCTGATGAAGGTGTACCTGCTGCCGAAGCTGAGCAGGTTGATGCTGGAGAGGATGAATATGAAGATGAGTACGGTGCCACGCCATCTAAACTGAGCCACCTAGAGTTTGGGAAGTCTACTATTACTAAAGGTGATGTGCCTAAGATGTTGAAGCTTGGCTATTTTAGTGAAGCCAAAAAGAAGCTGATTCGTTTCGGTGGAGAGGAAATTACCCCGAAGCCGGAAAAAGATGAGGTGGTGGTATTTAGAAGCTTTTTAAAGCAGGATTGAGATTTCCTTTACATGATATGATCACAGATGTTTTGGAGAGATTTGGGATTTATCTTTACCAGCTAACTCCTAACGCCGTCGTTAGGCTTAGTATCTACATTTGGGCTCTCCGGAGCCAGGGGGCAGAACCGTTTGCCGAAGGCTTTTGCCGGGCACACGAGCTTCATTATCAGACCAAAGCTAGAGAAGATGGGCTGCATGATAACTTCAGCTGCTATAATTTTGCTTATCGCAAAGATGCGAAATATCTAGTTATTAGCTATCGTACCAAATGGCCAGCTGGCTGGAAGACTGAATGGTTTTATGTTAAAGTGGATGAGAAGAAGGAGAAGCTGGTTCAAAGCCCTTTGAGTTTAATCTTCGGAGAAACTAGGCCCCAATGCGACATGAAACCAGATAGTCCATGCCAAATTGCACTGGGAGAATTTTTGGTTATTGCAGAGCATATTTGTGGTGGAACCACCCGAATTATTCCAGCTTAAGTGCCTAAGTCACGCCTCAGGGGCCGTAACACACTTAAATCGGAATAACCCGTCAGTCCCTCAGATCTAGTCTGATGGAGCCACTTAACCAGGATCAAATTCCACAAGCTCACTCGAAGGTGAGCCACAGAAGAAATACAATAAAACAGGAAAACTCAAATTAAGTGCTGGATTATTACATAAATCGGAGTTTTTGAGTAGCAAATAAGGATTCACTAAATAAAATGCAGCGGATAATCGATGTCGTCGGTATCGAGGAAATGGGCAAGGCCTAGCCCACTACTCCTCGTGCTCCTCTCCTGCCGGAGCAGCATCCCACTCGACCGTCCAACCCGGTGGCAGGGTGGTAGGCCAAGTCACACCATCAACCATTTCTTGAATGGTACCTGCAAAAATTATGCCACAAGCAAGGCTGAGTATACTAATACTCAGCTAGACTTACCCGGTGTGAGGAATCTACTCCTCTACCTCTAGACTATGCAGCTGTTTGGCTGAGGGGTTTGGTTTGCCAAAAGCACTAGCTGTTTCTAAAATCCATTTTTTAGCTTTTCAACTTCTATCATCATTAACTTAGCTAGGTTTGCTCCTTCTAAGCATACATGGTGATAAGAATTTAGTTCAATCAACAAGTTATCTCATGAACCTCATTTCACTTTTTACTCGATGCAGTACAAGGGGTCAAGCAGTCTCATTAGCTACGAGAAGCAGACGATTCGAATCGAGTTTTAACCTTGCAAGGTAAACCTAAACACACGGCATGTCAGGGTTCTCCGACCCCACACATGACAACCGTCCCCATCGATTCCCCGTTCGTGTCCAGGCCTCACCGCCTTGGCATACAATGCTCCACTGACCCCGGCTACTGCCGTGCAGTGACCACACTTGTACCCACCATAGCTAGCATGGGAGACCCAGTCTCAGGTCGCATGAGGGATAAAGTCCGCGCCCGGCTTCACTCTGGTACTAGGTTTACCGGTTACCATTTTTCCCGGCATGTGCTTAGTACGTTCAAAAGCTTGACTCAGGTATCCACACATTAATCCTTAATTCTTTTTCCCGTCTCATGGTCAAGGCATCCTCCCTGGATCCAAGTCCATAGACTAACATAGATCTCGTTATCAAGATGAATACAATCAATTCCTGACCTTGCGCGAGTGCTAGAAAAATCACTCGACTTCTACCGAGATCCCGATTAGCGAAGCAGCTACTCAACCTAGCATACTAGTATTCATCTCAAAAAGGAATCCTAAGTTCATGCATCTAGAGGTTTAAAGCAACTCCTACACTTAAGTGCACATTACAAACCTACAAACATTAAGTGTAGTAAAATAGCATATATAAACGGTTATGCATAAAACCGGGGCTTGCCTTCAATTGCTGGGGCTGCAGGGAGATCCTCGATAGCAGCCTCAGAAGCCTGCTCCTGGTCCTCCTCTTGGACAGATCCTTGCTCGGGGATGAGCATGTACTCTCCGTCGGCAAGATTATAATCTAATGAATGCAATGCGTAAGATATATGCATGATATGGTATGTGCTTTAGAAATTACAACTTTTGACGGTGTATGATCTACTTGAGTTAGACAAGGTTAAACCTTACTTATGTGAGACCTTTGGGTGGTATACTTAGTAAATTGGATCAAACTTAGCCAAGGTAAGTGGTAGGTTTATTTTCTTTGGGGTTCCACTGAATTCCTTTTAAGCCTTAGTGAGTTTTGACAAGAACTCAAGTTGGACTTATTGGAGTGAGGTTTATTCCTTCTTCCTTTTTCTTTATTCTTCTTAAGTCTTTGGAGTGGGTTTGAACTACAAGTTGTTTTAATAAAATCCCAAAAATTCTGTAAAAATTACAGTGGCTTATTACTGGTGTAAAATTTTCTGTCTCAAAATTTGGGGTTCAAACAGTGAATAGTTTTCTTTGGACAAAAATACCAAATTTCAGGGCACAAGGGGTGATTTGAACTACAACTATTAATTAAAAGTGGGTAATCCTCTAAAATTTATTTTTGCTGGCCTTTAGGTGCTATAACATGATTTGACACAAATTTTTAGCCATTATTGCCTATTAATTATTTTACTAGGGTTTTCTCAAGTTTCTAGCCAAAGGGGTGCTTTCTACTACCACTATATTTGAAAAATATCAAACAACAGACTTCTAGTTTTTCTTAGCTTCTATTTTGTGCAAGAGCAATCATTCTGAAGTTTGGCATCTTTTTGCTTAAGGGAAGGGGTGGTATGCATTTATTGGATTAAATGGCCTTTCTTATAAAATATTAGCAATAGGTATTATTTTGCATCTTTTTAATGGGTTTGCATTTTTCTCTGGTGGCATATCTTATTATTGACTTAGCAAAATTTTATTTGCCCATTATTGTATTATTATGGGTTACTCATGATTTATTTGGAGAATGACTCATTATCATATTATATTTATTTACCTTACTTAAAATGATGGGCTGGGGTGTTTATTATTTTTGTAGTGGGGTTCTGGTGATTACAAGTCCACTGGATTTTTATTACCAATTTTGGGTCTGGTTTTGTAATTTTAATAATTGATTTCCAGTTGGAATAATGCTAAACAAAATATTTTATTTAAAAACTGATCTGGAATAAAGGTCTCTTTATTTTTCCTAGGTTCTCTGTTACTTAAGTAGATTAGGAAAAATAATTTCATTCACTGTTCATTAATTTCTAAGGCCTTTCTGATTTTCCTAAGTTTTGGGCAAAAATGGTTTTTAATGAATATTTACACTATATTCTTCAATACTGGGGTTCCTACTATTTTTAAACAGTGTCTAAATGAGGTTTGAATACCTACAAATTTTCTTAGGTTCAGTATAGAAGCAAATCTAATTTTCCTTAATTAAACAAGGTTTGGTCAGTTTCTGTTTTTAATTGTAAACTCTAAAAATTAGAACAAAAAGCATAGGGTTTATTATTTTTAAATGATAGTTCACAATATTTAGGATCTAGCAAAATTAGTTTGACAATTTTTGATTAAGAATTCATCAAGTTATGGATTTTCTAAGTTCCCTGGTTATTTAAAAAGATTAACAGAATTGATTAAATGGAAAACTACTTTGTGCTGGGGTCCCTGGCGGGTGTTTCAAGTTTTTCCTCACGAATCAGTCCCTGGTCTACTATTCACATGAGACACTGACATTGCAGAAAACCCCTCGGGTTCTTCTAATCCTAATCCGAGGTCCTTCTCCCAACTTAAACAGTGCCCGCGGTGGAAGAAAGGGCGGAGGGGCTTACTGGCGACGAGATTGCTCCGGTGAAGTGGTCGAGGATGTAGGGGAGGTCTTGGGGATCACAACGATGTGCGGGTCGCCGTCGGGGTGGTCGGAGTTGGTCGGTCCGCGTGCGCAGGCGGGGGAGTTCGTCGGCGGCGAGGAGTCCGGCCTATCCAGGGCGAAATTGACCAATCAAACAGGTCAGAGAGCTTCACCAGGGATCAATGAAGGGGTGCGCGCGAGGAATTGAAGAATGGCTCACCGAAGAGCTTGGTCCACGCGCGGGGGCGGGGACCGAAGTCCGGCGAGGGTGATCTCGGGCTTCCGTTGAAGTTCTGCCGGGTCCGAGGGCTTGGAGAGCTTCACGGGCCTATGGCGAAGCTAACCGAAGCACTGGCACGGCTTAGGGGTGACTGGGGTGGGCTGGCCACGGTGGCCGAAGCTCTGGCGGCAATGGCGGGCGGAAAAGAGCTCGCTGGAGCTAAGGAGGGGTGGCTGGCCGGTGATGGTGAGCGCGGGGTGAAGTGAGGCACGCCCGGGGATGCTTTATAGGCGCTGGCGGGCACGACCGAGGGCAAGGGCGCGCGGCGGACTTGACCGAACGCCGGGGCGAGCGTGCGCGCGGGTTGGGCGAGCGACGGCGTGCCGACCAGGGTCGAACACGTGTGTCCGTGCGTTCTGCCCAAGTTCTGGCGCGTGTGGTCACTCATCCGAGCCTGCTCTTGCCTTGGTCAGTGCACAAAACCTCTTCTCCTCCCTACAAGCTACCGACCTTGTGTGGGGGTCATAGGATTTTGCCTACAGGATGCAGAGATATGGAGCCCGGAAATCCGGTTTGTCTCCCTGCTCAAATCCGAGGCAAATCCAAGGTTTTGTCGTGTCTAGGGCTCGCGTCCCAATGCCATCTTCTGGCATACGACAGAGGGGTTAGTTAGGCACGTTTTTGATAATGGGGCCATTAGGATTTGAGTTAGGGATCAAGGTGAACACGCTTGATCTTTGGCTCAAGGTCTGAAATTCAGAATTCTGAAATTCAGAATTTCCTATTGAGTCCCCATATGAGAAGCTTGTTTGGGGTTTTATTTGAATTATTTTGGCCAAGCTTCTTCAATCTTTATTGTTGTTTATTAAATATACTTCAATGTTTATAATTGGCCCAAGTCATGATTTTAAATTTTTCATACTCTTTTCTTGAATTTTGCTCATAGGGCTCAATTAGGGTTTTTGTTGGGGTTGCACATTTTACCTTTTGAAAAACCCATTTGTTTTGAATATGATACTTTTAAGTATATGCTTGGTGTATCATTTATTCTTAAGTGAATTTGATGTTCATGCTCAAGTTGGTTCACATAAAATGATGGTTCTTGGGTTAGCATCTTGAGAGAAACCCTGGGTGACACTAGGGTGTCACAGCCTTCCCCCCTTAAAGGAATCTCGTCCCGATATTCTGGTCAGAGTCCTCCCGGGGTGAAGCGAAGGGTGAGACTTATAGGAAGTGGGTGATTATTGTTGTTATTAGATCAAACTGCTCTTCGAATGTCATTCTCTTTGCAACTTCAGAAGGAAGTCCTTCTTAAATTTTGTTTCGTGATTACTTCATCCTAAATTAAGATTATATCTTTAGAATTTAGATTCGAAGGGCAGGAGGAGGGGTTAGGTGTGATTACGTACCAGTTTCCTTAGGTAGGCAATCGGGGAAGTTGGATCTCAAGAATTCCTCAGTTTCCCAAGTAGCCTCTTCTTCTGAGTGATTACTCCACTGGACCTTGTACATCTTGATCGATTTAGCCCGAGTTGATCTTTCCTTGCAATCCAGAATCTTGGAAGGGTACTCTTGGTACGATAGATCTGGTTCTATCTCCAATTCTGGCTCTGCTAAGATCTCGGTCGGCAATCGAACACACTTCTTCAGCTGAGATACATGGAACACACTGTGAATGGTGGACATCTTTGAAGGTAACTTCAACTTATATGCCACAGGTCCACATGCTTCGATGATCTCATAAGGTCCAATGTAACGAGGGGCTAGCTTGCCTTTAATTCCAAACCTCTGCACTCCCTTGGTGGGTGATACCTTGAGGTACACGAAATCTCCCACCTTGAACTGGAGAGGTTTCCTTCTTCTATCATGGTAACTCTTCTGCCTGGCCTGAGCAGCTTCTAGATTCTTCCTGATTAGTTTGACCTTCCTTTCGGCTTCAGTCACTAAGTCAGGTCCAAAAACTCCTCTTTCTCCAGGTTGAGACCAATTGAGTGGTGTCCTGCACCTTCTTCCATAGAGAGCTTCGAAAGGTGCCATCCTTAGGCTGGATTGATAACTGTTGTTATAAGCAAACTCTACCAAGGAGAGGTGCTTATCCCAGTTCTTGCCACAATCGATTGCACAAGCTCTCAGCATATCTTCCAGAATTTGGTTTACCCTCTCTGTCTGACCATCAGTCTGTGGGGGGTAAGCTGAACTTCTGATTAGCTTAGTTCCCAAATACTCCTGCAATTGTTCCCAAAATCTGGCAACAAATTGGGCTCCTCGGTCAGAAACAATGGTCCGAGGTAATTCGTGCAAACACACGATCCGGTCAATATACAATTCTGCATACTTCTGAGCCTTATCAGTGGTGTGCACAGGAAGAAAATGTGCCACTTTCGTCAGTCGATCCACAATAACCCAAATCGAATCATGATGACGAGAGGTGTTGGGCAGACCCACAATAAAATCCATACTGATGTCATCCCATTTCCATGAAGGTATAGATAGGGGTTGCAAGGCTCTAGCTGATTTCAAGTGGCTTGCCTTTACCCTCTGACAGGTGTCACATTCCGATACATACTAGGCTATCTCCCTCTTCATTCTGGTCCACCAATACAAAGGCTTCAGATCATGGTACATTTTGGTGCTTCCCGGATGCATAGAGAATTTGGAGAGATGAGCCTCATCCAAGATTTTCCTCTTGAGGTACTGGTTTTTAGGAATCACCAATCTGCTTTTGAACCATAACACACCCTTTTCATCTTGGCGGAAACAATTATACTTCTCAATCTTCTGATGGAGATTCTTGTTGATAATCTGCACTCCCTTGTCACTGAGCTGGGCCATGATGATCTGGTCTTGCAAAGCTGGCTCAACGGAAATGTGAGACAACGAACCAGAAGGAATCACTTCTATTTGCATCTTGCTCAACTCATCACACAAGGTGTTGATGCGAGAATCCATCAGAATACAATTGCACTGCAACTTCCGACTCAAGGCATCTGCTACCACATTGGCCTTTCCTAGGTGATAATGTACCTCCAGGTCATAATCCTTGATCAGCTCTAGCCATCTTCTCTGCCTCATGTTGAGATCAGCCTGAGTAAAGATGTACTTAAGGCTCTTATGATCAGTGAAGATGTTGCAGTGGGTCCCCATTAAATAGTGCCTCCACATTTTTAATGCATGAACCACTGCTGCCAACTCGAGGTCATGAGTGGGATAATTTTGCTCATGAGGCCTGAGTGCTCTTGAGGCATAAGCAATGACTCGGTTGTCTTGCATTAAGACACAACCTAGTCTAGTGCCAGAGGCATCACAATATACATCAAAAGGCTTGCTGTTGTCGGGTTGCGCTAATACTGGTGCTGTGGTCAGATGCTGCCTTAACGCATGGAAGGCATCCTCGCACTTCTGACTCCAAACAAACTTGGCTTCTTTCTTCAGCAACTCAGTTATAGGCTTTGCAATTCGAGAGAAATCCGAAATAAATCTTCGGTAATAACCAGCTAATCCCAGAAAACTCCGAATCTGATGGACAGTCGTTGGTGGCTTCCAGTTCATCACTTCTTACACTTTATCAGGATCAACAACTATTCTTGCCTGAGAGATAGTGTGACCCAAGAATTTGATTTCCTTTAGCCAAAAATCACACTTGGACAACTTGGCTTAAAGGTGGTGCTCTCGCAGACGTTGAAGCACTACATGCAAATGCCCGACATGTTCTTCTTCGTTCCTTGAGTACACCAAGATATCATCGATGAAAACCACTACGAATTTGTCCAATTCAGGCATGAAAACAGAATTCACCAGATACATGAAATATGCTGGTGCATTTGTCAGCCCGAATGACATCACCAAAAATTCATATAGCCCGTATCTGGTTGAGAATGTCGTCTTCGGAATATCGCTTGCTCGTATCTTGATCTGATGGTAGCTAGAGCGAAGGTCTATTTTGGAAAACACCTTGGCCCCGACCAACTGGTCAAAAAGAACATCAATACGAGGCAAAGGATACTTGTTCTTGATAGTTACCGCATTAAGAGGGCGGTAATCTATACACAGCCTCAAGCTTTCATCCTTCTTTTTCACAAATAGTGCTGGACATCCCCAAGGCGAAGTACTTGGGCGAATAAATCCCTTATCCAGCAACTCTTGCAATTGCTTCTTCAATTCTGCCAACTCAGCGGGTGGCATTCGGTAGGGCCTCTTGGAAATTGGGGCCGTTCCCGGTTGCAACTCGATGGCAAATTCAATATCCCGGTCCGGTGGCATTCCTGGCAATTCATCAGGAAAGACATCTGCATACTCACAGACCACTGGGATCTTCTTCAGCGGTAACTCCGTCATAGAGAAAGCATATGACTGAGTAGAACCCTGACTAGGCAGAATTAAGGTGAAGTTCCCACAGAACGGAGAATTAACTTCCACGGTACGGTTGGCTACATCAAGCACAACTTGGTGCAAGGTCATCCAATTAGCTCCCAGAATAATGTCCACATTTTCCAAACCCAGCACAAGAAGAGTGGTTTTGACAATGTGGCTCCCTAGCTGAATAGGCACACTTTGGTTTAAATGATTAGTTGAAATTTTACCCCCAGGTGTGACTATCATGAATGACCCTTTTGAGTGAGAGAATGGCAGTTCACATTTAGCACTGAACTTCTGGCTAATGAAACTATGAGATACACCAGAATCAAACAGAATTAAAGCAGGTTGATTATAAACTGAAAAGATACCGGTCATGATAGGAGCTCCTTCAGGTACTTCCTCCAGAGTAGTGAAGTTGAGCTTCCCTTGCCTGACTTGTACCTTCTGCTTTCTTCCCTTGTCTTGACTTGGTGCTGGCATCTGCCTCTGCTGGTTCCTAGGACAATTCTTGGCATAGTGGCCCACATTGCCACAAGTGAAGCACTTGTTCCCATTGCCCTGGCGGAACTGCTGCTGCTGCGGAGGCTAATTGTTCCTTGGAGCGGGAGCTGGGAAGCGGTTGGGTGCCGGCTGCTGCTGCTGAGGTGGCCTGATCACCCATCTGCCTGCCTGCTGCTGGAAACCCCTGCTCTGATTGTGAGAAACAATCCGGAACCTCTGAGCCTGAGCGGATGGTGCTGCCATTGGTGCCTTTCTCTTCTTCTCTGCCCGGTGAGCTACAATGCAGTCCTCCTGGGAGATGGCTAGGTTGACCAACTCATTGAAGCTATCAGCCCGGACAGTGTTGAGTCGTTCCCGCAGCTTGGTGTTAAGACCCATGCGGAAGCAGTCTCTCTTCTTCTCATCAGAATCAGCATGGTACCCTGCATACTGGCATAGGTCGTTGAAGGCTTGCGCATACTGCAGTACCGTGCGGGTTCCTTGATTAAGGGCCAGAAATTCATTCAGTTTTTGATCAAGAATGCCAGCTGGGATGTGGTGTCCTCTGAAGGCAGTCTTGAATTCTTCCCAAGACACCTCACGATCAGCGGGGAGCATAGCATAGAAGTGGTCCCACCAAGTCCGAGCAGATCCGCGAAGCTGCTGCGCGGCGAAGCGAGTCTTGGTAGCATCAGGGCAGTCTCCCGTGAGGAGGGGAAACTTGGACTCGACGACGCGAAGCCACACGTCGGCGTCCAACGGATCCTCTGCCTTGATGAACAAGGGTGGCTGCATGCTCAGAAACTCCTGGTAAGTTGCCATTGCCGGAGGTCGCTACTACTGGCCTCCACCATGCTGCTGAGGGTGGGGCTGGCGCTGCAAGAGCTATCGCAAAATCTCATTCTGCTGGGCCATTAGCTCCTGCACTGTGGGAGCTGGAGGAGGTGGCGGGGGAACCTGTTCGTTATGCCCGCGACGCTGCCTAGCTGCCATCTGAAAACAGAAATTGCCGCCATTGTTATCCCATCTCACTGCTTCGAACGACAAGATATCATCTCATATGGAAGGAAAAATGCCATAGTCATAATATTAGGTTCGAAATTAAGATAACATGGTGACAACATCTCACAGATTTCAAAGGTTCACAGGGTTACATCAATCAGGGGAAAGTACTCGTAAGCCTAGTCCAAAATCTGACATTAACTAAGCTCGCATAGGTTTCTATCCGCCTAAAAGTGTCGAAGTGACTGCTTAACCCTGAGCGGTGGAAGTGACACTGGATGCGGGTGAAGGGGGCATCGCAGAGGTAGTCCCATTGGCACCAGGGGCTGGTCCTAGCTCCTCGGGATCCTCTTCTCCCTTGCTTCCGGCTTCATTGGCCTCCATCTCTGAGTGGTGCATGTCCAGGTGGTCATTCGCTTCTTCGAGTTCCCTCTGCACATCGTGAAGCTGGTTCTCCAAGACATCAATGGTGTTGTCTCGGATCTCCACCTGCTGCTCCAAGGTGGTAATGCGCTGGCTCAGCCTTTCCACCTGCAGATCCTTCTCCACTAACTCGGAGGATAAATCGACCACAAAATCTTCTCGACTATCGAGAGTGAGCTTGGTGGTTTGAGCGATGTTAGCGAGGTGCGCCATAGCATTGCTCTTAAGGGCTTGAAGGCGGTACAGCGCACTCATGCACTGAACGGTGACCCTCCCAACCAAGTCAGGATACATTGCCCACACATCCTTCACATGGCTCACGCGGTTACACCACATGAGATCACCTCTCTTCTCAGCAGGGAAGAGTCCCAAGGGGTGCATCACCATCTCCAGGGGATGGTAGCCACAAAAAGTCGTCAAAGTCTTCATGGCTGCTGCTTCGACGGTGTCGTCTGTCCTGAGTCCAATTGTCTCGGAATCAAGAGAACGCCAACCCGGCTGAAGGGGATGAGCCTCCAAAGTCAGCCAGACCCGACAACGAGGTACCCGATGCTCCTCATACAACTGCACTGTGTACAAAGGGGGCGTAGGGTAACCGGCGGAGTTAAGCACTTCCCACAAGATGGAAGGAAAGCCATCGCGAGAAAGGAAGTCAGAACTGAAACGAGTGTCTCCTCCACTAGCGGGGGTAGGTGAATTCATCTGCAGAAGGGAACCAAAGGTAAAGATTATGGTGGAAGGAAAAGAAAAAGAGAGCCCGGATGGTTTTTAAAGAAAGTGGGTTAGCTCAAGTTTTTAATTCCCTTTTGTGTTTATAATGCATGCATGCTGAAGGTAACGTGGCCTCTCAAAAATAGGGTGCTTTTAGGGCATCCTTAAAAGTATAAGTACGGGCCCACGAGCCTAATTAACTAGCCACCTATTTCTCCCTCTATGCCTAAGGCCTTACGTCCTAGGTCTAGCGGTCTAGTCCTGACGATCCTTAGCAGTTTCTAGGCAAGTTTTGATTTTGAAAATTGGTATTCATGGTTTATTGTCCTTCTCTGTGGTAGAATTTGCTCCGATACCAACTGTGGCGGAACCACCCGAATTATTCCAGCTTAAGTGCCTAAGTCACGCCTCAGGGGTCGTAACGCACTTAAATCGGAATAACCCGTCAGTCCCTCAGATCTAGTCTGATGGAGCCACTTAACCAGGATCAAATTCCACAAGCTCACTCGAAGGTGAGTCACAGAAGAAATACAATAAAACAGGAAAACTCAAATTAAGTGCTGGATTATTACATAAATCGGAGTTTTTGAGTAGCAAGTAAGGGTTCACTAAATAAAATGCAGCGGATAATCGATGTTGTCGGTATCGAGGAAATGGGCAAGGCCTAGCCCACTACTCCTCGTGCTCCTCTCCTGCCGGAGCAGCATCCCACTCGACCGTCCAACCCGGTGGCAGGGTGGTAGGCCAAGTCAAACCATCAACCATTTCCTGAATGGTACCTGCAAAAATTATGCCACAAGCAAGGCTGAGTATACTAATACTCAGCTAGAATTACCCGGTGTGAGGAATCTACTCCTCTACCTCTAGACTATGCAGCTGTTTGGCTGAGGGGTTTGGTTTGCCAAAAGCACTAGCTGTTTCTAAAATCCATTTTTTAGCTTTTCAACTTCTATCATCATTAACTTAGCTAGGTTTGCTCCTTCTAAGCATACATGGTGACAAGCATTTAGTTCAATCAACAAGTTATCTCATGAACCTCATTTCACTTTTTACTCGATGCAGTACAAGGGGTCAAGCAGTCTCATTAGCTGCGAGAAGCAGAAGATTCGAATCGAGTTTTAACCTTGCAAGGTAAACCTAAACACACGGCATGTCAGGGTTCTCTGACCCCACATATGACAACCGTCCTCATCGATTCCCCGTTCGCGTCCAGGCCTCACCGCCTTGGCATACAATGCTCCACTGACCCCGGCTGCCGCCGTGCAGTGACCGCACTTGTACCCACCATAGCTAGCATGGGAGACCCAGTCTCAGGTCGCATGAGGGATAAAGTCCGCGCCCGGCTTCACTCAGGTACTAGGTTTACCGGTTACCATTTTTCCCGGCATGTGCTTAGTACGTTCAAAAGCTTGACTCAGGTATCCACACATTAATCCTTAATTCTTTTTCCCGTCTCATGGTCAAGGCATCCTCCCTGGATCCAAGTCCATAGACTAACATAGATCCCGTTATCAAGGTGAATACAATCAATTCCTGACCTCGCGTGAGTGCTAGAAAAATCACTCGACTTCTACCGAGATCCTGATTAGCGAAGCAGTTACTCAACCTAGCATACTAGTATTCATCTCAAAAAGGAATCCTAAGTTCATGCATCTAGAGGTTTCAAGCAACTCCTACACTTAAGTGCACATTACAAACCTACAAACATTAAGTGTAGTAAAATAGCATATATAAACGGTTATGCATAAAACCGGGGCTTGCCTTCAATTACTGGGGCTGCAGGGAGATCCTCGATAGCAGCCTCGGAAGCCTGCTCCTGGTCCTCCTCTTGGACAGATCCTTGCTCGGGGATGAGCACGTACTCTCCGTCGGCAAGATTACAATCTAATGAATGCAATGCGTAAGATATATGCATGATATGGTATGTGCTTTAGAAATTACAACTTTTGACGGTGTATGATCTACTTGAGTTAGACAAGGTTAAACCTTACTTATGTGAGACCTTTGGGTGGTATACTTAGTAAATTGGATCAAACTTAGCCAAGGTAAGTGGTAGGTTTATTTTCTTTGGGGTTCCACTGAATTCCTTTTAAGCCTTGGTGAGTTTTGACAAGAACTCAAGTTGGACTTATTGGAGTGAGGTTTATTCCTTCTTCCTTTTTCTTTATTCTTCTTAAGTCTTTGGAGTGGATTTGAACTATAAGTTGTTTTAATAAAATCCCAAAAATTCTGTAAAAATTATAGTGGCTTATTACTGGTGTAAAATTTTCTGTCTCAAAATTTGGGGTTCAAAAAGTGAATAGTTTTCTTTGGACAAAAATACCAAATTTCAGGGCAGAAGGGGTGATTTGAACTACAACTATTAATTAAAAGTAGGTAATCCTCTAAGAATTTTTTTGCTGGCCTTTAGGAGCTATAACATGATTTGACACAAATTTTTAGCCATTATTGCCTATTAATTATTTTACTAGGGTTTTCTCAAGTTTCTAGCCAAAGGGGTGCTTTCTACTACCACTATATTTGAAAAATATCAAACAACAGACTTCTAGTTTTTCTTAGCTTCTATTTTGTGCAAGAGCAATCATTCTGAAGTTTGGCATCTTTTTGCTTAAGGGAAGGGGTGTATGCATTTATTGGATTAAATGGCCTTTCTTATAAAATATTAGCAATAGGTATTATTTTGCATCTTTTTAATGGGTTTGCATTTTTCTCTGGCGGCCTATCTTATTATTGACTTAGCAAAATTTTATTTGCCCATTATTGTATTATTATGGGTTACTCATGATTTATTTGCAGAATGACTCATTATCATATTATATTTATTTACCTTACTTAAAATGATGGGCTGGGGTGTTTATTATTTTTGTAGTGGGGTTCTCGTGATTACAAGTCCACTGGATTTTTATTACCAATTTTGGGTCTGGTTTTGTAATTTTAATAATTGATTTCCAGTTGGAATAATGCTAAACAAAATATTTTATTTAAAAACTGATCTGGAATAAAGGTCTCTTTATTTTTCCTAGGTTCTCTGTTACTTAAGTAGATTAGGAAAAATAATTTCACTCACTGTTCATTAATTTCTAAGGCCTTTCTGATTTTCCTAGGTTTTGGGCAAAAATGGTTTTTAATGAATATTTACACTATATTCTTCAATACTGGGGTTCCTACTATTTTTAAACAATGTCTAAATGAGGTTTGAATACCTACAAATTTTCTTAGGTTCAGTATAGAAGCAAAACTAATTTTCCTTAATTAAACAAGGTTTGGTCAGTTTCTGTTTTTAATTGTAAACTCTAAAAATTAGAACAAAAAGCATAGGGTTTATTATTTTCAAATGATAGTTCACAATATTTAGGATCTAGCAAAATTAGTTTGACAATTTTTGATTAAGAATTCATCAAGTTATGGATTTTCTAAGTTCCCTGGTTATTTAAAAAGATTAACAGAATTGATTAAATGGAAAACTACTTTGCGCTGGGGTCCCTGGCGGGTGTTTCAAGTTTTTCCTCATGAATCAGTCCCTGGGCTACTATTCACATGAGACACTGACATTGCAGAAAACCCCTCGGGTTCTTCTAATCCTAACCCGAGGTCCTTCTCCCAACTTAAACAGTGCCGACGGCGGAAGAAAGGGCGGAGGGGCTTACTAGCGACGAGATTGCTCCGGTGAAGTGGTCGAGGATGTAGGGGAGGTCTCGGGGATCACAACGATGTGCGGGTCGCCGTCGGGGGTGGTCGGAGTTGGTCGGTCCGCGTGCGCAGGTGGGGGAGTTCGTCGGCGGCGAAGAGTTCGGCCTATCCAGGGCAAAATTGACCAATCAAACGGGTCAGAGAGCTTCACCAGGGATCAATGAAGGGGTGCACGCGAGGAATTGAAGAATGGCTCACCGGAGAGCTTGGTCCACGCGCGGGGGTGGGCGACCGAAGTCTGGCGAGGGTGATCTCGGGCTTCCGGTGAAGTTCTACCGGGTCCGAGGGCTTGGAGAGCTTCACGGGCCTATGGCGAAGCTAACTAAAGCACTAGCGCGGCTTAGGGGTGACTGGGGTGGGCTGGCCATGGTGGCCGAAGCTCTGGCAGCAATGGCGGGAGGAAAAGAGCTCGCCGGAGCTAAGGAGGGGTGGCTAGCCGGTGATGGTGAGCGCGGGGTGAAGTGAGGCACGCCCGGGGATGCTTTATAGGCGCGGGCGGGCACGACCGAGGGCAAGGGCGTGCGACGGACTTGACCGAACGCCGGGGCGAGCGCCCGCGCGGGTTGGGCGAGCGACGGCGTGCCGACCAGGGTCGAACACGTGTGTCCGTGCGTTCTGCCCAAGTTCTGGCGCGTGTGGTCACTCATCCAAGCTTGCTCTTGCCTTGGTCAGTGCACAAAACCTCTTCTCCTCCCTACAAGCTACCGATCTTGTGTGGGGGTCATAGGATTTTGCCTACAGGTTGCAGAGATATGGAGCCCGGAAATCCGGTTTGTCTCCCTCCTCAAATCCGAGGCAAATCCAAGGTTTTGTCGTGTCTAGGGCTCGCATCCCAATGCCATCTTGTGGCATACGACAGAGGGGTTAGTTAGGATTTGAGTTAGGGATCAAGGTGAACACGCTTGATCTTTGGCTCAAGGTCTGAAATTCAGAATTTCCTATTGAGTCCCCATATGAGAAGCTTGTTTGGGGTTTTATTTGAATTATTTTGGCCAAGCTTCTTCAATCTTTATTGTTGTTTATTAAATATACTTCAATGTTTATAATTGGCCCAAGTCATGATTTTAAATTTTTCATACTCTTTTCTTGAATTTTGCTCATAGGGCTCAATTAGGTTTTTTGTTGGGGTTGCACATTTTACCTTTTGAAAAACCCATTAGTTTTGAATATGATACTTTTAATTATATGCTTGGTGTATCATTTATTCTTAAGTGAATTTGATGTTCATGCTCAAGTTGGTTCACATAAAATGATGGTTCTTGGGTTAGCATCTTGAGAGAAACCCTGGGTGACACTGGGGTGTCACAATATTGGCACTAGAGATCTGGTGCAAGAATTCTTAGCCTTCAGAGTATTTCCAACTTTGAAGGAATGGGACATGCCGAAGCTAAAAGAGGAAAAGAAGAAGAAAGAGCTTGTTCGGCTACCTTATTATTATAAATTCAAGAAGCATTTCAAAGAACCTTGCCAGGAGTGCTTGGACACGATCGAAGTTATGTGCAACGAGATCCTTGGCAACTACTCTAAAAAAGAAGATCAGTTAATGACTACGGCCTTCGGCACTCGTCCAAAGCGAAGATTGAACCGGGTGATGGATGCATTAAATTTTGATTATCCTGACTATGAACGACTGGACAGAGGTGCCGAAGGGCAAAAAAGAAAAAGAGTTGCTAGCGTCCTTGATAGGGAAACTGCTAAGTTGGTGAAAAAGGACGAAGAAATTTTGAAGAAAAGAAAATTAAGCCCTGAGCCAAAGATAGTTGCTCCAAAGAAAAGGAAAGCTACGGCTCCGAAACAAAAAAATAGCTGATATAGGGGAAGAAGCTCCTGTGACACCTCCTGCTGCCGATGTGGAAGAAATTTTAAAGGTAATGACTGAATCCTTGCCTATCAAGCTAAGTCCACTAGGGTCGCATCTGACAAAGCTTTTTCAGAAAGAAAAAGAGCCTTCGGCAGCGGAGAAGCCTGCTGAGCCGAAGAAACGTAGGATTATTCAAGTGGCCGAAGTCATCCAGCAGACACCGCCGCGGGCATCGGCGTCAAAGATACCACCTATTGAGAGCATTGGTGCTGCCGAAGCTGCCGCCACTGAAGCTGAAGGTGCCAAAGCTGAAACCGTTGAAAATGTGAATCTAGAAGCCACACTTGGTGAAATTGATACCATGCTTCTAGATGCGGCCGCGGAAGAAGCTGCCGTAGTCGCTGGAAAAGGAAAGGGTAAAGCCGAAGATACTTCAGAAGAAGAAGAATTCAATTTTCAAGATATACTTGGGCAAGAATTATCAGAAGCTCAAAAAGGAGAACTGAAGGAATATGGTATATCTTGCGGATACAAACTGGGGGCTTTGCTTTTTGGTGGAGTTAACGAAGGGAGGTTAAGATGTCTTCGGGACCGGACCGGGGCGAAGGTCGTCAGCACTCTATCAAAGAGTGTTGGCCTTTCGAAGATCGAGGTGGACCTTTGCAGGTACCGGCGACAGTATATCGCTGGTAGTCTGTTTTATGCTAACTTTAAGGTAAAATGAAATTATTATTATTATTATTATTATTTTTATTTTTATATAAAGATGTTTTCTAATGAAGGTTGTTTTTGGCAGAGTTTACTACTAAGCAAAGTCCTGAGGATGCAACAAGACCTCGAGGACAAGAAGAACGAAGCTATAATTGCAGATCTAGAGAAGAAAATTAAAGATTACGAAGCTGTTTTAGAGAAAAAAGACTTTGAACTCCAAGCTATGGAAGGTTCACTGGCAGAAGCCCAGGCTAAAATTGCTAAATTGAAGAATGAACTTTCCTCAGAAAAGAAAATTTTTGAAGCCAGAGTCGAAGCTGAAGTTGAGAAGAGTTCAATTTTGCAAAAATCACTGAAGGACCTTCAGGAAAATGCGTAAACTTCGGCAACCGATGCCTACAGCGGCTGAAGCATGTGTTCAACCCGGTTGGAGCAAGCACTAAGAAATTTAGTCCTTCGGTTGAAAACCTGCCAGAAACTTTGGAACACATTGAGGGTGAAGTTGATACTCTCGACAAAGTTATAGGTGGACACGCTGATTTCTGCGCTCTGCTAGCTTCTCGAGGCACAGCTGTCGCTTTCATGAAATTTGGCTGTACACACGGAAAAATTGTCAACAGACCCAATTTTAGCTTGTCACCAGTGGATTTAATTGATATCCCTAGCCTAGCTTGAAGTATAGGAAACAGGTTTATAACTCAAATTTAGATAGAGGGCGGGCGAAAAATGGCTGGCGACGAAGCTCGAAGCCATCTTAAAGCGCTAAAAAACTAGTCTGTTACCTTACCTTCGCCTTGAACCTTGCACTTGCCTCATATCGTCTTAATATGTACCGGATGACGAGGCTGAGGAACAAAGAGCCGAAGCTTGACCGATGATCTGAAGCTTAGATGATCCGAAGCTTAATGATATCAAAATTGAAGAATTTGCTGAAAAAATTCTATGGAAAATCTAGTAATATCGTTGTAAAAAAGTATTGTAATTTTAGGAATCAGATACTCTGTGAATTTGTGCATACCTTGTAATATAATTTTACCTCTTCGTTCATGTATGAACTGCTTTGATGTGGACGAGACTTATATTTTTGAGCCGAAGGCGAAAAACACCTTCCCTTCTTTTCGTACACAACGAAGCATGAAACTGCTTATTTTTCTTTTTGCCGAAGCCTTATCTTTATAGCCGAAGCATCTGCCTATGTATGTTATGATGATGATGATCCTATGTATGTCTAAGTGAATGTTTATGAATGCAAATGTATGATGTAATGTGTCGTGCAAATGAATGCCCAAACTGTCACACCCGGTTCCAGGGGGTAGAACCGAGCGCATACCATATGTGTGCCAGGATCCATTTCCACACATATGTTGACGTCACAAGTGTAATATATCAAAAGACAATGCAATAAAGGCGTAAAGAGAGTATAAAACTTTATTACATCATCTGAAACATTGTGTCTTAAACAAGTATCACATCAAAGTTAAGCGGCAATAAACAACTGGGCAATCTTCCACAGGAAGTTGACCGGCGCATCGTTAGACTTAGAATTCCTCGTCGATAAATTCTCCATCAAAGTCTCCAGCATCACCCTCTGATCAAAATATTAGCAAGGGTGAGCTCACTTATGGTCGGGGCTCAGCAAGTGGGGGAAAAATTAATGCAGGTATAACAAGGTGAGGCTAAGGTTGAGCAGTAAGCATTTTAGTTGGTCAACATTTTATTATCAACACCTGTCTTACTAATAAGAGTGATTCCCAAATATCCCAATTAAACAAAGGAATATGAATATAACAAAAACACTTAAGTGAAACCACTTAAGCAAATTATTGGCAGATCATCGGATCTCAAATTAATTCCATCTTCAAGTTCAATTATCATGTGAGGAGTCCAGGTCGCTCATAACCGGGAGCACGGCTGATATATCAGTTTTACACTCTGCAGAGGTGGTACAACTTTACCCACAAGCCATGTATCCCATCTAGCCCAGGTTGATCGGACCCTTAGACACTGCCGAGGTGAATGGCTAGGGATCCATTATGAGGTTTTCACAAAATACACTTAATACGAAGCAACCCGCTAAGGTTTCTAAGACGATGGTGGTGGCCCCTGGGTGAAGTACCTTAGCCAAGAATACGACCCCATGTTAACGTGGGCTGCCAGCACCTACCGCTCCCCCTCTTGCCCATCTTTCAGGTAAGGTTGCTAGGCACTAAGCATATAGAGCTAATTACCAAAGCCAGAGCCATGATAGCACTCGTGGTTGCACTGTTATCCTGGGTGGTCACTCCATGTTCCAATTAATTTGTAATAAAGTTATCTTAACCATCGGGTTAATGTCATAATCGCCAATTAACATTTTTGGAACATTAAAACCAATTAAAGAGTGACATTAAGAATCATTAAGTTGAGCGGTAGCATAAATCTTGCACAGCTTAGTTATTTTTCCAGGTTAAACAAGGAATACAGGTAGTAAATCTAGGAAATCCTTAATTAGGTAAGCCCATCAAATTATGCAATATATCAAAAGTAAACATTTGTTATATGCAATGAGTAGGTACAAAAAGAATATGCAGAGGGAGAATCCACTTGCCTTGCCCAACAGCGTCTTGCGGGTTGTCCCCGAACGAGTTCAGATTCTCTACCACACAGTCCGCTTCTATTATAGTCGTACATCGCACATACAAAAATAAAGTATATACCCATAAATAAACATGCACCATTACATAATCATAAACCATTTCATGCACATTAACACGTCGCACTAATCACATTTTAATTACGTACTAATCGCGTAAATACTTATGAATTCAATTATAGCTATTAATGTGAATCCTAATGGTGATTTTAGGGGTGGGTGTAATAAATATAATTTTAACTAATATTAATTTATTTTAACACCATCAATGAAATTAAATAATACTTATTATCTTTTAATACTAATAAGTAAATTAATACCTTTTATTCCTTCTAACTCAAATTAGTTAGTATAGCAAAAATGAATTTAATAATATTAATATTCTAAAAATCTACATAAATTGGTAATTGGACTTTTTATACACAAGTGAGGATATTTTTACATAAACTAATATTTTGTTTAGTCTAGAAATCTAAGTGCTCAATTTGCGAACAAGATTATTTAACTAGCAAAAATCTATTTACCACACTACTGGTGATCTTTTCTCTTTTTCTTTCTAAAAAGAAAATGTTAATAAAAATAAATAGATAAATCATCCAAAATTCTATATTATTCATATGACATGAGTTCTATATCATTTTTTTCTAATCCATCAAAAACGCACCTATAATTCTCCAGATAGTTTCTAGAATTTGTCGTGACCAAAATTGACTATCAATTCTTATCTAGTATTTTTATCACCAACATACGACTATTAAATCTACGTCATATTTCTCTAAACCAAAATCAACGCGTCGATTAACATGAAATAACACGGTGCACTACTAATCGCATATTTCTAACAAATTCCGTAGCGCACACAAATACATAAATTGGAATCACATGTGTTCATATTACAACAAACAAACTATACAACACATGAATCGAATCGAAAGCACTTTATAAAATACATAAAATAAATTTGGATCGTCAACAACCTCGGGTTCGTGCGTGTGACGGGGACGGATCGACGAGTTTCGGCCGGACGGAGAGCGGGGCTCGACTACGGACAGCTAGTACGTGGCTCCGGCGAACTCCGGCGACGAACGGCACACTCCGGCGACGAACGGCAACGCACTAGCGATGAGCGAGGAGTGCTAGAGGGAGAGGCAAATTCGAGTAGGCAGGAATGGGGAGGCTCTGCTGTTCCCTTTAATAGAGAGAGGGAGGGGAGAGGAGAGGTCACTGGCGTCTTCCAAGAGGCTGTCAATGGTGCTGTTGTTACTGCACGTAATGGAGAGGAGGAATGAGGGGAGAAAGAAACGGAAGAAATAAATCCTCATAACGCAAGAAACGGACGACGAGCTCGCGACGCTTGGCTTTCACGCTCGGGCGGCACATCGTGTCGGGATCGTCGCGGTTTGGGGCTCGGCATCGCGCGCGGGCGTCACGGCTTGCTCCTGGTCGCTGCGGCGGGGCGGGACTCGGCGCGGTGGTGCTCGGCCGCCTGGGCTCGCGCGCAGGCGCGGCGGCTGGCGAGCCGGCACTGGCACGCGCGGCGCTGGGTGCGCGCAGGGCGCGGCTCGCGCGGCAGAGGCGGCGCGCGCTGCTGCGTCGCGGCCGGGCGAGGCTTGGGCGGCTGCGTGCGCACGTCATAGAGGCAGGGAGGAGAGAGAGCGGTGAGAGGAGAGAGAGACGTGAGGGAGAGAGAAAGAAGTGAGCGGCGGCGGCTGGGAAAAAAACGAGCAGGCGTGCGCGGCTGGGATTCTAGGGTTAGGGGGTTTTGGGCCCTGGTGGGCCGGCCGGCTGGGGTAGTTTTAGGTTTTTTTTTTAATTCCGAATTTCATTTTTAAAGAACTCTAAAAATCATAAAAAAATTACCAAAAATATTTATAAATGGAGTACTTGTTTTTAAACTAATAATTACTATAATACTTAATTATTATTTAATTACTAGTACTTCTTTTTAAAATGGATTGATATTTAAACATCCGATAAGAAATCACGCGCATGCAAAGAAAAACGATGCAAATAAATAGTTAAACACTAAGAAAAATTTATTACCCTAATTAATATAATGTCTAAATTTATTATTTTAATTGATGGCTTTTATGGTGTTACAAACCTACCCCTCTTAAAAAGAATCTCGTCCCCGAGATTAAGAAACTTCCGAGAATAACTGGGGGAATTCTGCTCTGAGTTCATCTTCTCTTTCCCAAGTGGCTTCATCTTCCGAATGATGACTCCACTGAACTTTGCATATGTTAATGACTTTACTCCGTGTAATTCTGCGAGATGTTTCCAAAATTCTGACTGGATACTCCGAATAAGTCAAATCCTCATTAACATTCAGTTCTTCCATGGGTAGCTATTCCTCTGGTATTCTCAAGCACTTCTTGAGTTGTGATACGTGAAATACGTCATGCACATCTGATAATCTATCGGGTAGCTCTAACTGATAGGCTACTTCGCCTTTTCTTTCCAAAATCTTGAATGGGCCAATATAGCGAGGTGATAATTTTCCTTTAACCTTAAACCTTTTCATTCCTCTCATCGGTGAAACTTTAAGGTATACGAAGTCTCCTACTTCAAACCTCAATTCTCTTCTTCTATTATCAGCATAGCTTTTCTATCTTGACTGTGCTGTCTTCAAATTTTCTCTGATAATCTGCACTTGCTTCTCGGCCTCTTGGAGTATTTCTGGTCCAAATACTTGACTTTCTCCAGTCTGATTCCAATAAAGCGGTGTTCTACACTTTCGTCCATATAGTGCTTCAAACGGTGCCATTTTGAGACTTGCTTGATAACTGTTGTTATACGAAAATTCTGCATAAGGCAAACTTTTATCCCAGCTTCTACCATGCTTTAGAGCGCAAGCTCTTAGCATATCTTCCAACACTTGGTTTGTTCTTTCCGTTTGCCCATCCGTTTGAGGATGATAAGCTGAACTAAAGTTTAGCTTGGTATCCATGGACTCATGAAGTCTTTTCCAAAAGCGCGAGGTAAACTGGGTTCCTCGATCGGATACGATCTTCTTCGGTACTCCATGCAGACAAACAATCCTCGACATGTACAACTCTGCTAACTGGGCTCCTGAGTAGGTTGTCTTCACAGGTATAAAGTGTGCTACTTTAGTTAACCTGTCTACTATGACCCATATTGAATCATAGCCATCTCGAGTACGGGGTAGTCCAACTATGAAATCCATACTGATTTCTTCCCATTTCCATTCAGGTACCTTGAGAGGTTGTAGCAATCCTGCTGGTCTTTGGTGTTCGGCTTTAACTCGCTGACACACGTCACATAATGCAACATGAGTAGCAACATCTCTTTTCAAACCGTACCACCAATACTTTTCCTTAAGATCCTGGTACATCTTTGTGCTTCCAGGGTGAATAGAGTAAGCTGAATCATGAGCTTCTCTCAAAATAAGTTGGCGTAAGTGCTCGATTTCTGGTACGCAGATTCTCTTTTTAAACCATACTGTGCCTTGTTCATCTTCCGTGAAATCTGGGGCTTTACCCAAACTAATCAAAGTTTTAATTTCCTTAATCTTCTCATCGGACTCTTGTCCTTTACGAATCTCTTCTTCCAAAGTAGATTCGACTTCCATCACCGTTGCTTCTACATTATTGAGCAATCCAAGGTTGAGTCGTTCCATTTCCCAGCACAATTCTTGTGACATCAAATGAGTAGTGATGTTGTTCACTTGACCCTTACGGCTCAAAGCATCAGCTACTACATTGGCTTTTCCGGGGTGATATTGTATCTCCAAATCATAGTCTTTAATCAACTCAAGCATCTTCTCTGTCTGAGGTTGAGTTCCTTCTGAGTGAATATATATTTCAAGCTTTTGTGATCCGTGAAGATTTTGCACTTGTTTCCAATCATATAGTGCCTCCAAATCTTCAAAGCATGCACTACGGCAGCTAGTTCAAAATCATGCGTAGGATAATTCTTCTCATGTTTCCTCAACTGTCTTGAAGCATAAGCAATCACTTTTCCTTCTTGCATTAGCACACATCCAAGTCCAAGGTGTGATGCATCGCAATACACATCAAATCCCTTGTGGATGTCTGGCATTACCAGTATTGGTGCAGTGGTTAACCTCTTCTTGAGTTCCTCAAAACAATTCTGACAAGCTTCATCCCATTTGAACTCTTTGCCTTTCTCCAGTAGAGAGGTAAGAGGCTTCACTAACTTGGAAAAACCTTCAATAAATCTTCTATAGTATCCTGCTAATCCAAGAAAACTTCTGATCTTGGACGCATCCTTGGGTTGCTTCCAATTTAGTATCTCACTTATCTTTCCTGGGTTTACTTTAATTCCACCATCGGTAACAATATGCCCTAAGAAAGCAACTTCCTTCAACCAAAAATCACACTTCGAGAATTTTGCGTACAGTTGGTTGTCACGAAGCTTTTGTAGGACTAGCCTTAGATGATCTTCGTGTGTTTCTTCATTCGGAGAATATATCAGTATGTCGTCAATAAATACGACCACAAACTGATCCAGATATTCCATGAATACTTTATTCATCAAGTTCATAAAGTATGCTGGTGCATTAGTCAGTCCAAACGACATGACCAAAAACTCATATAATCCATATCTCGTCGTGAAGGCTGTCTTCGGTACATCTTCTGCTCGAATCTTTAACTGATGATATCCCGATCTCAGATCTATCTTCGAGAATATCTTAGCTCCCTTCATTTGATCGAATAAATCTTCGATTCAGGGTAGTGGGTATTTATTCTTGATGGTTACTTCATTCAAACTTCTATAATCAACGCACATTCTTCTCGAACCATCCTTCTTATTCACAAATAGAACTGGGGCTCCCCAAGGGGATGAACTTGGGCGAATGAAACCTTTTTCTAGTAATTCTTCTATTTGTTTCTTCAGTTCTACTAAATCTTTGACATCCATTCTATAAGGTCTTTTCGAGATAGGTGCGGTTCCGGGTACTAATTCAATAGAAAACTCTATATCACGGTCAGGTGGCATACCTGGTAATTCCTCCGGAAATACGTCTGGGTATTCGCACACTGCTTTGATATTTTCCAAGGGCTTTTCTTCCAAGTGATTGATCACTGTTTTTCCTTTTTCATCTGTTGACTTGTCTATGTTGACTTGGATTCTTTCACCTTGAGGACTTGTCAACATAATTGTTCCGTTGGCACACCGTATCACTCCATCACAACTTTTCAACCAGTTGCATCCAAGAATCACATCAATCCCGTTGGATCCTAGGACCACTGGGTCGACTGTAAAATCTATTCCTTGAATCTTGATATTAACATGAGGGCATGAGTGTGTGGCCTTCATGTCACCTCCCGGTGAACTAAAGTGTAATATCCTTTTCAGAGGGTACTTAGGTATGTTATGTTTTTCCACAAATGACTCAGTTATAAATGAATGTGATGCTCCAGAGTCAAATAAAACTGATGCAGGTATGGAGTTAACAAGCAACATACCATACACTATGTCGGCATCCTCAGGCACTGATTCTGCAGTGACGTGATTGACCCTTCCTCTGCTCTGGTTCTGTGGAGTCTTGTTCTGAGCAGATCCACGAGCGGGGGTGTTCTGGTCATTTCTCTGAGTATTGCTCCTTTGGGGTGTTTGCTGGTTGCGCCTTGGGCAATTGTTGGCATAGTGGCCTAGCTCACCGCACTTGAAACATCCGTTGGGTTGGACAGGTGCGTTGTTTCTGGCCTGCGTGTTGTTGGTGCCACCTTGACGGTTCTGTGAATTTCCACCAGACCTCTGGTTGGTCTGGGGGTTGCTCCTTTGTTGATTCTGATTCTGATTATTTCTCTGGCTTTGCTGTCCAGAGCGTTGCACTTGATAATTATTTCCACCCTGATTTCCAGAGCGGAACTGCGAACCTTGAGCATTATTCGGACGAGTGTTCCTGCTGGACTGACCCTGGAATTTTCTCTTGTGGTCAGATAGCTCCTTCCTTTTGTTCTCAAGGCCAATTGCCATGTTCAGGAGTTTCTGGAAGATAGGGAATGTGTGGCTCTGAAGTTGATAGTTTAGAGGTCCAATCAACCCTTCCAGGAAACGCTCTTGGCGCTTCTCATCAGTGTCCACTTCCTCAGGGGCATAACGTGAAAGCTGAGTGAAGCGATCACGATACTCACTGACAGACATATTCCCTTGAGTAAGGGAAAGGAACTCCTTCTTCTTCAGCTTCATGATTCCAGAGGGGATGTGGTGAGCGCGGAAGTTCTCTTGGAACTCCTGCCAGGTTATTGTATCAGCATTGGGATGTGCCGCTGTGAAGGCATCCCACCAATCGGACGCAGCTCCCTCAAGTCTTCCCGAGGCGTACAAGACCTTCTCCCGGTCGTTGCACTGAGTTATGTCCAGCTTTTTCCCAATGACTTTGAGCCAGTCATCGGCGTCTAGAGGATCAACCGCATGAGAAAATGTCGGCGGGTGATGACTCATGAAGTCCCGGTGCTTATCTCTGGCCGGGGGTGCATACTGCTGCTGCTGGGGTTGCTGATTCTGTTGGTTCTGTTGTAATTGCTGAACCGCAGCAGTAAGTCCTTGCAGAATCTGCATTTGGGCGGCGATGAACTGCTCCATGTTGGGATTAGGTGGTGGCGGTGGTGGTGGTGCTTGTTGTCCACGCTGGTTCCGGTTGTTAGGTCCTTGACGTTGGTTCACCATCTGATTTGTTAGGAAGTGAAGTCCTTAGAAAAGTGAGGAGTAGAAAAGATTCTAGAGGGAAAATAGCTTAAGTTTTACAAATTTTATATGTTCTTATGGCCATCATTCCATAAGACCATAGCACTCAAACAAAGATTCAAATCAAGCATTTCAACCAATCACCATCACATGGTTGATATTTATTAATATAAAAAAACTTAAAGATAGTTTCATCGTCTAACGCGAAGCGTAACTTATTACATCATGACCAACACTCCTAAAGCAGCCTAGTGACGGATCCGGGCTCTCCATAGCGCAGCCTCTTGCGCGGAGGAGACAACGCCACGGTGGGGACCTGAGCTTCTGGCGGATTCAGTCCTTGCAGTTGGGCTTCCAGGGCTGCAATCCTGGCGTGGGCATTCTCCAGCTCCAAGTGCACACTGTAGAGGTCCAGTGTGGCACTGTCCAGGTCGGTGTTGAGACCGGCCACTACACCAGCTAGGGTGTTGAGGCGATCCTCACCAGGCTCACCTGGGACAATGTTGGTCTGGCTTTCTCCACGCAGGCACTGAGGAAGATGCCTGAACCTTGTGTTCTGCAGCTGCTGCCGGTAGGTGTGGCTAAGCGACCACAGGGTCCGATGGGCAGCGTCGCTGACAGAGGCAGCGTAGGTGGACAGCGGTATCAGGGACTCGTGAGCAGATAGAGTCCTGAATCCCCTGTCACCTGCATCCATCACCCTGACATGGATGCGGGTGATGTAATAGCAAGCCTGGGGAGGCTCGCTCACCCGCCTCGTCTCATATAGGGGGCGGACGTAGGCTCCTAGCTCGTGCAGCACCTCCTGCAGCAGGTTGGGGAAGTGCCCTGTCTCGAACATTGATGTGTAATGTTCGACAACTGGACCAATCCCCATGAAGTGGTCCTGCTGAGCGTAGTCAGCTTCCTGGTTGATGTGCTCATCCTCTCCATCGTCGTCGTCGTCGTCATCCTCGTCATCGCCGTCTCCGGAGTCGTTAGGATCGTCGCCTCCAGGTGCAGGTGCTTGGAAGGCTGGTGCCGACGATGCTGACGTCGATGACCCAGCTGCGAAGGCCAGGGACTCAGCCAACGGGGTGGGGGTCGGCAGCTGCTCCTCCGAGCTGTCCTCCAGGTTGATCACGTTCTCCACTCGGATGGGAGGGAGATTCGCTGGAGCTTCCACGACTACCACTGGGTAGACTGGGATCTGCCGGGGCTGAGGGGCGTAGCTGGTGTTGATGCGGGTGGTTTGGAGAGTGCGAACCATCTACAAGAGAAGAGTCAACTTAGTTGAATTTCAAAGAGGTAAGACTGATAAAGGAATTTATAGGAATGAAATTAGCAAGTTTTGAACAACTAGGCTTTCCATTTCTAATCTAACGACCTAGGGTCAGCATAGCTTTGATACCACTTCTGTCACACCCGGTTCCAGGGGGTAGAACCGAGCGCATACCATATGTGTGCCAGGATCCATTTCCACACATATGTTGATGTCACAAGTGTAATATATCAAAAGACAATGCAATAAAGGCGTAAAGAGAGTATAAAACTTTATTACATCATCTGAAACATTGTGTCTTAAACAAGTATCACATCAAAGTTAAGCGGAAATAAACAACTGGGCAATCTTCGACAGGAAGTTGACCGGCGCATCGTTAGACTTAGAATTCCTCGTCGATAAATTCTCCATCAAAGTCTCCAGCATCACCCTCTGATAAAAATATTAGCAAGGGTGAGCTAACTTATGGTCGGGGCTCAGCAAGTGGGGGAAAAATTAATGCAGGTATAACAAGGTGAGGCTAAGGTTGAGCAGTAAGCATTTTAGTTGGTCAACATTTTATTATCAACACCTGTCTTACTAATAAGAGTGAATCCCAAATATCCCAATTAAACAAAGGAATATGAATATAACAAAAACACTTAAGTGAAACCACTTAAGCAAATTATTGGCAGATCATCGGATCTCAAATTAATTCCATCTTCAAGTTCAATTATCATGTGAGGAGTCCAGGTCGCTCATAACCGGGAGCACGGCTGATATATCAGTTTTACACTCTGCAGAGGTGGTACAACTTTACCCACAAGCCATGTATCCCATCTAGCCCAGGTTGATCGGACCCTTAGACACTGCCGAGGTGAATGGCTAGGGATCCATTATGAGGTTTTCACAAAATACACTTAATACGAAGCAACCCGCTAAGGTTTCTAAGACGATGGTGGTGGCCCCCTGGGTGAAGTACCTTAGCCAAGAATACGACCCCATGTTAACGTGGGCTGCCAGCACCTACCGCTCCCCCTCTTGCCCATCTTTCAGGTAAGGTTGCTAGGCACTAAGCATATAGAGCTAATTGCCAAAGCCAGAGCCATGATAGCACTCGTGGTTGCACTGTTATCCTAGGTGGTCACTCCATGTTCCAATTAATTTGTAAATCTAGGAAATCCTTAATTAGGTAAGCCCATCAAATTATGCAATATATCAAAAGTAAACATTTGTTATATGCAATGAGTAGGTACAAAAAGAATATGCAGAGGGAGAATCCACTTGCCTTGCCCAACAGCGTCTTGCGGGTCGTCCCCGAACGAGTTCGGATTCTCTACCACACAGTCCGCTTCTATTATAGTCGTACATCGCACATACAAAAATAAAGTATATACCCATAAATAAACATGCACCATTACATAATCATAAACCATTTCATGCACATTAACACGTCGCACTAATCATATTTTAATTACGTACTAATCGCGTAAATACTTATGAATTCAATTATAGCTATTAATGTGAATCCTAATGGTGATTTTAGGGGTGGGTGTAATAAATATAATTTTAACTAATATTAATTTATTTTAACACCATCAATGAAATTAAATAATACTTATTATCTTTTAATACTAATAAGTAAATTAATACCTTTTATTCCTTCTAACTCAAATTAGTTAGTATAGCAAAAATGAATTTAATAATATTAATATTCTAAAAATCTACATAAATTTGGGTCGTCAACAACCTTGGGTTCGTGCGTGTGACGGGGACGGATCGACGGGTTTCAGCCGGACGGAGAGCGGGGCTCGACTACGGACAGCTAGTACGTGGCTTCGGCGAACTCCGGCGACGAACGACACACTCCGGCGACGAACGGCACACTCCGGCGACGAACGGCAACACACTAGCGATGAGCGAGGAGTGCTAGAGGGAGAGGCAAATTCGAGTAGGCAGGAATAGGGAGGCTCTGCTGTTCCCTTTTATAGAGAGAGGGAGGGGAGAGGAGAGGTCACTGGCGTCATCCAAGAGGCTGTCAATGGTGCTGCTGTTACTGCACGTAATGGAGAGGAGGAATGAGGGGAGAAAGAAACGGAAGAAATAATTCCTCATAACGCAAGAAACGGACGACGAGCTCGCGACGCTTGGCTTTCACGCTCGGGCGGCACATCGTGTCGGGATCGTCGAGGTTTTGTGTCTCGGCATCGCGCGCGGGCGTCACGGCTTGCTCCTGGTCGCTGCGGCGGGGCGGGACTCGGCGCGGTGGTGCTCGGCCGCCTGGGCTCGCGCGCAGGCGCAGCGGCTGGCGAGCCGGCACTGGCACGCGCGGCGCTGGGTGCGCGCAGGGCGCGGCTCGCGCGGCAGAGGCGGCGCGCGCTGCTGCGTCGCGGCCGGGCGGGGCTTGGGCGGCTGCGCGCGCACGGCAGAGAGGCAGGGAGGAGAGAGAGCGGTGAGAGGAGAGAGAGAGTGGGAGAGAGAGACGTGAGGGAGAGAGAAAGAAGTGAGCGGCGGCGGCTGGGAAAAAAACGAGCAGGCGCGCGCGGCTGGGATTCTAGGGTTAGGGGGTTTTGGGCCCTGGTGGGCCGGCCGGCTAGGGTAGTTTTAGGTTTTTTTTTTAAATTCCGAAATCCATTTTTAAAGAACTCTAAAAATCATAAAAAAATTACCAAAAATATTTATAAATGGAGTACTTGTTTTTAAACTAATAATTACTATAATACTTAATTATTATTTAATTACTAGTACTTCTTTTTAAAATGGATTGATATTTAAACATCCGATAAGAAATCACGCGCATGCAAAGAAAAATGATGCAAATAAATAGTTAAACACTAAGAAAAATTTATTACCCTAATTAATATAATGTCTAAATTTATTATTTTAATTAATGGCTTTTATGGTGTTACACAAACACACACGTCCGAAGCCACAACCATAGCCTTCATTCCCTTGAGAATGATCGAAGTCTCTTTGCCGTTTATTTTTCAGCTTCACTGCTTATTTTTCGGTGTATCAGCGCTGACTTTTCGCTGTAAGTTCTACATCCCATTAAAAACCTTCTCCCCCTTTGGAAAGGAAAAGGGTGCCATAGGAAAAATAAAAAAGATTACATCAAGTTAGATATAATATCGCCGAAGCTCATTCACATTCCAAGATCTAGGAATGTCGTTGCCGTCCATGTCCTTCAATCTGTAAGAACCGGGTCTTGACAAAGATACTACCAGAAAAGGTCCTTCCCACTTCAGCTGTAGCTTGCCTACTGTGTCTGGGTTGGCCACTCTCCGAGTACCAAATGCCCTGGCTTGATGTTCTTTAGCGGAACTTTTCTGTCCCGCCATTTTATTGTTTCGGCTTGGTATTTATTGATATTCTCCACAGACTGAAGCCTGATCTCTTCTATAGCATCTTTTGCCACGGAAAAATCAGCTTCGTGCTCTGCCGAAGCCACTGTTCTTATTGACCCTGCCCTAGCTTCTTCTGGGGTTATTGCTTCGTCGCCAAATAATAGTTTGAATGGTGTAAAACTTGTTGACCTTGATATTGTTGTGTTGTGGCTCCACACCACTTTGATCAATTCATCTGGCCATTTTCCTCTGGGCTGATTGAAGATTAACTTCATTATTTCCGTCATTATAATGCCATTAGCTCTTTCAACAAGTCCATTTGACTCCGGATGCCTGACCGATGCAAAATGAATCTTCGTGCCAATCTGTTCACAGAATTCCTTGAAAGCTTCGGCATCAAACTGTGTTCCGTTGTCTACAGTAATAGCCTTCGGCACTCACTACTAGAAATATGCTTATTTAAGACGCACATTTTAAGACAGATACAAGTGCATTTTATAGAAGCATCTTTTATCATATGCTGATGAATAAGGTAAGACAGTTTGTTTGAGATCCGTCTTTAATAAAGAAGTGTTTTGAGACGGTTACATCGTAAGAAATGTCTTATGTTGATTTAAGACGGATTGTTATTGAAAACCATCTTAAATAAATATACCTTTTGATTCATTATGATTTTAAGAATTGTCTTAGATTTTGGTTAGTATATTAGACACTTCTACATATGAAACCATCTCAAATAAAGATATTATTAGAGTCGTCTAGGGTATAAGAACTAACTTAGATGTTAGTGGGTATACTAGACACTTCTAAATACGAAACCATCTTAGTATGATATTTCTGATAAGTCGTATTGTGAAAAAACATAGTGAATAGTGAATTCGACTTAGTTTGATGATATATATGATATAAATGTAAAACTTATTTGTAACACCCCAGGTGTTTATCGTCTGCTCGACCACGAGTGCAGACTTTAACACGTGATAGTGGTGAATAAAATGGACATTAAATTTTGATCATCTTCGTCTATCACGATTTTGATATCGTGTCTGTCTCCATTTGTTTAAATTGTCCTAATTTATTTTGCAAAAATTCAGACTTTAGTAATATTCTGAAACATCAGATCCAATATCATTTGGGTTGAGCCATCGACGTCTTGCCCAAACTCTAATCTTTGAAATCGAATCTGATTCCTTAAAATTCGTTTGGAATTCTTTCACGCTTGCGTTGCCCATGTCTATCTGTGGTCAGACATCATGACGCGTGTGGCGGGTGCAAATTCGTGTTTGGACAGCATGCAACCTCTCACCCACGTGAACGTTGCGTGACGTCGCTTCAGAAAGGATCACAATTTCGATGCCACATTGATCTCTCGTATTTATTTCGTGAAATGTCGAATTTTGTGTCTGATTAAAATTTATCGATTAAGCGGATAAGAATTTGGAACCTCGACCCACTCTTGTAATTTTTGACCCGAGTAAAGTTTATTAGAAGCTCGGCAACAAGTGTGTTGATGCGAGATTAAACTAGACCGAGAAAATTGGAGTCGAGAGCGTGTATTCGCAATTAATCAGTTTCCCCATTCATTTAGGCGAAGAAATTAAATATGTTCCCTAGCAGATACATTTTTGTCCAATTTCAAACTTAAGAAAACGTTGTCTAAATACAATCACCCATATAATTTTGTTTCGACTAAATTAGACCATGTCTAAATCCTAATACCAGAACTCGGATTTCTGAAATTTGCTTTTGCCAATATAAATGAGATTCAGATAAATTTAATTTGGTTTCGATTAAATCAAACCCTGTCATAAGTACTGTCGACCCGTATCATTGTGATCTGATCCACTTATACCCTGTTCAAACCCTAATTTTAGAGCTCGGGTTTGTATTCTTTTGTTGAAGAAAATGGGAGAAAGATCTAATTTCTCTTTTACTGATCATCAGCCCTATCTCCAGCCGCTTGGGGCTTTTAGCCTTTTCTGTAGCCGGCATTGTCCTTTCAAGAATGGATCGCATGACTCTTTAAGTGTCTTATCTAGGGATGAAAATGAACAAGAATTATACCGTCCCGTCCTGTTCCGTATTCCCATTTAGAACCGTCTGTTTTTGTTTTATCCGGAAAATGTGAAAACGGTACGGAAACCGGGATAGGTATATCCGGGAACGGGACCGAAAACGGTTTGAGGTGTTACCCGCCCGTATTTACGGTATCCCATATTCTACTGGGAATTTCCCGTTTTATCCCGTGATATCCCGTGAGCGTCAAAGCCCATGAGCCATGAATTCTTGGCCCATAGCCCAAGTAGGGAATTTCATGTGCATTGTCCGGCTATCCCTAAGACCGTAACCCTAACATACCTAATCAACAATAGGAGACGGACAGACTTTGGCTTTGGGTGTGCGGCGGGCGACGGCACCGTGGCAGTTAGCACTACGGTCTGCAGACTGCAGCAGCCGATAGGACTCTGTGTCTCCTCCCGTCCTCCGGTTCTCCCTGCGGCGGACAGATCTGCTGCTCGACTTCTCCGGTTGTCCCTGTGGCGGACGGCACATCGGCAAGCCAGGCAGCCAGCTCGTCAGCTCTAAATTAGGTATATTGCCAATACGATGTGTGTGCAGCGGCTTGCTTCTGCCACCTTCCATCTGCTTTCTCCCCATTCTGATAGATAGACATCTACTAGCTACCTGCGTAGATGAATCATGTGCTCATATATTCAGCTGGCCACCATTATTGGTGGCTTTGTATACCTACGAACAACTTAATTAAATGCCCATAGCTGAATTGGTTTTGTTGGACAATTATTGGTGCTTAATTAAAATGCCCATATATTCAGCTTAATCATGTGGCTTTGTATACCTACAAACAGGCGAACAACTTAATTAACATGGTGGACACCATTATTGGTGCTCATATATTCAGCTGGCCACCATTAAAATGCCCATAGCTACCTGCGCAGATGAATCATGTGCACTCGCCTAGTAGTTGTCTATTGTGATTGACTGGTAATTGGTAAAGTGGTAAATTGGGTTTGTGATTGATAAATTGTTCTGTCCTATCACACAAAAATATATTTTTTGTTGCTCACTGAGTCACTGCTCGTTTGCTCCAGTTAGGAAATACTGATTGTGATCCGTGACGATGTCAAACAGTGGAGGCAAGGGATGTCGTCCCCGTGCCAAATCCATGCCACCCGAGAAGCAACTAGGTATTTCTAGTTTCTTGCCTGAACCTCCATCGCTGCCATCTTCTGGGAAAGATAGCACCAGTGCTGCCAATTCCATTTCAGGTACTGGTTGGTAGTGACACTAAACTATTACTGGTTTACTTGTTTGTATTTGCAAACAAATTCATACAATGTATTGTTTTTTTGATTTTTCAGGGACTAAGAGGACATTATGTGCAAGAGACAGTCAAGGGATTCCAGGGTCTTCGTCTGTAGGAGCAAAGAGTGTTACTAATGGTGATGCTATTGCTCGTTTACCACTTGAACTAGGGATTGATGGTACTAACACACATGTAATAGCGCCTGCTACTGGTATTGTGAGTATCGATGATGACAACGAGGACGATGAGGGACATGTAGGTGGTAACAATCAAAAAAGACACAAAAGATGCACATCTTGGGTCTGGGAATACTTTACCAAGAAGAATGTGGTCATTGAGGAGAATGGAAAAAGTATGAACAAGTGTGGGGGCACTGCAACTTTGCAAGATGTAAGGCAAAGTATAGGGCTGAATGCAACCATGGCACTACTGGGTTTAGCAATCATTTGAAGTTAGCTCACAAGATTGTGAAAGGGCAGCTACAACTCAGTTTAGAAAAGGATGGGAAAGATATAACTACTATTAAGCCTTTCAGGTATGATCAGGATGATAGTGTCAAAAAATTTTATATGGCAATAATCATGCATGAGTACCCATTTAATATTGTTGAGCATGATTACTTTGTTGAACAAGATGCTGATAGTGATCCCGATGTCATGAATGATTATGGTGAGCTTTAACTGTGAGTCTACCACTAGTTATGGTGCTTAATCCTTGGCAATATGTTTGTAAACTTTAGATACATTGTATGGAGCAGCAACAGCTCTGCACCATGAACCTTGATATATCTTGTGTGCTGTGTGTGATGAACCATGAGCTTTTGTATCAAACTATTGTATGGAGCACCAGCAGTTCTACACCATGAACCTTGATATATCTTGTGTGCTGTGTGTGATGAACCATGAACTTTTGTTGAACTTTTGTATCAAACCATTGTATGGAGCAGCAGCAGCTCTGCACTTGTGTGCCTTAGTGCCTATGTGTATTTAAATCCGTGTGCAACTGTTGACTGTTGTCATTTGTAAAGTCCTAAAGGCTGCTTGTGTGCTGTCACCGTTGTGTGTATGTAGATGTTTCGGCTAATGTCCGGTTACCATTCGTTTTCGGTGAATATTTGTTCGTATTCGTTCATTTTCGTATACCCATATATTTCGTAACCGTTTTCGGTACCGCCTTTTCGCTCCTGCTCCCGTTTTCGGTAAAAAAAATGGTAACGGAAATGGGAGAGGTAGTTTCCCATCCGTTCCTGTTCATTTTCATCCCTAGTCTTATCCTGGTGTAAATCGCTCAACAGGAGATTCTCCAACCATCCTTATCCTTTCAGCCGCCGTGGAGCCCAATTTTCCTCCCCCACACGTGAGATCCCTTCACCAGCATCTCTCTTCCTCAAGCGCCATCCCTGGCTTCTCCCATGCCGAGCGTCTCCAATGCCCAAACCTCCATGGCCGACGTCTCCCTGCTCAGGTCCAACCAGCTCCCCTTCATGTTGTTGTGTATAGCCGATGCCCCTCCATCTTCCTCTCTGCAGCCACCCTACCATGGTTGTGCCCCTGCTTCCATGGTGAGCTCGCCCCAGCCCCAACCTCAGATGTGCCGTCGCCCTCAAGTCCAGCTCCTCCACCCCCCTGGTTCCCTCCCTGCTCTGACCAGGTTTGCCAGGTCCGACCGTTCTGCTCGCCGCGCCCTCCCCATGCCAGCACGCGAGCGCCCCTCCTGTCCCTGCTCCTCTCCATCGACGCCCAGGCCGATGCCGAGCTCCCAGCCCCTCCTGATGGCATGGTCAAGCATCTAGGTACCGTTCCTTTTCGGACCTCCTCTGCTCGGTCCTAGCTCCACGCTGATGTTTGCTCATGTCACGTCCATGTCGTGTTTTGCTCTGTTCGTTTCCCATCTGGCGCCCGTGCTTAATTATTAATTGTGTATATGTGTGCATTTTTGGTGAAGAATTGAAATCCCCTGTTTGAGCAAGGAAGTAATTAAAGGAGTGAGGTCATGTGATGCTCGCCAGGTATTCGATGGGACGCCTGAGCCATGGGATTGACGTTGTTCTTGTGTATTCGGAATTGATTGAGGTTGATGTGCTCTGGGATAACCTCATGATCCGTAGCAGTGCTTGTGTGCTAGTCCATTGAGTTATACAGGGAAGGATTCTTTCCTCTCTTTTCTTTGTAGATATTGTGGTGGTATTAAGTATTTGTAGTGCTTATATTAGATGATCATTGAAGCGCCTCACCATAAAGTGTTTGTTTAGTTGTCCCATTATTTTAATGATATGACCAAGTCTAGGTTTTATAGGTTCGATGTTATGATTGTGGTGAACTAAAATTGCGTAGGATGAGTTCAGAATTTTTATCGGCTATCTGACGGGTACTATCAGTGTTGTTGTGTTGATTGTGTTTATATGTGAAGTTTAGGTCTAAAATTATGAGTTTATTTGAAATGATTTTGTGCACGATTATGAGGTGGACTAGTACATATATGTGATTAAGTGGGTGATTTTAGATCTACTTTAATATAAGGTATTAGCATATTTGAAGTATTAGGCACATGAAAATTTTAGAAGTTAACTAGGAGTTAAATTAGGATTCTTGCTGTTGGGACTGCATGACCAGTTTTAGTTAGGCAACTAGTCGATGAGGTAAATCTTGTACAACATTGCATAAGTGCTCACTTTATTCATGGGTACAACATTCACCACATTATCTTACACTTAGTTGTAGGCCACTTTAGGAACATATTTTTTAAGCCGCTTATCTAAAGCATGGAGTTCCCATTTATGATTTATGTCACTTACATATGATACTATCGTTATCTCTCCTGTTACTTGTTTCAGGTATCAGAATTCCTAGATTCCAAATCTGAGACGGATGTTGATGTTGACTATAACAGCTTGTACTCAAAGCAGGACTTTCTACAGGGTGAGGTGCTCGTTTCGTTGTGGCTAGAGTAACTTGTGTACTCTATCTCATCGTTTTTAATTTATTTGGTTTTCATAACAACTGTTTTGTGATATGTGCTATCACTTGCTACTTAGATTCATGCTATTAGAGATTCATACCTCAGGTTTGCAAGATCTCACACGGTGAAGTATGGAGTAGAAATAACTCTGCAGTGACTGGGTGTCAGCAGCGGGGCCCTCTCTGTCGCCGCCTTCGGCAGCACAAAGTCCCGGATCAATGGTGGGACCCTCATCAGTGAGTACCACCATCTTCCTTATCTTATTAATCGTAGTTTGGAGCGTAGATTAGCTAGCCATCAACCCATGTCGTGTGCTTTACACTTATGTCTGCTTTTTCCCTGGCTGGTAACCTCGCTACCATGGACCATTGCATTAAGAAAAAAACACGAGCATAGTCATTACAATATTTTCACATCCCCATAGGTTTGTCGTTGGTACTAGAGTTCAAGCTGGGTGGAGTGAAGATGGAGAATGTGTGAGCTTTCTTTGATATATCTATCATTGTTTGTGTCTAGATAATCTTATCTTTAATATTTTTCACTTCATTTCATTACAACATGTTTGATTGGTAAAATGCTAGGTATAAAGCAATAGTTGGAGCTACAACACAAAATGGATACTATGTAGCCTATGATGGCTGGGGAAACATGGAAGAGGTATGCTCCTTTTTTCTATGAGTAATAGTTTTTCTTTTAAAAGTAGAGTTGGTATATTCATACATGAGTATGGAGCAGACAATTACTTCAGGCGCACAATACAGAATTGTTTCTCATATCATGTGATGGACCTGCAAATTCAGTGTGCGGCAGTGCGTGGGCGCACAAGTGAGCGAATGCGTGGTGCTGCAGGAGTTGAAGTTGCAGTCCTTCATCAGATAGACTTCTTGCACAGTGAGAGATCTGCAGCATGCTGGTGGATTTCAGAGAGACCGGAGAAAGCTTCATGTCTCTTCTAGACGAATGATGGAATGAGCAGCGAAGGTACCTATCTTTTGCCTGCTCCGTTTTCTTTTTGGGCTCAAATAAATGCACATAGTATTTTGCTATTTTATTTATTTCCAGACATGATTGTGTGGCCTGCTGAACTTGACAGAATGAGCAGCAGATGTGTTAGAACTTGTAGGTTATATGTTCAGGGTTGGATGGTGAAACCATTAGGGCGATATAGCTCGACTTTGAAGTCGCGAGGTAGAGTGACGTGGCTGACCCTACCTTGGATTGGGAGTTTGGGAAGAAGGCCTTTGTCGTTGTTGGAGATGCAAAACACAAACATTTTGCAATGCACATATTTAAGTTTGGCACACTTCTATGGCTACTAAGATAGTGTTTGTTGATGTAGTTAGTTATACTATTGTTTTTTGTAAAATACAAATTAATTGTGAATAGCCAACCTTTCTTAAAACATGTAGTTGTTGCCATAGCTTTGCATGGCTGTGCCCCTTTCTTTTCTGTCATACATGATAGTGTTACCTTTTTGCCAATCGGAGTTGAAAACGTTGGGGGTAATGTATTAGGACAATTTTTATCTAACTATTATTCTATATGGTAGCTTCTGTAGTGTGCTATTTATTCAATATTGTAGTGAAACGTTTGAGTTGCTAACTAACAATCACATGTAGTTCAGGTGCTAATTTCTCTTCTATTGTTCAGGTTACTAAAGAAAACCTCGCAGCACTATTTATAAATTGCGGACAGGTACAAATTTATGGGACAGTTGTAAACCCTCTTACATGTATTTAGTTCCCCATTTGATTTTGATCCAACTGTGCATAATCTTGGATATGCTCTCTGAAGGTTGTGGACTGTCACATGTGCATGGACCCAAATTTAGTCCTTAGGTTTGCTTTCATAGAGTTCACTGATGAGGGTAATATATCCATATCCAACCATGTTTCAGTTTGCTTACTCTGTGTAATGGATCTACTATTTATGGGATGAAAAACATCGATGTCCCAGAGGGTGCAAGGGCTGCTCTGAATCTATCAGGAACCATGCTTGGATATTATCCTATCAATGTTCTGTCGTCAAAAACTACCATTGCACCAGTCAACAAAACATTCCTACCCAGGGTATGCAAACCTTCCAGAACCAACATGCTTGTCTTAAGTTCATGGCTCAATGTTCATGCTCTATCTGATATGGTCTCTAAGAAAGTTGGTTGATTTTTTGTGCTCTACAGTCTGACGATGAACGTGAAATGTGTGCAAGGACTATCTACTGCACAAACATTGACAAGAAGGTTTGGTACCTGCACTCATGCTACTACCACTAGGTATTCATTCTGTCATGGTTCTGTTTTAATACACAAAGGTCACTCAAGCAGATCTAAAGTTATTCCTTGAGTCCATATGTGGTGAGGTTGGTTGTTCTTTACTCCAAACACAATCTCCCTTCTGTATAGCTAAAAGTTTGCAGAAATGGCACCATCAAGATCGATCTGGAGACTAACAAGATCATGGACTTCATCAAGTTTGACGTCGGCAACGTGGTCATGATGACCGGCGGGAGGAACACCGGGCGTGTAGGAGTGATCAAGAACAGGGAGAAGCACAAGGGCACCTTCGAGACCATCCACGTGCTGCTTGGAGCTTTTTGCTATGTCTAGTTTTCTCCTATTTGTTGTACAGGAAAACATAGAATGAAATTCAAATTTGGTGGCCGTAAAATGTGGAGACTTGAATTCATATAAAGTTAGGCTTAACATTAGTGCAAACAGTTGTATTTTAGTTTAGATTTAGAGTACACTTATGTATGTGTTGTTTGACAATGCTTATTTATGATATATTGAATGGTTCTTATTTATATTATATTAATTATAATGTTGTTCAATATATGTGTATGTATATTTCTCTTTTAAATTATTATAACGTGTTATCTGAAAAAATTATTATAAGTTGAAGAATGTACTGCCGTGTAAGTCATTTCATTTAAATCTTAATAAGACGGTCACCAAAATGTCTAATATCAGTCTCCTAAATAAGACGGTTTCTAAAACGTCCATTATTAGTCACCTAAATAAGATGGTTTTCCTATTGTAATCGTCTATTATTGTAGGATATTCGAGACAGTTTGATAAATACTTTATGACTTATAATGTTTGTATTCTCTACGGTTCTTTAGAAGCAGTGTCTTAAACAAAAACCTAATTCAAGACGGTTTATCGAACAAAATGACTTAAAGAAATACCTTTTTCAGACGGTTATAAATTAAAAATTGTCTTATATAATATCTTTTAAGACGGTTTATAACCATCTTAAATGTGGGACATCTTTTACGACTCCATCAAATTTGGACACTTCATAAGCGTCTTAAGAACTGAAAATTAACCGTCTCATATAACATGTTTTGTAGTAGTGACTCCGAAGCGACAAACAATGTTTTGCCAGAAGAATTTCTGGACGGTAACCGAAGTTATTGAGGCCAAAGGCTTCGCCTCAATCCACTTAGAAAAATACTCTACCGCCACCACAACATATTTTAGATTTTCTTGTGCTGGTGGAAGTGGACCTAGCAAATCGAGGCCCCACCTTTGCAACGGCCAAATGGGCTATATTAATTGAGTGAGAGACGAAGGTTGTTTCTGGTCTCTCGCACATTTTTGGCAGCCTTCGCATTTTTGAACTAATTCTGCTGCATCCGAAGCTGCCTTTGGCCAGTAGAATACTTTTCGAAAAACTTTTCCCAACAGAGGTCTAGACCCAATGTGAGATCCACACAGACCTACATGTATCTCCTTCATTAATTCGATACCTTTGGTTCTTGATAAACACTTGAGAAGTAGGGAACAAACCCCATATTTATACAATTCCCCTTCTATTATCACATATGGTCTTGTCCTTGCCTCCATTCTCTTGTTATAAACTTCGTCATCGGAGAGACAGTTGCCTTGGAGGAAGGATATGATTTCAGTTCTCCAATCCTCACTGTGTACTAGAGAAATGTTAAGTATAGCTCTTTCCATAAGTTCAACCGAAGGTGCCTTTATTGTTTCGAAGAATACCTCCGAAGGTATAGGGAGCCCCTGGGCCGCTGATTTGGCTAACAAATCTGCTTGCTCATTTTCACCTCTTGGAATATTCTTGACAGAAAAACCTTCAAAGGAGGCTTCCAACCTTCAAACTGCATCCAGATATTTTTCAAGCTTCGGATCTCGTGCCTTGCTGCTTTTGTCCACGTGGCTAGCAATAACTTGAGAATCAGTTTTCAGAATAGCCCTTCTTATTCCCATTGCCCTTAGTTTCCGAAGCCCCAACAAAAGTGCTTCGTACTCAGCAATATTATTTGTACAACTGAAATTCAATTTGACCGCATAACATGTTTTAACTTTTGACGGTGCCACTAACATCGCAGCTGCTCCTGCACCAAAGGTTCCCCAAGAACCATCACAGAACACCGTCCAAGCTTCGGTATTCTTGCTTGTCCCTTCTTCGTGAGCCCCTGGCGTCCAGTCAGCGATGAAGTCTGCTAGCGCCTGGGATTGAATTGAAGATCTGTGTACATAGTCAATGGTGAATTCATTGAGCTCTGCAGCCCACTTTCCAACCCTTCCAGTGGCTTCTCTGTTCCTTATAATATCCTTCAGAGGCTGTGATGAGGGAACAATTATATGGTAAGCTTGAAAATAGTGCCGAAGCTTCCTGGAGGCCATTAATATAGCATACAACACCTTCTCTAATTCTATGTAATTTTTCTTTGATAAAGTTAATACTTCGGAAACAAAGTATACTGGGACTTGCTTCTTAATTTGTCCTTCAAGCTTCTCCTGTACTAGTGCCGCACTCACTGCAGAGTGCGAAGCTGCCACATACAATAGCAAAGGAGCCCCTAGCGTAGGTGGGGTTAGTGTTGTTAGATCAATCAGATATTGCTTCAGCTCTTCGAAGGCTTTCTGCTGAGCTGAACCCCACTGAAAGACTTCGGCCGACTTCAGCACTTCAAAGAATGGTAAATTTCTTTCTGCTGATCTAGATATGAATCGATTCAAAGATGCCAATCTTCCTGTCAGCCGCTGAGCCCCCTTCTTTGTGCTTGGCGGTTCCATCCGAAGGATAGCTTCGATCTTGTTTGGGTTAGCTTCGATCCCCTTTGTTGAAACCAGACAACCAAGGAACTTGCCCTTCTTCACTCTGAAGACACATTTTTTTGGATTTAATTTCAGGCTAGCTTGCCTAAAGTTAACAAATGTTTCATGCAGATCAGCAATGTGATTTTCCTGCTTCTGCTCTTTACTATGATATCATCAACATATGTTAGCACATTTCTGCCTATCTGAGAGTGAAGGACTTTGGCTGTCATTCTACTGAAGCTTCCTCTAGCATTCTTGAGCCCCTCAGGCATCCGAAGATAACAATATGTACCACTGGGGGTTATGAAGCTGGTCTTCGGCTCATCTTCCTTCTTCATCCAGATTTGGTGGTAGCCTGAGTAACAGTCTAGTAAACTCATAAGCTCTGATGAAGCTGCTGCATCTACTAGAGAATCTACTCTTGGCAATGGCAACTCATCCTTTGGACAAGCCTTGTTAAGATCTGTAAAATCGATGCACATTCTCCATTTACCATTTGCCTTCTTCACCATAACAGTGTTAGCTAGCCACTCTGGGTATTTGACCTCTCTGATAACACCAGCACTAAGAAGTCTCTTCACTTCGTTTCGAGCACCTTTAGCTTTGTCATCGGACATTTTTCGAAGCCTTTGTTTCCTTGGCCTGAAAGATGGATCCACATTGAGTGAAAGCTCAATGACATCTCTATTGACACCGCAAAGATCATTAGCTGACCAAGCAAACACATCCTTGTTGTTGAATAAAAACCTTATCAAGGTTTTCTCCTGCTCTTCGGATAACTGAGAACCAAACAATACCTTCTGCTCTGCTATATCTTCACACAGAAGCATAGGCTTCTACTGATCAGCCGAGGCAGCCTTCTCTCTTCTGTACTTGTGCTGTTCACAAGCCTCATTTCCATCTATGTTGTGGATTGCTTTTGAATCTGTCCAGTTTCCTTCAGCTTTTCTAGCAGCTTCCTGACTGCCATGAACAGCAATAGGTCCTTGTTCCGAAGGTATCTTCATGCATAGATATGTTGGATGAAGTATTGCTTCGAAAGCGTTGAGTGTCCCACGACCAATGATTGCTTTGTAGGGGTATTCCATGTCAACAATATCAAACACGCTGTTCAGTCCTTGTGTTGTGGACAAATCCGAAGGTCACTGGCATTGTGATTTTGCCAAGTGCTACAATCTGCCTTCCTCCGAAGCCACAAAGAGGGTGTGTAGCATCATGAATCTTGTCCTCTGGCTCTTGCATCTGTCTGAAGGCCTTAGCAAATATGATGTCGGCTGCGCTGCCTGTATCAACCAAAACATTGTGTACGAGAAATCCCTTGATGACACAAGATATGACCATAGCATCATTATGAGGATAATCCTTGAACTGAAGGTCCTCCTGAGAGAAGGTAATTGGGATGTGGGACCATTTTGACTTGATGAAGGGTCCCTGCACCCCAACATGCTGCACCCTTCTCTGAGCCTCCTTCTTCTGCTTCTTGTTGGCTGGTTCTGAGCATGAACCGCCTGTTATTATGAGCACCAGCTTCGTAGCCGAAGCAGCTTCAGCTTGGATGTTGGACAAAGCCATCAGCTCAATAGTGGAAGTGAGTTCACCGGAGGTGGGCGCCAATGTTGGGGACTTGTTCTCAAATGCTATGAATTAAGAACAAGGCAACACAAAGTATTAAATGTTAAAGCCCTCCATCCTTCGAAACATTATTTCCCTTGGGATATAACGATCTTCGGACGAAAGTCATGAAGGACGTACCTTCATCATCACGGTTATAAGATAATGAAAGATGAAACATATGAAATATGAAAGGTTATATGAACAGACATATATCATTATTCATATGTTATTATTATATAAACTTGAAAATTTAAGCATGATGTTTAATCATATTTATACCTTCGATTTGACAGAAGGCAAAAATCCAAGTGTTGTGCGCGGCCGATTACAGGATAGCGTGAACAGTACAGGGGTACTGCTCATCTATTTATAGGCACAGGGCGCAACATGTGAGATATTACAATCATGCCCTTCACAAAAATTACAATTATGACATAGACCCTCATGGACTAAACAGTCATTTCATCTTTAAGTTGGTTTCACCCTTCGTCTTGAGACACTTCATAATGCCGAAGCTTCATGAGTGGTAGCTTCGGCGTTGCCTTTAGGAGGATCTGCCGAAGGTGTTTCTTCTTACAGGATCTTCGGCGATGAAGCATGCCCCCAACAGGCGAGGATCATGCATGGTTGTTGGGCGGAGGCAGCTGCGCGCATGGCGGCGAGGGTGAGGGTGGGAGCAAGGCATGCGAGGGCGCGAGGATGGATGGTAGATGAGGCATGCAGGGGTGGCCAGCAATCGGATGGTCGGGATGGAGGCGAGGGCATGGTTGTGCCAAGTCTATAGTATTGTCTTAAGGGTTAGTAGATATATATATAGTTTATGTATTAAGAGCCCTGGACTCTCAATAATTAGAGGAAGCCCTGGTCTAATAATAGCTTCCGTTCTAACCACACCATATTAAACCTTCTTAACCGGCCCATTTAAAAGCCATCAATTCAGCGCAAACCAAATTTCCATCTAACCGGCAAACCCTAACATTTTCACTGCTCTAGCGAAGGTAACATAGGCGTCGCCGCCGTTTCTTTGTCTCCCATGTTCATCTTCCTCATAGCGCCGGCGCCCCATCTTTTGTTCCCTCCCTACTCACGCTCGGCACATAGGAGACGATAGCAACACTCAGGCTTGGGCTCTCGGCGATGGCATCGACAGCTTCCTCTCCCGTCTTAATGTCGTTGGCGGCTTCCTCTCCCGGCCCTCCGCACACCAACTGGTGACCCTGAGTGCGTGCCTCTCTGTCCTCTCGGCTCCCACCGCTCCAGTGGATCTGTTTTGTGTGCGTGTGCCTACTTCTATATTTTTAGCTTCAAATCCTGTTTGCCCTCCTGCTTCTATGTTTTCAGATCTAGCTATGTCCGCAAGCATTAGCCTTCCTCCCATAGATGGAAATTAGGATATGGTTATTGGCTTGGAGTCTAGAGAAGATGATTTGGGACTACACCATGAAAGCTAAAAGCTTTGATTGTTACATCCGGTCTATGTAAAGAAGGTTTGACACTAGTGATGTTTTTTTGCTACGCACTAGTGACCTACTCACCTACCTGTATGTACATACGTTTGACCTGTTCATCATGTCTGCAGATAGAGCGTCAGCTTTAAATCAGGCCTTAGATCAGGTTGTCGAACTATTGAAGAACTAGTATAAAGAGGTCGAGACATTTTTCTCGATTGAAAGTATAGTATGTATTTTTGGTTTCTCAACTTATTTTGCCTGAGTAAAAATGACTATAAGACAGGATTTAATGCAACAAAGGGGAGGGGATTTGATTGGTTATTGATCCTCCTTTTTAAATTTTAGATATGATGCTAAGAATATTTTAGAACATAAGTTTAATTTCAGCTGGTGACTACAATCAACAGTGCACTAATATTCTTTTACTGGAATGAATGCACAAATGCAAATGATGTAGAACTGAATACACATCATTTTGGAACTATACGAGTGTTTGCCTAATTTAGTCACATTTTATTTCTGTTTTGTGCTTTTGCTTTTTGTCAACCAGTGATGATTGATTGTAATACTGCTTCAACAACATACCACTGAAAAGGAGTCATATATACCATAATTGTGGTTCAAACCATATTTTCCTTTGTTGCTTGAAATTTGTTTGCAAACTTTCGGGCTAATATTTACAAATCTATTGATAGTGCAACAAAGAGTTTTCCACCTTGTTTACTCCTTTGTTAACTGCTTTCAAAGCTCACTCATTGAACTGTGTCAAGCATCTGATTAAGGTAATAAACATTTCTTACATTGATTCAAATTACATGGAATTCATCTGGGATTGAAACACTAGTGTCCATCAAGGTCTTTGAAATAAACTCTTGTATTAGTTTCAGGCATAAATGACATTTTTGTATCAGGCTCGTGCTGATGTGATGAAGGATGTGGATAAGTTTACGCCGTTGACACTTGCTGCATATGAGGGCTTAACAGATTTTATGAGTGTGTTACTGTACGCTGGTGCCGAACCTAATGTTCCTGATGATGTAAGTTTAGTGTTTATTTTGAAATTTCTTATTGGATTACATATGAAGACATGTGTTTGGATCTTAGGTCTGTCCTAGATACAATAGCAAAATGGCTTAAGGATAAAATTATGTTTTTATATTGTTATTGGCTCTAGAAATGATTGTGCAAAAATTTTGAGAATTTGATGTTATAATAAATCAATACAATTAGAGGAAATTGTAAGCCTTCCACAGTTGTAATGATATGTGTTACTTCAAATTATTATTTTTAAAATATTTTGATTGTACTTTGTTTGTGATGAACATGTAGCTTTTGAGTCTTCGCCAGAAAAAAACTACCAAACGTGCAATCTAGTATTATTATTCCTTGCTATTTTTTCACTAGTAATGTTCCTATTTTGTTTAAAATGGATCGCGGCTGAATTTATTTTGACTTTTTCATTCAATTAGGCATGCCTTTGCAACTTTGTCCTTCATTGCTGAGACTTTTTTCTTCCTATATGTTGGTATGGATGCCCTCATTATCGAGAAGTGGGTGTTTTCCATGACATATCATATATATATACATGTGCTTTTCACATGTAGTCGAGTACCTAACTTTAGTACATAACTTTCTATTTGCAAAGACTGAAATTTATTTATTCCCGTTTTCAGCCCAAGCAAATCCACTGACACAAGCTCGATTTTGCTAGGGTTGGTTCTAGTGGGGCGAGCTGCATTTGTTTTCCAAGTGTTGTTTTATGTATTAGGAAATCTTCCATAGACCTCTGTATTAAGAAATCCTCCATGGCCCTCTGTATTTATTTACCCAGGAAGTCCTCAATGGCCCTCTGTTAGTTTGTTAGATGATCGAGTTAAGCAATGTCTAGGAACATCTATTTGTTTGCATCGTCTGAAACTGAAGTGAACTTAGGTAAGCAGGGGATTCAGTGTAGCATGACTTTAGATTAAGGATTTAAAAGAGAGCTGAGTTTTATTATAGCAGGGTATGTATTTTTTCCCTTTTCGTCGTAATCTAATCTTCTAACTCAAGATATTTTTCTTTTGGTAATCTGATCTTCTAACTCAAGTTTGCAATCAGTTTAGACTTTAGGTTATGTTAGTCATAACAAGCTTGAAAAGACATATTAACAAGGAAAGATCATATTAATAGTTCATGTTACGTTTGCAGATATGGACCTTGGTGGTTTTCTCCACATTAGGAAAGCTGGAAGAGCCTTTTGAACTCAGTTTTTTTGCTAATAGTGGTGTTATGGTGAAACAGAGTTTTGTGTGTATGTACCAACAGCTAAAATGTAAACACGACATTATCATAGTTGAGTACAAGAATAATTATCTCTTATATCTTATTGTAAAATTTGAAATAGTTCTCCTGTAGATGGTTAGCTTGTATTTTACTCTACAATTACCTTAGATCACTTCTTGTTGTATCTTACACCAATTTACGAAATTTCTTGATGCGTTTTATGACAACTTCGTGCGCTGAGAGATACATTCGGTCTACATTCGTTATTATGAAACAGATGGACGATTTACGCTAAAATTCATACTCATTTACGTTGTTTTGGTTCACGATTTACGCTTAAATCCTTTCGAGCCAGAACCCACGCACGACCGGTGGCGCGCGATTTTCGCGCCGTAAATTTGGGCTCCATTCACCATTACGAAACAAATATACGATTTATGGTAAAATTTATACTAATTTACAATGTTTCGGTTCACGTTTTACACTGAAATCCATTCGAGCCAGAACCCGCGCTCAATCGGCCGCACACGATTTTCACGCCGTAATTCAGGCCTCATTTGCTGTTACGAAACAGATATACGATTTACGCTAAATTTTGTACTTATTTATGCTGTTTTAGCTCATGTTTTACGCTAAGATCTATTCGAGCCAGAACCCACTCACGATCAGACGTACACGATTTTCACTTCGTAATTTCGGGACCCATTTGCTGTTACGAAACAGATATACGATTTACGCTAAATGTCGTACTCATTTCCGTTGTTTTAGATCAGGTTTTACGCTAGAATCCGTCCGAGCCAGAACCAGCACACGATCGGACGCGCGTGGGTATACCTGACTGGGGCTTCCCATACTAATGGAAGCCCTGGCCTTCCATTACCTCCTCTCTCTCTCTCTCTCTATATATATATATATGATATTGGGAGCTCTAGGCTTCTAATAGATACAGGAAGCCCCAGCCACCCTTAGACACAATCCAACAACCAGGTGCATGCGGTCTTGTGCGTTCCCCGCCATACAATAGGTCAAACCTCCAAGTTACCATTTGCATGCGTGGAAATTTTGAAAGGCATGCACAAAAAATAGGAATTTGATTGGCATGCATGGAAACAAAAATTATGATTTAAATGCTTTATTCTATTTATAAATATAGGATCTCTATAACAGTCATGCAAATAACTCGTTAGAACCAGTTTATAATATATAGTACTGCTACTAATTATGCTACACGATATAGTTATTTATGCAATACGGTACTGCGTAAAAATAAGTTTCCTGGTGCATGTGCACAAATTTAGGATGACAAGAATGTGCGTTGAGAGGAAATGGATTAACATGTATGGAAACAACAAATCTGATTTAAATGCTTTATTTCCTCCATAAATATAGGATCTCTCAAATAGTTATACAGTTAGGCTTGTTATAACTAGTTTATGATATTTAATAATACTAATTATGCTACAAGGTTTAAGTATTTATGCGATATGGTATGCTCGTAAAAATTAGTTTCCTGTTGTATGCCCATAAATTTAGGATGACAAGAATGTGGGTTGAAAGGAAATCGATTGACATGCATATAAACAAAAAATATGATTTTAAATGCTTTATTTCCTCCATAAATATAGGATCCTTCTGACAACCATGCATCTAGATTCCTTAGAACCAGTTTACGGTATATACTGATACTAATTATGCTACACGGTAAAGATATTTATACACTACGTAAAAATCTGGCATGCGGTTCGAATCAACAGCACCCACGTCCATGCGAGCAACATAAATCAAAAGGATTTGATTAGGGGAGTTGATTAAGTGATTTAATGAGGTGGACTAATTAGGGAATATAAATTTTTATGGCAGTAATGGACACCATAAATCAAGGGATGGCATGCATGAGATTTTATGAAATCATGGAAAATGACCTTATTTCCGGGAGCGGTTTCCTTTTTTTGTGAAATTTTGTTTCGTTGCGTAAATGAGTGTGCCTTAGATATCTTATACATATGGCGTAAATGGTAGGAACCCAATATACACATTGGGTTAGGTAATGAGGTAATGCATAAAATTAATAAATGTTTGCGTAAAATGTGAATAGAAATATCATAAACAGACAATATATGTGTCGGTGTTTCGAAACCCGGGGGGTCCCTGGACCGACGAGTGAATTGTCGCCGCGTGCCCCAGCCCAGATGGGTCGACGCAAGGTGGAACGCGAAGGGGGGAAAGGAGGCAGCAGGAGGGAGGCAGGCGTGAGAGAGTGGATCCCGCAGCCTTCGTGTTAGCCTCGCGCCTGAGTCGGGTGCGCTTGCAGTAGGGGGATACAAGCGTCCACGCGGGAGTGGGAGCGAGCGGCCTTGCGCGAGCGCCATCCCGTCCTTCTCCGCGCGGGCCAACCCTCTGTAAGAGGGCCCTGGTCCTTCCTTTTATAGGCGTAAGGAGAGGATCCAGGTGTACAATGGGGGGTGTAGCAGAGCGCTACGTGTCTAGCGGAGGAGAGCTAGCGCCCTAAGTACATGACGTTGTGGCAGCCGGAGAGGTTTTGGCACCCGGTTCGTGTGGTGTTCGTGGCCGTCGGAGGAGCGCTGGAGCGTGGCGGAAGGACAGCTGTCGGGGCTGTCGAGTCCTTGCTGACGTCCTCTTGCTTCCGTAAGGGGGCCGAGAGCCGCCGTCGTCATAGAGCGTGCGGGGCGCCATCATTGCCTATCTGGCGGAGCGAGCCAGATGGGATGCCGGTCTTGTTCCCCATAGCCTAAGTCAGCTCGGGGTAGGGTAATGATGGCGCCTCCTGTCGACGTGGTCGGTCCGCGCCCTAGGTTGGGCAATGTGGAGGCTCCTCCGAGGTCGAGGTCGAGTCTGTCTTCCATGGCCGTGGTCGAGTCCGAGCCCCTAGGTCGGACGAGGCGGAGACCCTCGGCTGAGGCCAGGGCTGAGTCCGAGCCCTGGGGTCGGGCGAAGCGGAGTTCGTCGTCTTCTGGGGTTGAGCCCATGTCCGAGCCCTGGGGTCGGGCGAGGTGGAGTTCGCCATCTTCCGGGGCTGAGCCCGAGTCCGAGCCCTGGGTCGGGCGGAGCGGAGTTCGCCGTCTTCTGGGGCTGAGCCCGAGTCCGAGCCCTGGGTCGGGCGTAGCGGAGTTCGCCGTCTTCCGGGGCTGAGCCCGAGTCCGAGCCCTGGGTCGGGCGGAGTGGAGTTCGCCGTCTTCCGGGGCTGAGCCCGAGTCCGAGCCCTGGGTCGGGCGGAGCGGAGTTCGCCGTCTTCCGGGGCTGAGCCTGAGTCCGAGCCCTGGGTCGGGCGGAGCGGAGTTCGCCGTCTTCCGGGGCTGAGCCCGAGTCCGAGCCCTGGGGTCGGGCGAGGCGGAGTTTCCTATGACGCCCGAGGCCGGCCTTGGCTGCTGTCAGCCTCACTCTGTCGGGTGGCTCAGCAGTTGGAGCGGCGCAGGCGGCGCTGTCCTCTTGTCAGACCGGTCAGTAGAGCGACGAAGTGACTGCGGTCACTTCGGCTCTGTCGACTGGAGGGCGTGCGTCAGGATAAAGGTGTCAGGCCACCTTTGCATTAAATGCCCCTGCGATTTGGTCGGTCGGCGTGGCGATGTGGCCAAGGTTGCTTCTCGGTGAAGATTGGGCCTCGGGCAAGCCGATAGTGTGCCCGTTGTTGGAGGGGGGGTCCTCGGGCGAGACGTAGGTTCTCCGGGGTCGGCTTCCCTTGCCCGAGGCTAGGCTCGGGCGAGGCACGATCGCGTCCCTTGAATGGACCGATCCTTGACTTAATCGCACCCATCAGGCCTTTGCAGCTTTGTGCTGATGGGGGTTACCAGCTGAGATTTAGGGATCTTGAGGGTGTGACACCCCAGGTGTCAATTTCGTATTATGTCGGGAGATTAATCCTAATCTCAGATGCTCAGTAAAAATTTCTATTTCTCGATCGTGCCTATCTCTGTTTATCAGGCTTTCTCTTGGAAGTTCACCGAATTCTGAGTTAATCGATCGCGAGAAACAACCAATTTTTGAGCGTGTTAAAATACTTTTAATTCTCGGAACTAATGCAGACTCGAAAATCATTCTCGAATTATAAATCTCATTTGAAGCTCTTTAAAATCAAACTCTCGACGACTGTTATCTGATCTGAGCCCGAATCTAATTCCACGAAACTTCGATCTATGTTCGACTATTTTATCCGGGTCCGTATTCTCCAACGAGATACTCAGGATGTCGCCCTCTAATTAATTCTTATCCGCCTCGGCTTAACACCTCTGTGTCCAGTCCGATTTCAAAATTCAACATCGGCGACGATTTTAAAATATCACGATTCGCCTTCTTCGACTAAAAATCCGAAAGCCGATCAAATCTCAAGACGATTTATTTTCGAATCACGCGTAGGGAATTATTTTCGAGCAAAGTCAAACCAAACTCTCGACCAAGTTAATCGCGTAGTCGTCCGTTCGTCCGAACTCTGTTTCACTCTGTTCCGCGTACAGACGAATTCCACGGGAGCATTTTTATTCGGGAAAATAAATTAGCGCGGCCCGAGTACGTATTTGGGCCAAATCCAGCCCAGCCCACTAGGCCCACTAAAGAACCCTAACCCTAGGGCTTCTTCTATAAATAGGGGTGCTCACTTGGCAAATTTTCACTCCCACCCCTCTAAGTTTTTCAGCCGCCATTTCCATTTCTCCCTGGCTGCTTCCTCCCACGCGCAGCAGCAGGCGCCATCTTCCTCCCTGGATTCCCCACGCCAGCAACCGGGAGCACGGCTCCTTTCCTCTCCATGGCCGGCGCCCCCTTCTATCGAGCTCAGCTCCACCTCCCTGCGCTCAGCTCCTCCCATGGGCCTCCACCTCCCTGCTTGGATGCTGGTCGAGCTCCCCTGGAGCAGGCGCTCAGCAGCCATGGCGTGGACTCCATTTTTCCTGGCGCCAGCAGCAGGGATCTCTTCCCTCTCCCCATGGCGCCTAGCTCCTTGAACGCCATGCTCCTTGTGCTCCATCCGGCCTCCTCTGCTCGCGCTCCCCATTCCATGAAGCAGCGCGCAGGGAGCATGGTCTTTTTCCTCCATGGTGCGACGCCCCTGTTTGCTCCGGTGGCTCGTCTTCCCCGGCGCCGTCGGCATCCTCCAACGCCGGCCCCTTTCCAGCTCGGCGCCTCCAGCAGCCATGGTGCCTCCCTCTGCCCATTCCCTCCCAGCGCCCTTCCTCCCCTTGGCCAGCAATGGCACGGCGCCCCCGGCTCCTACTCTCTCGCGCGGCAGCAACTCCCATGGACGCCCAGAAATTTTTTTCCAGTGCCATGTTCATCTTCCTCCTAGCAGCAGTCCCTGCACAGCTCCATTTCCCCATGGCCGTGAGCCCCCCCCCCCCATTTGGCCGCCATCCACCCCTGTGCTCGTCCCTCCACGTGCGGCGTCAACAGATCTGTGCAGCGAGCAACAACCTCGCCGTGTCGTCATCACGCCTCACTCGTCGCTCGTCGGCAAAGAGCCCCGTCTGATGGCATGCAAGTGCAACTCCGATCGGATTTCAGCCAGGTTGTTCGCTTTAAATGATGTGCGATTTGTTTTATTTATGTGGTTGGTCGATGATGTGCGTGTGTGAATATGTGCGTGAAATTATAATTGTATGAATGAATACGTATATAGAAGAAAATGAAGTAGAACAAGAACTCGGATGTTTTTATATTTTGGTAGGATCACATTTGCGGTTAGAGAACAAGAAGTTGTTGATGTGTGCGATTTGTAGTTTGTCTAAATACGTTTTGGTCGATGTGGTGTATTGGTGTTTGAATATATGAGGCTGCGATGATTCATTTATGTGTCACGAGGATGGTTCGTGGATGGTATTAATCGTTTGTTAAAATACTTCGTCATAACGCAGTGTGTTAGTCGTGGAAAATCTAATAAAGCGTAAAGCATGTGGTGGTTTCCGCAGTCGGCTAATGAGTTAGTCTATGTTAAATATATTTTATGTATTCATCGTTGATGTAGGTTAAAGTGGGTTAAAAATATAAATTATGCCACTTATGATTGGTGTTTGACGATGAGATGTGTGAATAATCAGTTGGTGTTTCACTCGTCTAGTCGATAATTGTTGACATAAATAATTGTGCTAAAATTTGTCATGAGAATGCAGTGGGCACGTGGTGTGTTTGGATGCGACAAGTAAATTGGAAGTGTGGGGTTTGTCGAAGCACTATGATGTCGAATGTGTATATCGAAGTGCATTGTAGTGGTAATTGCGTTAAGTTAATCGGTAGTGTCTCGAGTGCACACCATGACATGGTTGTATGCGAGACAGGGTTATGCGCATGATGAGTCTAGTAAAAATTCCATCGGTGTCAGTTGTGTTAAGTTGAGGTTTATTTGTGCGTGTAAAGTAGTAAGGTATTTACTACTTAGAACTCTTAGTCGATGGTAGAAATTGTCTTGGCTTAAATAGAAAGGTGGTGACATGCCCGAGTAGTCATCACTTTCTCTATCTTTATAGGTCAAGTCGTGGCGATGCGTATTATGCGCTCGTTAAATTATGCTTCGCATATAGCGTATGATGGTGCTCACAATTTCGAGTAGACACTTCACGTAAGTCAAGTAGGTTTGTGATACAAGGATGTAATGGAGTTAGTTGTTTTAGGCTAATTATTGAAATACCCGATTCGTAGGATAAACATGTAGGCGTTCATGAATTGGGAAGTAAATGCGTGGTGATTGCGATTTGGAGATTTGTGGTTTACGATTCATATGAGTTGGTCGGTGTGCAAATATACTTGTGAATCTGTGGGTTTATAAAAATGTTGTAGTATATGTTGTGTCTCGGATTGCGATAGCAATAGGCGAGCCGACGTGTATGCTGTCGAGCGGACCGTGTCGTTGCTCCAGTTAGCCAAATTGTTCGATGAATTGGTTAAGATCGTAGTCACGATAATTGGCTTGTTGTATTCTAAATGCGTATGGTTACGGTCGCGGATGAAAAGTATTAGTGCTCATGTGATGTCTAAGTTGAAATACAAATTATTGGTGAAAAGCGCTTCGATATTGATTATTGTAGAGAATGCGTTGTTAATTGAGTGTGGTACTTCCAGTGTTCGAAATGACACGAATAAAAGTTAGTGAGTCTACTTGTTAGTTCTCACTTGGTTAATTTAACTCTAACAAATGGTAAAGCGTTAGAATAATTCAAGTCTCTAGGACGCGACAATTCTTGAATTGTATAGGAGCTGAATTTAGTAATTGCTGTTTTGGACTGCACACAGTGATTTTCCCGTGCTGTATGTTTGATAAACTAAATTATGTTTTCTGTAGATATGTGCTATAGAAAAGTGGTAGATAACTTTATTATCTTGCTGGTGTTAAAATTTGACAGCCATAGGTCTGACAGTTTAGGAGTTATGCTTTTTACAAATTTAGTAACTGAATCTGTCCAATTCCTGTACAGATTTCAGAGACTGTACTGTTTGCTTAAGTTAATGTTTGAATCAGTCCTTGTAGATTATAAGAAAGTTGTAGATGCTTTTGTTAGCTTGCTTAAGTTAATGTTTCATAACTAAAGGCCTGACGGTTTAAGAGTTATGAATTTTACAACTTGGTTGCTGTGTTCTGTCCACTGACAGAACAGATTTCGAAAACTGAATTGTTTGATTCAGTTCAACATAGAATCAATTCTTGGTGTTTATAAAAGTTATGTAGTGATTTTGCTGAGCTTTCCAAAAAGTCTTAGATCACTGCTTTTGGTGGTCTGAAGCTTAAGTTATGAATGTTTCAAATATGAAGACTGAATCTGTCCAGTTCTGGACAGCAAAGTCTTTTAGTGATGTTTATCCTTAGTTAAATATTGAATCACCTTGGGATGTTTATAAATAATTTGTAGAACATTTAATTAGCTTTCCAGAAAGTCTAGGATCAATTTGTTTGGATGTCTGAATCTTCAGTTATGAATTTTTAAAATCACAAGTCTGAATCTGTCCAAATCTGGACAGAGCTGCTGTGATTGCACTTTTTGACCTTGCTAAGTGTTTAATCATGCTGTGATGAAAATACCAACATTATAGAGCACTTTCTAAGCTTTCCAGAATGTCCTAGTTTGCTAGTTTTGGATTAATATTTGAAAAGTTATGATTAAAACAAGTAACGGCTGTATTGCTGTCCAAAAATCTGCAAGTGAGCAAATGAATGTTTAGTTCACCCTAATTGCTAAAAATGTTTGGTTGACACTTAAGTAATGTAGACTTGCCATGACTAAGCTTAATAATGCACATGTGTCATGTTTTGTATGTTTCTTGCTCTAGTTGATTATGATATAGGAGTTCCGTAGTTAGCGATGCCTATGTCGTATTCAAGCTTATGTTGTCTTGGTTGGATTTGTGTGGTCGGTGATGCTTTTGCGCGATTAATAGGAGAACTAATAAAAAGCCGTATCCAAATAAATAAAATGTGCGTGTACTTGTCATATCGTATTTGTGTTGCGTAAATAAATAAAATGTGGTCGTCTTGTTAATGGTGTTAATGATGAACGCCGATAACATACGAATAGCTAGCGCTTGCGTATAGTCGTTGTGGTGTCTTACAATTAAATGTTAGTTTGCTACCATGTATTTATATAGCTTGTGATATTTTTCATTGTATTAATACATATGCATCCTGCATCTCATTTAGGACCGAGAGGTGACGACCGTGCAAGTGATGTGCCACCCACAAGATGCAGTCGATGGACGACCCAAGGAAGAATGGACTTAGGCAGTGGATGCTCGCCAAGCGAGTACCTCCCCCAGCAAAAAACTAAAGGCAAGCCCCGGTTTTATGCATAACCTGTTCTATATGATATTTTACTACACTTAATGTTTGTAGGCTTGTATTGTGCACTTAAGTGTAGGAGTTGATTTAAACCCTAGTTGCATGATCTCAGGAATCCTATTGAGATGAATACTAGTATGCTAGGTCGAGTAGCTGCTTTATTAATTAGGATCTCGGTAGAAGTCGAGTGATTTTTCTAGCACTCGCGCGAGGTCAGGAATTGTTTGTATCCACTTTGATAACAGAATGGTGATGGTCTGTGGACACGGGTCCATGGGGACGCGTGGTCTACGAGATGAAAATTGGAATAAGGATTAACGTGCGGATACCTGTGTCAAGCGTTTGAACGTACTAAACACATGCCGAGAAATATGGTAAATCGGTAAGCCTAGTACCTGAGTGAACCTGCCCGCAGACTTTACCCCTCACGCGACCTGAGACGTGGTCTCCCATTCCGGTTATGGTGGGTACAAGTGCGGTCACTGCACGACGGCAGTCGGGGTCAGTGAGGCATTGTACGCCAAGGCGGTGAGCCCTGATCTGTTGCCAGAGAATCGATGGGGACGATTGATGTGTGTGGGGACGGAGTGCCTCGTCATGTCGTGTGTTTAGGTTTACCTTGCAAGGATAAAAACTCGATTCGAATCGTCTGCTTCTCGCAGCTAATGAGATTGCTTGATCCATTGTACTGCATTGAGTAATAAGTGGAAATGAGATGGCAAAAGATGTTGATTGATAAAATGTTTGATACCATGTATGACTAGCTAGGTACACATCTAGTAAAGAGGATCATACTAAAACTTGAAAAGCTAAAACTTGATTTTTGACTCAGCTAGTGCTTTTGGCAAACCAAACCCCTCAGCCAAACAGCTGCATGTCTAGAGGTAGAGGAGTAGACTCCTCACACCGGGTAAGTCTAGCTGAGTATTAGTATACTCAGCCTTGCTTGTGGCATAATTTTTGCAGGTACCTCCTTGCTTTAGTTGATGGTGTGACTTGGCCTTTGTCCCTGCCACCGGGACAGACGGTCGAGTGGGTTACTGCTTCCGCAGGAGAGGACCAGGAGGAGTAGCGTGGCCAGGCTTCGCCATGTTACTCGGGTTTTCTCCGTTAGTTATTTCCGCTGCATTAAAATTATGTTTATTATTTTTGAAACTCCGATAATGTAATCACTAATGATACTCCTTAAATTTGTAGTAGTATGCTTTATTGTATTTCTCTGTGCCTCACCTTCGAGTGGGCTAGTGGTATTCGATCCTGGATAAGTGGCCTCGTCGGACTAGATCCGAGGGACTGACGATTTATTCCTATTTAAGTGTGGTCTAGCCTTTAAGGCGGGACTTAGGCACTTAAGTTGGAATAATTCGGGCGGTTGCGCCACAGCTGGTATCGGAGCGAATACCAGTACAGAGAAGTCAATAAGTCATGATTACCAACCTTTTCTAAAGTAAAACTTGCTAGAAACCAATGTTGGATAGATCGTCAGGACGATAAGGATAGACCTAGGACGTGAAGCCTTAGGAAATAGATGGGTAGCTAGGTGGCTATTTATACAGGCCGTAAAGGCTACTACTACTATTAATAAGGATGTTGTAGAAGCATCCGAAAAAAAAATAGTTAGGTCTAAGAAGACGACTAGAATGAGCATGCATCATGATTGTCGCATCATTGTCTCTTGTGCACCAACATGCTTCTCTCACCTTTATTCCAATAATAACAGGTGAATAAGGTGATGTACTGCTATGTTAGGAACTATAAGAAATGGTTTACCTTGTGCCAGATTGGTAAGTCTTGATTAGGTTGTGTTATGTGTTTCTCTTGCCTTGCTTTCTAGGAGGTACGGTAACTATTTAGTCCATTTTGCCTCTAACCAATAAAAAAAAATTGTTACCTGTTTTTCCCATAAAAGACCCCCATTTTAAACAACCTAGTGGTTAGCAAGTGAAACCCTTAAAAAAATCAAATCACATGCTTATGTTGGTATTTTTTTACCCTTGAGTGTTTACCCTTGAAATTACACCAGCACAACTTATAGAACCCCATAGCTTGACCGCTAGACCAACCCAAGTCCCCTTGTGCACTTGTGTCAAAAAAAATTGTTGTTGGTGTCTAGTTGCGCAAACCCTATCAAGGCCATGTTTCTTTCCAAAAATCTTGCCCCTAAAACTTCATAGCATTCCTGTTGATCATCCAGCTGATCTTGTTGCCTACCACTCCTTTCGCATGGATCTAGTGATCTTTTTCCTTGTGAATCATGTTGCGGCTTTATCATCCAAATCTCTGGACCCCTTAATGATTCTGCCCCGTTATCTGGTTATCTGCTATAACCCGTTCTTAAGTATCGGATGTTGATCTTACCTAAATCTCTCAATTCTGGTCGATCTCATGCTCTTCCTCCAAGAATCATGACACTGTTTTATCAATTTTATCTCTAAACAGTGTATCCATTTGGTTCAAGGGATGTTGTTGTCATCTTGTGATTCTCTCATGTCTCTACAAGTTCATCAACATGATCTCTTGAGTGCTTCCTTCTCATATCCCATCTCGTACTAATCTCTGGCCTGATAATCCCCGTGATGATCATAAAATAGTTCTCCGAGTTGAAGAAAATTCTCATGTGATGCTCTTTTGTCAGCAATCTCTGCTTCAACTCCGGTCACATTCTTATTTTCTGAGCCATACTCTCATGGGCTCCATCTATTTATGCTACGTGAAATTCTCGTTGGTTACGTTTGGTAATGGTATTATGACTAACGACTGATGGTGCCGCGACGAGACCGAGAGCCTACAATGGTGCACACATGGTTGAGCTGCTCGGCACGCGCTGGTATCATGGTTAATAGTTATGATCCATTACAAAACTATATTGATGTGCTATCTTTTGTGGACACTCTCTCAGAATGATCGCTGCATTTTGTCTCGATATGTCGCGATATTCTAACCAAATCTGTCTTCAGTATCTTGTTAGATACCCTCTCATGAATTTGCATCTATCTCCAGCTTGGGAGTTACATGCTTCTCCACCCTTAAAGATCCTCATTCGAATCTCGGGACGAGATTCTGTTTAAGGGGGGAAGGCTGTGACACCCCAGGTGTCAATTTCGTATTATGTCGGAAGATTAATCCTAATCTCAGATGCTCAGTAAAAATTTCTATTTCTCGATCGTGCCTATCTCTGTTTATCAGGCTTTCTCTTGGAAGTTCACCGAATTCAGAGTTAATCGATCGCGAGAAACAACCAATTTTTGAGCGTGTTAAAATACTTTTAATTCTCGGAACTAATGCAGACTCGAAGATCATTCTCGAATTATAAATCTCATCTGAAGCTTTTTAAAATCAAACTCCCGACGACTGTTATCTGATCTGAGCCCGAATCTAATTCCACGAAACTTCGATCTATGTTCGACTATTTTATCCGGGTCTGTATTCTCCAACGAGATACTCAGGATGTCGCCCTCTAATTAATTCTTATCCGCCTCGGCTTAACACCTCTGTGTCCAGTCCGATTTCAAAATTCAACATCGGCGACGATTTTAAAATATCACGATTCGCCTTCTTCGACTAAAAATCCGAAAGTCGATCAAATCTCAGGACGATTTATTTTCGAATCACGCGTAGGGAATTATTTTCGAGCAAAGTCAAACCAAACTCTCGACCAAGTTAATCGCGTAGTCGTCCGTTCGTTCGAACTCTATTTCACACTGTTCCGCGTACAGACGAATTCCACGGGAGCATTTTTATTCGGGAAAATAAATTAGCGCGGCCCGAGTACGTATTTGGGCCAAATCCAGCCTAGCCCACTAGGCCCACTAAAGAACCCTAACCCTAGGGCTTCTTCTATAAATAGGGGTGCTCACTTGGCAAATTTTCACTCCCACCCCTCTAAGTTTTTCAGCCGCCATTTCCATTTCTCCCTGGCTGCTTCCTCCCACGCGCAGCAGCAGGCGCCATCTTCCTCCCTGGATTCCCCACGCCAGCAACAGGGAGCACGGCTCCTTTCCTCTCCATGGCCGGCGCCCCCTTCTGGCGAGCTCAGCTCCACCTCCCTGCGCTCAGCTCCTCCCATGGGCCTCCACCTCCCTGCTTGGATGCTGGTCGAGCTCCCCTGGAGCAGGCGCTCAGCAGCCATGGCGTGGACTCCATTTTTCCTGGCGCCAGCAGCAGGGATCTCTTCCCTCTCCCTATGGCGCCTAGCTCCTTGAACGCCATGCTCCCTGTGCTCCATCCGGCCTCCTCTGCTCGCGCTCCCCATTCCATGAAGCAGCGCGCAGGGACATGGTCTTTTTCCTCCATGGTGCGATGCCCCTGTTTGCTCCGGTGGCTCGTCTTCCCCGGCGCCGTCGGCATCCTCCAACGCCGGCCCCTTTCCAGCTCGGCGCCTCCAGCAGCCATGGTGCCTCCCTCTGCCCATTCCCTCCCAGCGCCCTTCCTCCCCTTGGCCAGCAATGGCACGGCGCCCCCGGCTCCTACTCTCTCGCGCGGCAGCAACTCCCATGGACGCCCAGAATTTTTTTTCCAGTGCCCTGTTCATCTTCCTCCCAGCAGCAGTCCCTGCGCAGCTCCATTTCCCCATGGCCGTGAGCCCCCCCCCCATTTGGCCGCCATCCACCCCTGTGCTCGTCCCTCCACGTGCGGTGTCAACCGATCTATGCAGCGAGCAACAACCTCGCCGTTTCGTCATCACGCCTCGCTCGTCGCTCGTCGGCAAAGAGCCCCGTCTGATGGCATGCAAGTGCAACTCCGATCGGATTTCAGCCAGGTTGTTCGCTTTAAATGATGTGCGATTTGTTTTATTTATGTGGTTGGTCGATGATGTGCGTGTGTGAATATGTGCGTGAAATTATAATTGTATGAATGAATACGTATATAGAAGAAAATGAAGTAGAACAAGAACTCGGATGTTTTTATATTTTGGTAGGATCACATTTGCGGTTAGAGAACAAGAAGTTGTTGATGTGTGCGATTTGTAGTTTGTCTAAATACGTTTTGGTCGATGTGGTGTATTGGTGTTTGAATATATGAGGCTGCGATGATTCATTTATGTGTCACGAGGATGGTTCGTGGATGGTATTAATCGTTTGTTAAAATACTTCGTCATAACGCAGTGTGTTAGTCGTGGAAAATCTAATAAAGCGTAAAGCATGTGGTGGTTTCCGCAGTCGGCTAATGAGTTAGTCTATGTTAAATATATTTTATGTATTCATCGTTGATGTAGGTTAAAGTGGGTTAAAAATATAAATTATGCCACTTATGATTGGTGTTTGACGATGAGATGTGTGAATAATCAGTTGGTGTTTCACTCGTCTAGTCGATAATTGTTGACATAAATAATTGTGCTAAAATTTGTCATGAGAATGCAGTGGGCACGTGGTGTGTTTGGATGCGACAAGTAAATTGGAAGTGTGGGGTTTGTCGAAGCACTGTGATGTCGAATGTGTATATCGAAGTGCATTGTAGTGGTAATTGTGTTAAGTTAATCGGTAGTGTCTCGAGTGCACACCATGATATGGTTGTATGCGAGACAGGGTTATGCGCATGATGAGTCTAGTAAAAATTCCATCGGTGTCAGTTGTGTTAAGTTGAGGTTTATTTGTGCGTGTAAAGTAGTAAGGTATTTACTACTTAGAACTCTTAGTCGATGGTAGAAATTGTCTTGGCTTAAATAGAAAGGTGGTGACATGCCCGAGTAGTCATCGCTTTCTCTATATTTATAGGTCAAGTCGTGGCGATGCGTATTATGCGCTCGTTAAATTATGCTTCGCATATAGCGTATGATGGTGCTCACAATTTCGAGTAGACACTTCACGTAAGTCAAGTAGGTTTGTGATACAAGGATGTAATGGAGTTAGTTGTTTTAGGCTAATTATTGAAATACCCGATTCGTAGGATAAACATGTAGGCGTTCATGAATTGGGAAGTAAATGCGTGGTGATTGCGATTTGGAGATTTGTGGTTTACGATTCATATGAGTTGGTCGGTGTGCAAATATACTTGTGAATCTGTGGGTTTATAAAAATGTTGTAGTATATGTTGTGTCTCGGATTGCGATAGCAATAGGCGAGCCGACGTGTATGCTGTCGAGCGGACCGTGTCGTTGCTCCAGTTAGCCAAATTGTTCGATGAATTGGTTAAGATCGTAGTCACGATAATTGGCTTGTTGTATTCTAAATGCGTATGGTTACGGTCGCGGATGAAAAGTATTAGTGCTCATGTGATGTCTAAGTTGAAATACAAATTATTGGTGAAAAGCGCTTCGATATTGATTATTGTAGAGAATGCGTTGTTAATTGAGTGTGGTACTTCCAGTGTTCGAAATGACACGAATAAAAGTTAGTGAGTCTACTTGTTAGTTCTCACTTGGTTAATTTAACTCTAACAAATGGTAAAGCGTTAGAATAATTCAAGTCTCTAGGACGCGACAATTCTTGAATTGTATAGGAGCTGAATTTAGTAATTGCTGTTTTGGACTGCACACAGTGATTTTCCCGTGCTGTATGTTTGATGAACTAAATTATGTTTTCTGTAGATATGTGCTATAGAAAAGTGGTAGATAACTTTATTATCTTGCTGGTGTTAAAATTTGACAGCCATAGGTCTGACAGTTTAGGAGTTATGCTTTTTACAAATTCAGTAACTGAATCTGTCCAATTTCTGTACAGATTTCAGAGACTGTACTGTTTGCTTAAGTTAATTTTTGAATCAGTCCTTATAGATTATAAGAAAGTTGTAGATGCTTTTGTTATCTTGCTTGTGTTAAAATTTCATAACTAAAGGCCTGACGGTTTAAGAGTTATGAATTTTACAACTTGGTTGCTGTGTTCTGTCCACTGACAGAACAGATTTCGAAAACTGAATTGTTTGATTCAGTTCAACATAGAATCAATTCTTGGTGTTTATAAAAGTTATGTAGTGATTTTGCTGAGCTTTCCAAAAAGTCTTAGATCACTGCTTTTGGTGGTCTGAAGCTTAAGTTATGAATGTTTCAAATATGAAGACTGAATCTGTCCAGTTCTGGACAGCAAAGTCTTTTAGTGATGTTTATCCTTAGTTAAATATTGAATCACCTTGGGATGTTTATAAATAATTTGTAGAACATTTAATTAGCTTTCCAGAAAGTCTAGGATCAATTTGTTTGGATGTCTGAATCTTCAGTTATGAATTTTTAAAATCACAAGTCTGAATCTGTCCAAATCTGGACAGAGCTGCTGTGATTGCACTTTTTGACCTTGCTAAGTGTTTAATCATGCTGTGATGAAAATACCAAAATTGTAGAGCACTTTCTAAGCTTTCCAGAATGTCCTAGTTTGCTAGTTTTGGATTAATATTTGAAAAGTTATGATTAAAACAAGTAACGGCTGTATTGCTGTCCAAAAATCTGCAAGTGAGCAAATGAATGTTTAGTTCACCCTAATTGCTAAAAATGTTTGGTTGACACTTAAGTAATGTAGACTTGCCATGACTAAGCTTAATAATGCACATGTGTCATGTTTTGTATGTTTCTTGCTCTAGTTGATTATGATATAGGAGTTCCGTAGTTAGCGATGCCTATGTCGTATTCAAGCTTATGTTGTCTTGGTTGGATTTGTGTGGTCGGTGATGCTTTTGCGCGATTAATAGGAGAACTAATAAAAAGCCGTATCCAAATAAATAAAATGTGCGTGTACTTGTCATATCGTATTTGTGTTGCGTAAATAAATAAAATGTGGTCGTCTTGTTAATGGTGTTAATGATGAACGCCGATAACATACGAATAGCTAGCGCTTGCGTATAGTCGTTGTGGTGTCTTACAATTAAATGTTAGTTTGCTACCATGTATTTATATAGCTTGTGATATTTTTCATTGTATTAATACATATGCATCCTGCATCTCATTTAGGACCGAGAGGTGACGACCGTGCAAGTGATGTGCCACCCACAAGATGCAGTCGATGGACGACCCAAGGAAGAATGGACTTAGGCAGTGGATGCTCGCCAAGCGAGTACCTCCCCCAGCAAAAAACTAAAGGCAAGCCCCGGTTTTATGCATAACCTGTTCTATATGATATTTTACTACACTTAATGTTTGTAGGCTTGTATTGTGCACTTAAGTGTAGGAGTTGATTTAAACCCTAGTTGCATGATCTCAGGAATCCTATTGAGATGAATACTAGTATGCTAGGTCGAGTAGCTGCTTTATTAATTAGGATCTCGGTAGAAGTCGAGTGATTTTTCTAGCACTCGCGCGAGGTCAGGAATTGTTTGTATCCACTTTGATAACAGAATGGTGATGGTCTGTGGACACGGGTCCATGGGGACGCGTGGTCTACGAGATGAAAATTGGAATAAGGATTAACGTGCGGATACCTGTGTCAAGCGTTTGAACGTACTAAACACATGCCGAGAAATATGGTAAATCGGTAAGCCTAGTACCTGAGTGAACCTGCCCGCAGACTTTACCCCTCACGCGACCTGAGACGTGGTCTCCCATTCCGGTTATGGTGGGTACAAGTGCGGTCACTGCACGACGGCAGTCGGGGTCAGTGAGGCATTGTACGCCAAGGCGGTGAGCCCTGATCTGTTGCCAGGGAATCGATGGGGACGATTGATGTGTGTGGGGACGGAGTGCCTCGTCACGTCGTGTGTTTAGGTTTACCTTGCAAGGATAAAAACTCGATTCGAATCGTCTGCTTCTCGCAGCTAATGAGATTGCTTGATCCATTGTACTGCATTGAGTAATAAGTGGAAATGAGATGGCAAAAGATGTTGATTGATAAAATGTTTGATACCATGTATGACTAGCTAGGTACACATCTAGTAAAGAGGATCATACTAAAACTTGAAAAGCTAAAACTTGATTTTTGACTCAGCTAGTGCTTTTGGCAAACCAAACCCCTCAGCCAAACAGCTGCATGTCTAGAGGTAGAGGAGTAGACTCCTCACACCGGGTAAGTCTAGCTGAGTATTAGTATACTCAGCCTTGCTTGTGGCATAATTTTTGCAGGTACCTCCTTGCTTTAGTTGATGGTGTGACTTGGCCTTTGTCCCTGCCACCGGGACAGACGGTCGAGTGGGTTACTGCTTCCGCAGGAGAGGACCAGGAGGAGTAGCGTGGCCAGGCTTCGCCATGTTACTCGGGTTTTCTCCGTTAGTTATTTCCGCTGCATTAAAATTATGTTTATTATTTTTGAAACTCCGATAATGTAATCACTAATGATACTCCTTAAATTTGTAGTAGTATGCTTTATTGTATTTCTCTGTGCCTCACCTTCGAGTGGGCTAGTGGTATTCGATCTGGATAAGTGGCCTCGTCGGACTAGATCCGAGGGACTGACGATTTATTCCTATTTAAGTGTGGTCTAGCCTTTAAGGCGGGACTTAGGCACTTAAGTTGGAATAATTCAGGCGGTTCCGCCACAGAGGGTACCCCTAATTATGGTCCCCGACAGTAGCCCCCGAGCCTCCAAGGGAGTACTAATACTCGCTTGGAGGCTTTTGACGCACTTTTTTGCAAGGGGACCAGCCTTTTTCGGTCGCATTCTGTTCCGGTGGGTGCGCGCGAGCGCACCCACCGGGTGTAGCCCCCGAGGCCTCGGAGGAGTAGTTTTACTCCTTCGAGGTCTTAGTGCGTTTCGAAACACTTCGGCTGGTCTAGTTGTTCCCTCATGCGAGCTGGCCGTAGCCCGAGTGCACGGTCGGGTCCCAAGTTCTCAGGCTGGTATGTTGACGCTGTCAACGGTTTGGCCGGAGCCGGGTTTGCGAGAGCAGCCCCCGAGCCTCTGCACAGGGCGAGAGGACGGTCAAGGACAGACTCGTCTTTTTTACATACGCCCCTGCGTCGCCTTTCCGCAAGGAGGAGGGGGGAAAGCGCCATGTTGTCCTCGGAGGGCGCCGAACATGGTGTTTCCGGTGAGCTGCTGGCGGGTAATCCAAGCGGACGCCTATGCCCCATTTGCTAGGGGTCGGCTAGAGGCCCGGAGGCGCGCTCCAAAAGTACCTGCGGGTGATCTACCGGACCCGGTCCCCTTTGACGGGGTCCAAGGGCTCGATGCCTCCCTCTGATGGGATTCCGTTACAAGATCGCTCCCGCTGGTCTCAGAAATGTCCTAGGGTACCTCAGGAGTGTAGCCCGAGCCTTGGTTATGTATCGAACGTACCCAGGGTCATCCCTCGCTCTTTGTCTGAGGCGACTGTGAACCCTTCGAGGGCCAGCCTACGAACCCCTGATCAGTAGTGGGCGCGGAGCCCGAGTGGCCTGAGGCGGCCGTTGAACCCTTCGAGGGGCCGGCCATCGAACCTCTGACCAGTAGTGGGCGCAGAACCCAATCGATCTGAGGCGGCCGTTGAACCCCTCCGAGGGGCCGGCCTTCGAACCTCTGATCAGTAGGGAGGCTCGGAGCCTGTTTCCTTCATGGGAAGGGTCGTTTTCGGGGTATCCCCCTTTCCCGGTCCCTGTTGTAAGAGAGAGAGAAAGAGGAAAAGGAAAAGGATGCAAAGTCGAATGACGTGGCGTACCTTTTTCGACGCGGTCATTATGGCGAAGGCGAAGCGTCGCTTGCTTCTCCCGCCTGAGGCGCCGCCTGTCCTGCCGTAGAGTTAATGCGACGGGGCGAGTGGTTCGCGAGGCGGTCGTTGCGCGTGTGCGAGCTGTTCGAGGAACAGCCGTTTCGCCTTGGGTTTTTGAATCCCGCGACGGGTCCGGGCGAAACGTTGAACGGGTCTCGCCTTGGTCTTTATATACTCGGGGGAGGGTCTGGCGACGGTCCTTTGCTCCGCTTCTTGCCTCCTTCTTAGGTTTTCGCAACCCGAGAGGTTTAGCCGGAGAAAAGGAAACCGCCCACCCAGTCCTTTCCGCCGCCACCCCTTTTGCTCGGCGATGGCCGACCGGGTGACCATCATCTCGCCGCGTGATCCATGGCCCTTCTCCACAGTCACAGCGGAGGACCTAGAGGATCTTGTTGCCGAGGGTTTACTTCGCCCTCTCTCTGATGAGAGGCAGCCGGAGTGGATTCCTCCCGCGAGCGGAACCGCCCCGTCCCCGCCGCCGGGGTACGTCGTGAGCTTCGCCTCCTTCCACGAGCGGGGGTTTGGTGTGCTGGCAAGCCGCTTTATGCGGGTGATCCTGTACAACTATGAGGTGGAGTTGCACAACCTTAGTCCCAACTCCATTTCGCAGGCCACCATCTTCGCAGCGTTGTGCAAAGGATACTTGGGGATCGCCCCCCACTGGGACTTGTGGACTCATCTCTTCTCCACGGAGCTTTTTGCTTCGCCGACGGGAGAGAGAAGGGTCCGCGCGGCAGTGCGGGTCGGCGGTTGCATTCTCCAGCTGAGGCAGTCGCGGGCGTCACTGTACATCCCCACCATCCTCGCGTCCTCGAACAAAGGGTGGCAGCGCCGGTGGTTCTACCTCCGGAATGACGGCGAGATGCTTCCACCGTTTTCTCAACGGGTGGTCACCGCCGCTGCCGATACCTGGCGCTACGGGACCCCGCACGATAGGCAGAAAAACCTCGAGCCCCTTCTCAAGGCCCTGGAGGTGTTGCGGAAAGGAGGACTTACTGCCGCAGGAGTGATTGCCGCCATTCACCGCCGTAGGGTGCTTCCCTTGGCGGAGCGGCAGTTGCCGCTTTGGGAGATGACACCGGAGGCTGACTTGGAAGGCTCGCAGATGTCCTCAGATCCTCTTCCCATCGACGTTCTCCACGGGCGGGTGGCCGTCGCGTTGGGAAAACCGGACGCCAGTGCCTTCTCTCAGCCCTTGATGTGCGCCGACCACGGGTGTGTGACCCTGGTGAGTATCCGCTCCTTCCTTCTCCTTGCGTCAGGTTGCCTTTGGTCCTTACGGTCGGGATTTCCGTTCGCCTCCAGGAGGTAGGGTGGCACAAGCCTTCCCGGCCACGGGCCCCGGAGGACGCGGTGGACTGAGTAGCGCGGCGGGTTGCCGCGGAGGAGAAGAAGAAGAAGGACGCGGAGAAAGCCCGGGCCTGCGAGCGGACGCGGGCCCGAGACGCCTTGGAGAAGCTCCATCGTCGGCAGGAGAGGGAGGGGCTCCCGAGGGAGCCGTCGCCGGAGATGCCTGACGACGACGACGATGAAGATGATGACGAGGACGACGACATGGCTGCCCGCCTCGGCCTCAGCCCAGGTTTGAGGCTAGGCCAGGAGTCGTCAAGCCAGCCCCCGAGTGGGCTGGCGCTGTCAGTTCCCGGAGTCGGGACGCCGAGGTCCTGGCCCGACGAGCGGGGGCAGACCGAGGGGGTACTTGACCCCTCGGCCGAGGAAGTCGAGGTGACCCCGGGGAGCCAGGCCAAGGCGTCTGTTTCTCGGGAGCCGTCGGCCACGCCGTCAGCGCAGGAGGGTGACCCTCAGGTCACCGTGGCAACACCCGGGCAGTCCGTCTCTCGGGCGTCCAAGGTGCCCAAGGTGAGGGTGATGCCGAAGCTGGCGGCAAGGCGGACCTCGGCGGTGTCTTTGGGGGTCGAGATCCGAGAGACCTCCCCTTAGGCGCGGTTGATCATGGCCCGGAGCGGTTAAGTATCATGGAGCGTCTTTGTCCTGGCTTCTCATTCGTATGTCCCGACCGCGACTTTCCCTTCCTCCTCAGCAAGCGAAGCCACGGCCTGACCGACCTGGCTCCCCGGAAGGCCCTTAAGACGGCGTTGGCTTCCGCAGCCAGCGTCGCGCCGGGCCTCGCTGTTCAGCTGGCCTTCTCGCAAGGCGCTCCACAGCGGGGGGCTCTAGCGGCACCAGCCATCGTGGAGCGAGTTCCCGAGGCCGGCTCTTCTGCCGAGGCGGCCATCGTGCTGGAGGAGGCGGCTGGCGCAGACGTGGCCCCGGGCCCACCGGACATGCCGCCGGTGCCAGCGCCTACTGCTGCTGAAGCCGCTGCCGTCCCAGTCGGGGAGCGACCCGTTGCTGCCGACGCTGAGATGGCCGAGGCGTCGACGCTCGGTGCCTCGGAGGAGGGGGGCATGGATGCGCGATCCGTCCCAGTTGCTCCGGTTCCGGACCCGTGGGGCTTCGGATCCCTTCTTCGTTCTCGACGACGAGCGGGAGGTGCAGTCTTGGGACAAGCTCCGCAAGTGCGCCGAAGCAACGGTGGGGTCGCTCCGGTCATCGCTGGAGGTCTTCTGCAGGGACATCCCCGAAATCTTCCAGGTAATGGTTTCAGGCGTACCTTTTTGTGACCAAGGCGTCTCATGTGACGCCCCGCTTCCTTCCCTTAGGATCTGACGAATCTGAGCGCCGCCAAGTCGTCGTTCATCCGCCATGAGGTCGATATCTGGGGCTCGCTGCAATCCCTGAGGACCTCGCTTGCCGGGGCTACTACGCACCTCTCCCAGCAGGGCACCGAAGTGGCGAACCTTCGGTTGCTCTGCGCCGATCTGAGAGCAGAGGCGGCAGCGGCCCGCGTAGAGGCGGCAGCGGCACACGCAGAGATGCAGCGACGGCAGTCGGAGTTCGACCAGGTCGTCGATGAGCGAGACCAATCCCGGGGCCGGGCTGTCGAGGCCGAAAGCCGGGCTGGAGCCCTTGCAGCGGACCTAGCCGTAGCCCAGGCCGCAGCTTCGGAGCAGCGTGCCCGAGCCGGACGTATGTCCTGGCCATTTTCGGTTTTCGTTTCAGCTTGTTTCCTCCGCTTGTGTTTGAGGCCTTGCATTTTGGCTGTTCGTAGAGCTTGAGTCCGCCCTTGATGAGTCCACCAGGGCGCTTGTCGGGGCGGCCGAACAGAGGGAGGCCGACCACGTGGCCATGTCCGAGGCCATCTCGGACTTCTGCCGGGTCTTTGGCTTCGGCGACGTCCCCTCAGGAAGCTCCCCTCAAAGTCGCCTGCAGGCCTTGGGCGATCATGTGCGCGGCAAACTCCATGAGGCGCTACACCATGGCGTCAGGCGGGCCTTCGCCGTGCTCGCTTCCCACTACGTCGTGGACCTGGAGCGGGTCAGCGAGGGGTATTGCCTTCTTGACGAAGATGAAGCCGCCCTGGCAGAAGTCCAGAGGCTCGACGCGGCCGCCGCAGGTCCGAGCGCAGTGCTGGCGACCACCTTCGAGGCAGAGATCCTCCCGCCTGCGCCGTCGTCCGAAGCCGGGGTGGACTTTGCCGAGGGCGGGGACGAAGCCGAAGGCGCGGCTCCTTCCCCGGGCGACGCCTAACTCTGTCGGAGCAGTTTCTGTTGGATGCACGTGTGTCTTTTTACAGCCGCTGAGGCCTGAACACTTTATTATCGTTGCATAAAGTCGTGCCCCTTTTCCTTTCATTTTGCGTGTCTGGCCCCGTCCGTCAGTAGCAGGGTGGCTTCCCCAAGTAGGAGTCACTTTTTGTGGTGGGTGACGAGTGAGGTATCCGTAACCCAGAGGCGTAGGAGTCCCTTGGCTCAGTCAACCTTGCCACTTACATGCACCCGCGTTTGCTCCTTGGGGTCCTGCTTCCGACATAGCCAGGGGAACGCAAAAGCCTTTTTGATTGAAAATTTTGACGCAGAGGGGGTTCCCCCCGTTTAGCCCCCGAGGGAGGGTCGGGCTCTGCCGAGGCAAGGCTGACCCTCCCTTGATGACTAAACCTTGCGTGGGAGCAAGGTATATGAACAACTTGGAAGCATCTTAAGGGTAGAGGCGACGTAGCTGTTAGACATTCCAAGTGTTGGTGCAGACCTCGCCTTGAGTGTCGGCCAGTTTGTTTGTTCCGGGCTTCAGAACTTTGGCGATGACGAGTGGCCCTTCCCAGGGGTGCGTGTAGCCCCCGGGTGTCTTCCGCGAGGGGTGGGTCTGCCTTGCGTAGAACTGACACCCTTCGCAGGTGCGGACGATTCTAGTGGCGTCGGCCACCGCCGTCGGCCTGTAGAATCCTTGTCAGAAGGCATTTCCAACGAGGGTTCGAGGTGCTGCGTGATGGCCGCAAGCCCCCAAGTGTATCTCTTGCAAGAGCTCCTGGCCTTCGGTGATGGAAATGCATCGCTGGAGGATGCCTGAGGGGCTGCGGTAGTAGAGCTCCTTCGGCTTGGTCGAGGGGCAGCTCTCCTCGGTGGAGATATTACAGGTACGGGGTCTGCCAGCTTTGATTAGGCGTGACCTCGCTCGGTTCCCCCTCGACACGCAGTGCCTCACGCTCGGGGGCCGAGGGTACCTCGGGCTGAGCCGAGGGTACCTCGGACTGGGCTGAGGGTACCTCGGACTGAACCGAGGGTGCCTCAGGCGGAGCCGAAGGTGCCTCGGGCAGAGCCAAAGGCGCCTCGGGCTCGGGCGTGTCCTTGGTCTTGACGGAGGGCTGATGCAGGTCTCGGGAGAATACGTCCGGGGGAACTGTTCTTCGTCCCGAGGCTATTTTAGCCTGCTCCTCCAGCAACGGGGGCACCAAGATGGGCGCGTTCGTGAGGAGCGCCTTCAGGTTCCCGAGGGCTTCTTCGGCCTTGGGAGCCCAAGCGAAGCACTCAGCTTTCCTTAAGAGGCGGTACAGAGGCAGACCTCTTTCGCCGAGATGGGAGATGAAGCGGCTCAGAGCTGTGAGACATCCCATGGCCCTCTGTACGCCTTTCAAGTCCTTGATTGGCCCCATGCTGGTGATGGCTGCAATCTTCTCCGAGTTGGCTTCGATGCCCCGCTCGGAGACGATGAACCCTAAGAGCATGCCTCGGGGGACCCCGAAGACACACTTTTCGGGATTAAGCTTCACGCCTTTCGCCTTGAGACATCGGAATGTCGCTTCACGGTCGGAAAGGAGGTTGGAGGCCTTCCTCGTCTTGACTATGATGTCATCGACGTAGGCCTCGACCGTTCGGCCGATGTGTTCGCCAAACACATGGTTCATGCATCGCTGGTACGTTGCCTCCACATTCCTCAAACCAAACGACATTGTAACATAGCAGTACATGCCGAAGGGTGTGATGAATGAAGTCGCGAGCTGGTCGGACTCTTTCATCCTGATCTGGTGATACCCTGAGTAGGCATCGAGGAAAGACAGGGTTTCGCACCCAGCAGCGGAATCCACGATCTGATCGATGCGAGGCAGAGGGTAGGGAACCTTCGGACATGCTTTGTTTAGACTAGTGTAGTCTACACACATCCGCCATTTCCCCCCTTTCTTTCTCACAAGCACAGGGTTGGCAAGCCATTCGGGATGGAATACCTCTTTGATGAACCCTGCCGCCAGTAGCTTGTGGATCTCCTCGCCTATGGCTCTACGCTTTTCTTCGTCGAATCGGCGCAGAGGTTGCTTCACGGGTCAGGCCCCAGCTCGGATGTCCAGAGAGTGCTCGGCGACTTCCCTCGGTATGCCGGGCATGTCCGAGGGACTCCACGCAAAAACGTCGGCGTTTGCGCGGAGAAAGTCGACGAGCACTGCTTCCTATTTGGGGTCAAGCTCGGAGTCGATCCGGATCTGCTTTGAGGCGTTGTTGTAGGGGTCGAGAGGGACGGACTTGACCGTCTCCGCTAGTTCGAAGTTGCCGGCGTGGCGCTTCATGTCGGGCGCCTCCCTAGAGAGGCTCTCCAGGTCAGCGATGAGGGCCTTGGATTTGGCGAGGGCCTCGGCGTACTCCACGCACTCCACATCGCATTCGTATGCGTGTCGGTACGTGGGCCCGACGGTGATGACCCCGTTGGGGCCCGGCATCTTGAGCTTGAGGTAGGTGTAGTTTGGGACGACCATGAACTTGGCGTAGCATGGCCTCCCCAGCACTGTGTGGTAGGTTCCTCGAAACCCGACCACTTCGAACGTGAGGGTCTCCTTTCGAAAGTTGGAGGGCGTCCCGAAGCAGACGGGTAGGTCGAGTTGTCCGAGGGGTCGAACGCGCTTCCCGGGGACGATCCCGTGGAAAGGCGCAGCGCCCGTCCGGACCGAGGACAGATCGATCCGCTGGAGCCCGAGGGTCTCGGCGTAGATGATGTTGAGGCTGCTGCCTTCGTCCATGAGGACCTTGGTGAGCCTGACGTTGCCGATGATGGGGTCGACAACGAGTGGGTATCTCCCCGGGCTCGGCACGTAGTCTGGATGGTCGGCCCGGTCGAAGGTGATGGGCTTGTCGGACCAGTCTAGGTAGACTGGCGCCGTCACCTTTACCGAGCAGACCTCCCGACGCTCTTGCTTGCGGTGCCAAGCCGAGGCATTCGCCACTTGCCCGCCGTAGATCATGAAGCAGTCGCGGATCTCGGGGAACCCTCCTGCCTTGTGATCTTCCTCCTTTGCATCGTCGAGGGCCTTGCCACCCTCCGCGGGTGGCCCGGCCTTGTGGAAGTGTCGTCGAAGCATGGCACACTCCTCAAGGGTGTGCTTGACGGGCCCCTGATGATAGGGGCACGACTCCTTGAGCATCTTGTCGAAGAGGTTGGCACCTCCAGGAGGTTTCCGAGGGTTCTTGTGCTCGGCGGCGGCGACAAGGTCCGCGTCGGCGGCGTCGCGTTTCGCTTGCGACTTCTTGCCCTTCTTCTTGGCGCCGCGCTGAGTTGACGCCTCGGGAGCATCTTCTGGTGGGCGGCCCTGGGGCTGCTTGTCCTTCCAGAAAATGGCCTCAACCGCCTCCTGGCTAGAGGCGAACTTGGTGGCGATGTCCATCAGCTCGCTCGCCCTGGTGGGGGTCTTGCGACCCAGCTTGCTCACCAGGTCGCGGCAGGTGGTGCCGGCGAGGAACGCACTGATGACATCTGAATCGGTGACGTTGGGCAGCTCTGTGCGTTGCTTCGAGAATCGCCGGATGTAGTCCCGGAGAGACTCTCCCGTCTGCTGGCGGCAGCTTCAGAGATCCCAGGAGTTTCCAGGGCGCACGTACGTGCCCTGGAAATTGCCGGCGAAGGCTTGGACCAGGTTGTCCCAGTTGGAGATCTGCCCCGGGGGCAGGTGCTCCAGCCAAGCTCGAGCGATGTCGGAGAGGAACATGGGGAGATTGCGGATGATGAGGTTGTCATCGTCCGTTCCACCCAGTTGGCAGGCCAGCCGATAGTCCGCGAGCCACAGTTCTGGTCTCATCTCCCCCGAGTACTTTGTGATAGTAGTCGGGGTTTGGAACCGGGTCGGGAACGGTGCCCGTCGTATGGCGCGGCTGAAAGCGGACCGGGTGGTTCGGGCGAAGGACTCCGATCCTCCCCTCTATCGTAGCGTCCCCCACACCTGGGGTCGTAGCCTCGGCGCGCCCTGTCGTCGAGGTGGGCTCGACGGCTGTGATGATGGCGCTCGTTGCCGAGGCGACCCGGGGCCGCAGGCGCTGTGTTGCGCGTGCGCCCAGAGTGGACCGAGGCCTCCCGCATGAATCGGGAAGTCACGGCGCGATGTTCCGAGGGGAACCCCCGCCTTCGGGAGGCAGAGCTTTCGGGCCATCAGACCGCGGCGTCCTCCAGGAGATTCTTGAGCTCTCCCTGGATACGTCGCCCCTCGGTGGTTGATGGCTCCGGCATCGCGCGGAGGAGTATTACCGCTGCAGCCAGGTTCTGGCCGACTCCGCTGGAATCCGGCGGCAGCCTCACCCTGACGTCGTCGGCGATGCAGCGCTGGATGTCCTGGGGGAGATGACGCGCTTCTCCGGCCGGGGATTGGACCGCCCATTCCTGCCCGATGTCTCGGTGGATAGGCACAAGTGTTCCTGTGGCAGAACCACCCGAATTATTCCAGCTTAAGTGCCTAAGTCATGCCTCAAGGGCCGTGACACACTTAAATCGGAATAACCCGTCAGTCCTTCAGATCTAGTCTGATAGAGCCACTTAACCAGGATCAAATTCCACAATCCCACTCGAAGGTGAGTCACAGAAGAAATACAATAAAACAGGAAACCTCAAATTAAGTACTGAATTATTACATAAATCGGAGTTCTGGAGTAGCAAATAAGTTCATTAAGTAAGGTGCAGCGGATAATCGATGTCGTCGGTAATGAGGAAATGGGCAAGGCCTAGCCCACTACTCCTCATGCTCCTCTCCTGCCGGAGCAACATCCCACTCGACCGTCCAACCCGGTGGCAGGGTGGTAGGCCAAGTCACACCATCAACCAACTCCTGCATGGTACCTGCAAAAAAAAATGGTGCCACAAGCAAGGCTGAGTATACTAATACTCAGCTAGACTTACCCGGTGTGAGGAGTCTACTCCTCTACCTCTAGACTATGCAGCTATTTGGCTGAGGGGTTTGGTTTGCCAAAAGCACTAGCCGAGTCTAAAAACAAGTTTTAGCTTTTCCAATTCTAGTATCATTAATTCAGCTAAGTTTGCTCTTTCTAAGCATACATGGTAACAATCAATTAGTTCAAACAACAAGTTATCTCATATAACCACATTTCACTTCTTACTCGATGCAGTACAAGGAATCAAGCAGTCTCATTAGCTGCGAGAAGCAGACGATTCGAATCGAGTTTTAAACCTTGCAAGGTAAACCTAAACACACGGCATGTCAGGGTACTCCGACCCCACACATGACAACCGTCCCCATCGATTCCCCGTTCGCGTCCAGGCCTCACCGCCTTGGCATACAATGCTCCACTGACCCCGGCTGCCGCCGTGCAGTGACCGCACTTGTACCCACCATAGCTAGCATGGGAGAACCAGTCTCAGGTCGCATGAGGGATAAAGTCCGCGCCCGGCTTCACTCAGGTACTAGGTTTACCGGTTACCATTTTTCCCGGCATGTGTTTAGTACGTTCAAAAGCTTGACTCAGGTATCCACACATTAATCCTTAATTCATTTTCCCGTCTTATGGACAAGGCATCCTCCCTGGATCCAAGTCCATAGACCAACATATATCCCATTATCAAGATGAATACAATCAATTCCTGACCTCGCGCGAGTGCTAGAAAAATCACTCGACTTCTACCGAGATCCTGATTAGCAAGCAGCTACTCGACCTAGCATACTAGTATCCATCTCAAAAAGGAGTCCTAAGTTCATGCAACTAGAGGTTTCAAGCAACTCCTACACTTAAGTGCACATTACAAACCTACAAGCATTAAGTGTAGTAAAGTAGCATATAATAACATGGTTATGCATAAGACCGGGGCTTGCCTTCGATTGCTGGGGCTGCGGGGAGATCCTCAATGGCAGCCTCTGAAGCCTGCTCCTGGTCCTCCTCTTGGACAGGTCCTTGCTCGGGGATGAGCACGTACTCTCCGTCGGCTAGATTACAATCTAATGAATGCAATGCGTAAGATATATGCATGATATGATATGTGCTTTTTTTTTTGAAATCATAACTTAAAGGTGTATAATCTTTCTTGAGTTAAACAAAGTCAACTTTACTTATGCAAGACCCTTGGGTGGTATACTTGGTAGATTAAGTTAAACTTTAGCTAAGGCAAGTGGTAGGTTTTACTTTTAGGGGTCCCACTGAATTCCTTTAAGTCTTAGGGATAAATGATAAGTACTCAAGTTAGACTTATTGAGGTGGGGTTTATTTCCTCTTTCCTTTTTCTTTATTCTCTTTAATGTTTTGGAGTAGGTTTGAACTACAAGTTGCTTTTATAAAATTCTAAAAATTCTGTAAAAATTACAGTGGCTTGCTACTGGTGTGTGTTTCTCTGTCTTAAAATTTGGGGATCAGAAAGTGAATAGTTTTCTCTGCACAAAATTGTTAAATTCTAGGGTAAAAGAGGTGCTTTGAACTACAACTACCATTTAACAGTGGGTAATTCTTCAAAACTTATTTTTGCTGACTTTTAGGTGTTATAACATGACTTGATACAAATTTCTAGTCATTAATACCTTTTAATTATTTTTCTATGGTTTTCTCAATTTTCTAGCCAAATGGGTGCTTTCTACTACCACTATATTTGAAAAATATCAAACAACAGAATTCTTATTTTTCTTAGTCATTGTTTTGTGCAAGAGCAATCATTCTGAAGTTTGGCATCTTTTTGCTTAAGGGAAGGGGGTGGGGTGCCTTATTTGAATTAAATGGCCTTTCCCTTGAATTATTAACAAATGGTATGAGTTTGCTTCTTTTTCATGGGTTTGCATTTTTCTCTGGTAGTTTACCTCATCATGGACTTAGCTAATTTTTGGTTGCCCATTATCTCATTATTTGAGGTTGTTCATGATTTAGTTGGAAAATGCCTTATTATCACTTTGTATTTATTTCCCTTGCTTAAAAAGTTGGACTGAGGTGCTCCATATTTTTGTAGTGGGGCTCTGGTGGTTATAAGTTCACTGGATTTTTGTTAAGCATTTTGGTTATAGTTTTGCCTCTTTAATAATTGATTTTCAGTCTTATTTAGGCTAAACAAATCACTTTAATTTAAAACTAATCCAAACTAATAGTGTCTGTATTTTTCCTAGGTTCTTTGTTTCATAAATAAACTAGGAAAAATAATATTAGTCACTGTTCATTAGTTTCTAACACCCTTATGATTTTCTCTAAGTTTTGGTCAAAACATCTTCAAATGAGAAACTACATCATAATGTCTAATGCTGGGGTTCCTACTATTTTTAAACAGTGTCTAAAAGAGGTCTGAATACCCACAAATTTTCTTAAGTCTAGTACAGAAGAAAAACTAATTTTCCTTGATTAAATAAGGTTTAGGGGGTTTCTGTTTTTAATTTTAAACTCTAAAAGGTTGAACAGAAAGCATAGGGTTTACTATTTTTAAATGATAGATTGTAATATACAGAGGCTAGCAAAATTGGTTTGACATTTTTTGAGTAAGAATTCATCAAGTTATGAATTTTACAAGTTCTCTGGTTATTAAAAAGGATTTCAGAATCGATTTAAATGAAAACTACTTTGCACTGGGGTCCCTGGACGTTTTCTAAGTTTTTCCTCGCGAATCAGTCCTCAGGTTACTATTCACCAGGGTCTCTGACATTGCAGAAAACCCCTCGGGTTCTTCACCTCCTAACCCGAGGTCCTTAGCTAATCTTAAACAGTAGCCGCGGCGGGGAAAAGGGCGGAGGGGCTTACCGGCGGCGAGACTGCTCCGGTGAAGTGGTCGAGGATGAAGGGGAGGTCCTGGGGATCACAACGGTGGGCGAAACACCGTCGGAGATGGCCGGAGTCGGTCGGTCCACGCGCGCAGGCGGGGATGCTCGTCGGCGGCGAGGAGACCGGCCTGGCCACGGCGAGATAGGTCAATTGAATGGGTCAGAGAGGTTCACGGGATGCCAGAGAAGACATGAGCGAAAGGAATTGGGCGGAGACTCACCGGATAACTCGGTCCACGCGCGGCGGCGGATGACCGAAGTCCGGCGAAGTCGATCTCGGGCCTCCGGTGAAGTCCGGCTGGGTCCGAGGGCTTGGCGAGCTTCACGGGCTACTGGTGGAGCTGGCCGAAGCACTGGCTTGACTTGAGGGTGGCTGGAGGGAGCTGGCCACGGTGGCCGAAGCTCGGGCGGCAATGGCGGGCGGAAATCAAGCTCGCCGGAGCTAAGGAAAGCGGCTGGCCGAAGAGGGTGAGTGCGGGGTGAAGTGAGGCGCGCCTGGGGAGGCTTTATAGGCGCGGGCGGGCACGGCCGAGGGCGAGGACGCGCGGCGGACTTGACCGAACGCCGGGGAGCGCGCGCGCGCGCGGGTTGGGCGAGCTCTGGCACGCCGGCCAGGGTCGAACACGTGGGAGCACGCGTTCTGCCCAAGTTCTGGCGCGTGTAGTCGCTCATCCGAGCCTGCTCTCGCCTTGGTCAATGCACAAAACCTCTTCCCCTCCCTACAAGCTACCATTCTTGTGTGGAGGTCATAGGATTTTGCCTACTGGTTGCAGAGATATGGAGCCAGGAAATCTGGTCTGTCTCCCTGCGCAAATCCGAGGCAAATCCAAGGTTTAGTCGTGTCTAGGGCTCGCGTCCCAATGCCATCTTCTGGCACACGACAGAGGGGTTAGTTAGGCACATTTTTGTCAATGGGACCATTAGGATTCGAGTTAAGGATCAAGGTGAACATCTCTGATCTTTGGATCAAGGTCTGATTTTCAGAAATCTGAAATTCAGAATTCTTATTAAGTCCACACATGGAAAGCTTGATTTGGGGTTTTATTTGAGCTATTTTGGCTAAGCTTTCTCAATCTTTCTTGCTGCCCATTAAATATACTTTAATTTTTATAATTGGCTCAACTCAAAATTTTAAACTTTTCACTTCCTTTTTCTTACTTTCTGAATTTTGCTCTTGGGGCTCATTTTGGGATTTTTAAACTAGGGTTGCATGATCTTATCTTTTAAGGGACTCAATTGCTTTGATCATGACACTTTTAAGTATGTACTTGGTGACTTCATCATTACTTAAGTTATTTGATGCTCATGCTTACTTTGGTTCTCATAAAATAATGGTTCTAGGTTTAGCTTTTGAAGGAAAAACCCTGAGTGACACTGGGGTGTCACAGCCTTCCCCCCTTAAAGGAATCTCGTCCCGAGATTCGGGCCAGAGTCCTCCCGGGGTAAAGCGAAGGGTGAGACTGATAGGAAAAAGGGTGATGATTGCCATTATTAGGATAAACTGCTCTTCGAATGTCATTCTCTTTGCAACTTCAGAAGGAAGTCCTTTTAAGTTTCTCTTTATAGTTACTTCATTCTGAATTAAGATCATATTTTTGGAAATTAGATTCGAAAGGCAGGAGGAGGGGTTGGGGGTGATTACGTACCAGCTTCCTTAGGTAGGCAATCGGGAAAGTTGGATCTCAGGAATTCCTCGGTTTCCCAAGTAGCTTCCTCCTCTGAGTGATTACTCCACTGGACCTTGAACATCTTGATCGATTTAGCCCGAGTTGATCTTTCCTTGCAATCCAGAATCTTGGAGGGGTACTCTTGGTACGAGAGATCTGGCTCTATCTCCAATTCTGGCTCTGCTAAGATTTCAGTCGGTAATCGAACACACTTCTTCAGCTGAGATACATGGAAAACATTGTGAATGGCAGACATCCTTGAAGGTAACTTCAGCTTGTATGCCACGGGTCCACATGCTTCTATGATCTCATAAGGTCCAATGTAACGAGGGGCTAGCTTGCCTTTGATCCCAAACCTCTGCATTCCCTTGGTGGGTGATACCTTGAGGTATACAAAACTTCCCACCTCGAACTGGAGAGGTTTCCTTCTTCTATCATGATAACTCTTCTGCCTGGCCTGAGCAGCTTCTAGATTCTTCCTGATTAGCTTGACCTTCCTTTCGGCTTCAGTCACTAAATCAGGTCCAAAAACTTCTCTTTCACCAGACTGAGACCAATTGAGTGGTGTCCTGCACCTTCTTCCATAGAGAGCTTCAAAAGGTGCCATCTTTAGGCTGGATTGATAACTATTGTTATAAGCAAACTCTGCCAAGGAGAGGTGCTTATCCCAGTTCTTGCCACAATCGATCGCACAAGCTCTCAGCATATCTTCCAGGATTTGGTTTACCCTTTCCGTCTGACCATCAGTCTGTGGGTGGTAAGCTGAACTTCTGATTAGCTTAGTTCCCAAAGACTTTTGCAATTGTTCCCAAAATCTGGCAACAAATTGGGCTCCTCGGTCAGAAACAATGGTCCGAGGTAATCCGTGCAAACACACGATCCGGTCAATATACAATTCTGCATACTTCTGAGCCTTATCAGTGGTGTGCACAGGAAGAAAATGTGCCACTTTTGTCAATCGGTCCACAATAACCCAAATTGAATCATGATGATGAGAGGTGTTAGGCAGACCCACAATGAAATCCATGCTGATGTCGTCCCACTTCCACGAAGGTACGGGTAGTGGTTGCAAAGCTCCAGCGGACTTCAAGTGGCTTGCCTTTACCCTCTGACAGGTGTCACATTCTGATACATACTGGGCTATCTCCCTCTTCATTCTGGTCCACCAGTACAAAGGCTTCAAATCATGGTACATCTTGGTGCTTCCCGGATGCATAGAGAATCTGGAGAGATGAGCTTCATCCAAAATTCTCCTCTTGAGATCCTGATCTTTAGGAATTACCAATCTGCTTTTGAACCATAACACACCCTTCTCATCCTGGCGGAAACAATTATACTTCTCAATCTTCTGATGGAGATTCTTCTTGATAATCTGCACTCCCTTGTCACTGAGCTGGGCCATAATAATCTGGTCTTGCAAAGCTGGCTCAACAGAAATGTGAGACAAAGAACCAGAGGAAATTACTTCAATTTGCATCTTGCTCAACTCATCACACAAGGTGTTAATGCGAGAATCCATTAGAACACAGTTGCACTGCAACTTCCGACTCAAAGCGTCAGCTACCACATTAGCCTTTCCTGGGTGATAATGCACCTCCAGGTCATAATCCTTGATCAGCTCTAGCCATCTTCTCTGCCTCATGTTAAGATCAGCCTGAGTAAAAATGTACTTAAGGCTCTTATGATCAGTGAAGATGTTGCAGTGGGTTCCCATTAGATAGTGCCTCCACATCTTCAATGCATGAACCACTGCTGCTAACTCAAGGTCATGAGTGGGATAATTCTGCTCATGAGGCCTGAGTGCTCTTGAAGCATAAGCAATGACTCGGTTGTCTTGCATCAAGACACAACCTAGCCCGGTGCCCGAGGCATCACAATATACATCAAAAGGCTTGCTGCTGTCGGGTTGCGCCAATACTGGTGCTGTGGTCAGATGCTGCCTTAATGCATGGAAGGCATCTTCGCACTTCTGACTCCACACAAATTTGACTTCTTTCTTTAGCAATTCAGTTATAGGCTTCGCAATTCGAGAGAAGTCCGGAATAAATCTTCGGTAATAACCAGCTAATCCCAGAAAACTCCGAATCTGACGAACAGTTGTTGGTGGCTTCCAGTTCATCACCTCTTGCACTTTATCAGGATCAACAGCTATTCCAGCCTGAGAGATAGTGTGACCCAAGAATTTGATTTCCTTTAGCCAAAAATCACACTTGGATAACTTGGCGTAAAGGTGGTGCTCTCGCAGACGTTGAAGCACTACATGCAAATGCCCGGCATGTTCTTCCTCGTTCTTTGAGTACACCAGAATGTCATCGATGAAAACCACCACGAACTTATCCAATTCCGGCATAAAAACAGAATTCATCAGATACATGAAATACGCTGGTGCATTTGTCAGCCCAAATGACATCACCAAGAATTCATATAGCCCATATCTGGTTGAGAATGCCGTCTTCGGAATATCACTTGCTCGTATTTTGATCTGATGGTAGCCAGAGCGAAGGTCTATTTTGGAAAACACCTTGGCTCCGACCAACTGGTCAAAGAGAACATCAATACGAGGCAAAGGATACTTGTTCTTGATAGTTACCGCATTAAGAGGGCGGTAATCTATACACAGCCTCAAGCTTTCATCCTTCTTCTTCACAAACAGTGCTGGGCATCCCCAAGGCGAAGTGCTTGGGCGAATGAAACCCTTATCCAGCAACTCTTGCAATTGCTTCTTCAATTCTGCCAACTCAGCGGGTGGCATTCGGTAGGGCCTCTTGGAAATTGGGGCCGTTCCCGGTTGCAACTCGATGGCGAATTCAATGTCCCGGTCCGGTGGCATTCCTGGCAATTCATCAGGAAAGACATCTGCATACTCACAGACTACTGGGATCTTCTTCAGGGGTAGCTCCGTCATAGAGAAAGCACATGACTGAGAAGAACCCTGACTAGGCAAAATCAAAGTGAAATTTCCGCAGAAGGGAGAACTAACTTCCACGGTACGACTGGCTACATCAAGCACAGCTTGGTGCAAGGTCATCCAATTTGCCCCTAGAATAATGTCCACATTCTCCAATCCCAACACAAGAAGAGTGGTTTTGATAATGTGGCTTCCCAGTTGAATAGGCACACTTTGGTTTAATTGATTAGTTGCAATTTTACCCCCAGGTGTGACCATCATGAATGACCCTTTTGAGTGAGAGAATGGCAGTTTGCATTTAGCACTGAACTTTCGGCTAATGAAACTATGAGATGCACCAGAATCAAACAGAATTAAAGCAGGTTGATTATAAACTGAAAAGATACCAGTCATGATAGGAGCTCCTTCTGGCACTTCCTCAAGAGCAGTGAAGTTGAGCTTCCCTTGCCTGACTTGCACCTTCTGCTTTCTTCCCTTGTCTTGATTTGGTGCTGGCATCTGCCTCTGCTGGTTCCTGGGGCAATTTTTAGCATAGTGGCCCACATTGCCACAAGTGAAACACTTGTTCCCATTGCCCTGGCGGAACTGCTGCTGCTGCGGAGGCTGATTGTTCCTTGGGGCGGGAGCTGGGTAGCGGTTGGGTGTCGGCTGCTGCTGCTGCTGAGGTGGCCTGATCACCCATCTGCCTGCCTGCTGCTGGAAACCCCTGCTCTGGTTGTGAGAAACAATCCGGAACCTCTGAGCTTGAGCGGATGGTGCTGCCATTGGTGCCTTTCTCTTCTTCTCTGCCCGGTGAGCAACAATGCAATCCTCCTGAGAGATGGCCATGTTGACCAACTCATTGAAGCTATTGGCCCGGACAGTGTTGAGTCGTTCCCGCAGCTTGGTATTGAGACCCCTGCGGAAGCGATCCCTCTTCTTCTCATCGGAATCAGCATGATACCCTGCATACTGGCATAAGTCATTGAAGGCTTGCGCATACTGCAGTACCGTGCGGGTTCCTTGATTGAGGGCCAGAAATTCATTCAACTTCCGATCAAGAATGCCAGCTGGAATGTGGTGTCCTCTGAAGGCAGTCTTGAATTCCTCCCAAGATACCTCACGATCAGCGGGGAGCATAGCACGGAAGTGATCCCACCAAGTCCGAGCAGATCCGCGAAGCTGCTGCGCGGCGAAGCGGGTCTTGGTAGCATCAGGGCAGTCTCCCGTGAGGAGGGGAAACTTGGACTCGACGACGCGAAGCCATACGTCGGCGTCCAACGGATCCTCTGCTTTGGCGAACAAGGGCGGCTGCGTGCTCAGAAACTCCTGGTATGTTGCCATAGCCGGAGGTCGCTGAGGCTGGCCTCCACCATGCTGCTGGGGGTGGGGCTGCCGCTGCAAGAGCTGTCGCAGAATCTCATTCTGCTGGGCCATCAGCTCCTGCACTGTGGGAGCTGGAGGAGGTGGCGGGGGAACCTGCTCGTTCTGCCCGCGACGCTGCCTAGCTGCCATCTGAAAACAGAGATTGTCGCCATTGTTATCCCAACTCACAATTTCGAACGGCAAGATATCATTTCATATAGAAGAAAAAGAATGCCATAATCATAATATCAGGTTCGAAATGAAGATAACATGGTGACAAGGATCCCACAGATTCCAAATGTTCACAGGGTTACATTTATCAGGGGAAAGTACCCACAAGCCTAGTCCAAAATGTGATACTACTAAGCTCGCATAGGTTTCTATCCACCTAAAATGTCAAGGTGACAGCTTAACCCTGAGCGGTGGAAGCGACACTGGATGCGGGTGAAGGGGGCATCGCGGAGGTAGTCCCATTGGCACCAGGGGCTGGTCCTAGCTCCTCGGGAGCCTCTTCTCCCTCGCTTCCTGCTTCATTGGCCTCCATTTCCAGGTGGTGCATGTCCAGGTGGTCGTTTGCTTCCTCGAGTTCCCTCTGCACATCGTGAAGCTGGTTCTCCAAGACATCAATAGTGTTGTCTCGGATCTCCACCTGCTGTTCCAGGGTAGCGATACGCTGGTTCAGCCTCTCCACCTGCAGATCCTTTTCCACCAACTCTGTGGATAGGTCGACCACAAAATCTTCCCGACTGTCGAGAGTGAGCTTGGCAGTCCGAGCGGTGTTAGCGAGAAGTGTCATAGCATCGCTCTGAAGGACCTGAAGGCGGTACAGCGCACTCATGCACTGAACAGTGACCCTCCCAACCAAGTCAGGATACATGGCCCACACATCCTTCACATGGCTCACGCGGTTACACCACATGGGATCATCCTTCCTCTCAGCAGGGAAGAGTCCCAAGGGGTGCATCACCATCTCCAGGGGGTGGTAGCCACAGAAAGTCGTCAGAGCCTTCATGGCTGCTGCCTCAACGGTGTCGTCCGTCCTGAGTCCGATCGTCTCAGAGTCAAGAGAACGCCAACCCGGCTGAAGGGGATGAGCCTCCAAGGCCAGCCAGACCCGACAACGAGGTACCCGATGCTCCTCATACAACTGCACCGTGTACAAAGGGGGCGTAGGGTAACCGGCGGAGTTAAGCACTTCCCACAAGATGGATGGAAAGCCATCGCGAGAAAGGAAGTCAGAACTGAAACGAGAGTCTCCTCCACTAGCGGGGGTGGGTGAATTCATCTGCGGAAGGGGATCAAAGATAAAGATTATGGTGGAGGGAAAAGAAAAAGAGAGCCCGAATGATTTTAAAGAAAAAGGGGTTAGCTCAGTTTTAATTCCTCTTTGTGTTTTATAATGCATGCATGCTGGAAGAAACGTTACCTCTCAAAAAGAAAATAGGGTGCCTTTTTAGGGCATCCTAAATTATAGGTATTGGCCCACGGGGCCTAATTAATTAGCCACCTATTCCCCTCTATGCCTAAGGCCTTTCGTCCTAGGTCTAGCGGTCTAGTCCTGACGATCTATAGCAGTTTCTAGGCAAGTTTTAGATTTTGAAAATTGGTATTCTTGGTTTATTGTTTTTCTCTGTGGTGGAATTTGCTCCGATACCAGCTGTGGCAGAACCACCCGAATTATTCCAGCTTAAGTGCCTAAGTCATGCCTCAAGGGCCGTGACACACTTAAATCGGAATAACCCGTCAGTCCTTCAGATCTAGTCTGATAGAGCCACTTAACCAGGATCAAATTCCACAATCCCACTCGAAGGTGAGTCACAGAAGAAATACAATAAAACAGGAAACCTCAAATTAAGTACTGAATTATTACATAAATCGGAGTTCTGGAGTAGCAAATAAGTTCATTAAGTAAGGTGCAGCGGATAATCGATGTCGTCGGTAATGAGGAAATGGGCAAGGCCTAGCCCACTACTCCTCATGCTCCTCTCCTGCCGGAGCAACATCCCACTCGACCGTCCAACCCGGTGGCAGGGTGGTAGGCCAAGTCACACCATCAACCAACTCCTGCATGGTACCTGCAAAAAAAAATGGTGCCACAAGCAAGGCTGAGTATACTAATACTCAGCTAGACTTACCCGGTGTGAGGAGTCTACTCCTCTACCTCTAGACTATGCAGCTATTTGGCTGAGGGGTTTGGTTTGCCAAAAGCACTAGCCGAGTCTAAAAACAAGTTTTAGCTTTTCCAATTCTAGTATCATTAATTCAGCTAAGTTTGCTCTTTCTAAGCATACATGGTAACAATCAATTAGTTCAAACAACAAGTTATCTCATATAACCACATTTCACTTCTTACTCGATGCAGTACAAGGAATCAAGCAGTCTCATTAGCTGCGAGAAGCAGACGATTCGAATCGAGTTTTAAACCTTGCAAGGTAAACCTAAACACACGGCATGTCAGGGTACTCCGACCCCACACATGACAACCGTCCCCATCGATTCCCCGTTCGCGTCCAGGCCTCACCGCCTTGGCATACAATGCTCCACTGACCCCGGCTGCCGCCGTGCAGTGACCGCACTTGTACCCACCATAGCTAGCATGGGAGAACCAGTCTCAGGTCGCATGAGGGATAAAGTCCGCGCCCGGCTTCACTCAGGTACTAGGTTTACCGGTTACCATTTTTCCCGGCATGTGTTTAGTACGTTCAAAAGCTTGACTCAGGTATCCACACATTAATCCTTAATTCATTTTCCCGTCTTATGGACAAGGCATCCTCCCTGGATCCAAGTCCATAGACCAACATATATCCCATTATCAAGATGAATACAATCAATTCCTGACCTCGCGCGAGTGCTAGAAAAATCACTCGACTTCTACCGAGATCCTGATTAGCAAGCAGCTACTCGACCTAGCATACTAGTATCCATCTCAAAAAGGAGTCCTAAGTTCATGCAACTAGAGGTTTCAAGCAACTCCTACACTTAAGTGCACATTACAAACCTACAAGCATTAAGTGTAGTAAAGTAGCATATAATAACATGGTTATGCATAAGACCGGGGCTTGCCTTCGATTGCTGGGGCTGCGGGGAGATCCTCAATGGCAGCCTCTGAAGCCTGCTCCTGGTCCTCCTCTTGGACAGGTCCTTGCTCGGGGATGAGCACGTACTCTCCGTCGGCTAGATTACAATCTAATGAATGCAATGCGTAAGATATATGCATGATATGATATGTGCTTTTTTTTTTTGAAATCATAACTTAAAGGTGTATAATCTTTCTTGAGTTAAACAAAGTCAACTTTACTTATGCAAGACCCTTGGGTGGTATACTTGGTAGATTAAGTTAAACTTTAGCTAAGGCAAGTGGTAGGTTTTACTTTTAGGGGTCCCACTGAATTCCTTTAAGTCTTAGGGATAAATGATAAGTACTCAAGTTAGACTTATTGAGGTGGGGTTTATTTCCTCTTTCCTTTTTCTTTATTCTCTTTAATGTTTTGGAGTAGGTTTGAACTACAAGTTGCTTTTATAAAATTCTAAAAATTCTGTAAAAAGTACAGTGGCTTGCTACTGGTGTGTGTTTCTCTGTCTTAAAATTTGGGGATCAGAAAGTGAATAGTTTTCTCTGCACAAAATTGTTAAATTCTAGGGTAAAAGAGGTGCTTTGAACTACAACTACCATTTAACAGTGGGTAATTCTTCAAAACTTATTTTTGCTGACTTTTAGGTGTTATAACATGACTTGATACAAATTTCTAGTCATTAATACCTTTTAATTATTTTTCTATGGTTTTCTCAATTTTCTAGCCAAATGGGTGCTTTCTACTACCACTATATTTGAAAAATATCAAACAACAGAATTCTTATTTTTCTTAGTCATTGTTTTGTGCAAGAGCAATCATTCTGAAGTTTGGCATCTTTTTGCTTAAGGGAAGGGGGTGGGGTGCCTTATTTGAATTAAATGGCCTTTCCCTTGAATTATTAACAAATGGTATGAGTTTGCTTCTTTTTCATGGGTTTGCATTTTTCTCTGGTAGTTTACCTCATCATGGACTTAGCTAATTTTTGGTTGCCCATTATCTCATTATTTGAGGTTGTTCATGATTTAGTTGGAAAATGCCTTATTATCACTTTGTATTTATTTCCCTTGCTTAAAAAGTTGGACTGAGGTGCTCCATATTTTTGTAGTGGGGCTCTGGTGGTTATAAGTTCACTGGATTTTTGTTAAGCATTTTGGTTATAGTTTTGCCTCTTTAATAATTGATTTTCAGTCTTATTTAGGCTAAACAAATCACTTTAATTTAAAACTAATCCAAACTAATAGTGTCTGTATTTTTCCTAGGTTCTTTGTTTCATAAATAAACTAGGAAAAATAATATTAGTCACTGTTCATTAGTTTCTAACACCCTTATGATTTTCTCTAAGTTTTGGTCAAAACATCTTCAAATGAGAAACTACATCATAATGTCTAATGCTGGGGTTCCTACTATTTTTAAACAGTGTCTAAAAGAGGTCTGAATACCCACAAATTTTCTTAAGTCTAGTACAGAAGAAAAACTAATTTTCCTTGATTAAATAAGGTTCAGGGGGTTTCTGTTTTTAATTTTAAACTCTAAAAGGTTGAACAGAAAGCATAGGGTTTACTATTTTTAAATGATAGATTGTAATATACAGAGGCTAGCAAAATTGGTTTGACATTTTTTGAGTAAGAATTCATCAAGTTATGAATTTTACAAGTTCTCTGGTTATTAAAAAGGATTTCAGAATCGATTTAAATGAAAACTACTTTGCACTGGGGTCCCTGGACGTTTTCTAAGTTTTTCCTCGCGAATCAGTCCTCAGGTTACTATTCACCAGGGTCTCTGACATTGCAGAAAACCCCTCGGGTTCTTCACCTCCTAACCCGAGGTCCTTAGCTAATCTTAAACAGTAGCCGCGGCGGGGAAAAGGGCGGAGGGGCTTACCGGCGGCGAGACTGCTCCGGTGAAGTGGTCGAGGATGAAGGGGAGGTCCTGGGGATCACAACGGTGGGCGAAACACCGTCGGAGATGGCCGGAGTCGGTCGGTCCACGCGCGCAGGCGGGGATGCTCGTCGGCGGCGAGGAGACCGGCCTGGCCACGGCGAGATAGGTCAATTGAATGGGTCAGAGAGGTTCACGGGATGCCAGAGAAGACATGAGCGAAAGGAATTGGGCGGAGACTCACCGGATAACTCGGTCCACGCGCGGCGGCGGATGACCGAAGTCCGGCGAAGTCGATCTCGGGCCTCCGGTGAAGTCCGGCTGGGTCCGAGGGCTTGGCGAGCTTCACGGGCTACTGGTGGAGCTGGCCGAAGCACTGGCTTGACTTGAGGGTGGCTGGAGGGAGCTGGCCACGGTGGCCGAAGCTCGGGCGGCAATGGCGGGCGGAAATCAAGCTCGCCGGAGCTAAGGAAAGCGGCTGGCCGAAGAGGGTGAGTGCGGGGTGAAGTGAGGCGCGCCTGGGGAGGCTTTATAGGCGCGGGCGGGCACGGCCGAGGGCGAGGACGCGCGGCGGACTTGACCGAACGCCGGGGAGCGCGCGCGCGCGGGTTGGGCGAGCTCTGGCACGCCGGCCAGGGTCGAACACGTGGGAGCACGCGTTCTGCCCAAGTTCTGGCGCGTGTAGTCGCTCATCCGAGCCTGCTCTCGCCTTGGTCAATGCACAAAACCTCTTCCCCTCCCTACAAGCTACCATTCTTGTGTGGAGGTCATAGGATTTTGCCTACTGGTTGCAGAGATATGGAGCCAGGAAATCTGGTCTGTCTCCCTGCGCAAATCCGAGGCAAATCCAAGGTTTAGTCGTGTCTAGGGCTCGCGTCCCAATGCCATCTTCTGGCACACGACAGAGGGGTTAGTTAGGCACATTTTTGTCAATGGGACCATTAGGATTCGAGTTAAGGATCAAGGTGAACATCTCTGATCTTTGGATCAAGGTCTGATTTTCAGAAATCTGAAATTCAGAATTCTTATTAAGTCCACACATGGAAAGCTTGATTTGGGGTTTTATTTGAGCTATTTTGGCTAAGCTTTCTCAATCTTTCTTGCTGCCCATTAAATATACTTTAATTTTTATAATTGGCTCAACTCAAAATTTTAAACTTTTCACTTCCTTTTTCTTACTTTCTGAATTTTGCTCTTGGGGCTCATTTTGGGATTTTTAAACTAGGGTTGCATGATCTTATCTTTTAAGGGACTCAATTGCTTTGATCATGACACTTTTAAGTATGTACTTGGTGACTTCATCATTACTTAAGTTATTTGATGCTCATGCTTACTTTGGTTCTCATAAAATAATGGTTCTAGGTTTAGCTTTTGAAGGAAAAACCCTGAGTGACACTGGGGTGTCACAGTTCCTGCTCCCTTGTCGAGCCTGGCCTGCCTCTCGCGGATTTGCTCGAGCTGTGGGTCAGGACCCCCCGCCGGGACGGGGACCACAGCTAGCTCCCGAAGGATGTCAACGCGAGGCACGGGCCTAGGGGGATCACCGTTTTCCGGCATACCAAGATGGTTTCCTTCGCCGGGACCCCCTAGATCGACGTGGAAACATTCACGACTTGGGCCACGGTCCTCATTGTCGAGGCCGCGGCTGCCGTCGGAACAGTCGGAAAGGCAGTAGTCACATGCGGTCATGAAGTCCCGCACGACACTGGGGTTACCAAGTCTGGAGAAATCCCAAAAGAGGTCGGGCTCGCCATCTTCCTCGGACCCGAGGGCTCGTAGGTCGAGTCGGCCGTCAGTCGGTCCCAGGGTGACCGCACACGATACCCTAGAGGGTTTGGACTCGCCTCTAAGAGAGTGCTCACCGAAGCGGAGTCGCTTGGTGGGTCGAGGCCGAATCCAAAAGACACGAGATGGGAATCGGTCGGTACCTTTCGGTCGACGGTCGGTGACGAGGTCGCGTCTGGGACTGACTGCACCGTTGTCTCAGGTATGAGGGTGATGCCCAGCAAGTCCTTCGCGAGCGTGCTAGCGTCGTGCGTTTGCTTGAGATAGGCGTGTTGCGGGGAGGCAGCGCTCGTCTTCGTCTCAGACGCGAGATCGATGTCCGACGCGCCCTCCGTTGGGGCGCCGGCGCCGTCGACTCGCTCGACAGCCAACGAGGTGCCGCTTCCCGCTTGGCCTTGGTTGCCCCGCCTCCTCCTCCGTCGGCGGGGGAGGGGACGGGACAAGCCCGAATGTCGTCCTTCCACCTCGTGGGGAAGGCGTCGTTGATTTCCCCGCCGGCGAGCGGGTTGTCGACCGTCATTGTCGCTGTCGCACGGCGGGGGAAGGAGTATCATGTCGTAGCTGCCGTCGAGGGACATGAACTCAAGATTCCCGAAACGGAGCACCGTCTCGGGCTAGAAAGGTTGCTGGAGACTGCCCATCTGGAGCTTGACGGGAAGCTGTTCGTCAACACGCAGCAGGCCCCTACCTGGCGCGCCAACTGTCGGTGTTTCGAAACCCGGGGGGTCCCTGGACCGACGAGTGAATTGTCGCCGCGTGCCCCAGCCCAGATGGGTCAACGCAAGGTGGAACGCGAAGGGGGGAAAGGAGGCAGCCGGAGGGAGGCAGGCGTGAGACAGTGGATCCCGCGGCCTTCGTGTTAGCCCCGCGCCTGAGTCGGGTGCGCTTGCAGTAGGGGGATATAAGCGTCCACGCGGGAGTGGGAGCGAGCGGCCTTGCGCGAGCGCCGTCCCGTCCTTCTCCGCGCGGGCCAACCCTCTGTAAGAGGGCCCTGGTCCTTCCTTCTATAGGCGTAAGGAGAGGATCCAGGTGTACAATGGGGGGTGTAGCAGAGCGCTACGTGTCTAGCGGAGGAGAGCTAGCGCCCTAAGTACATGCCGTTGTGGCAGCCGAAGAGGTTTTGGCACCCGGTTCGTGTGGTGTTCGTGGCCGTCGGAGGAGCGCTGGAGCCTGGCGGAAGGACAGCTGTCGGGGCTGTCGAGTCCTTGCTGACGTCCTCTTGCTTCCGTAAGGGGGCCGAGAGCCGCCGTCGTCATAGAGCGTGCGGGGCGCCATCATTGCCTATCTGGCGGAGCGAGCCAGATGGGACGCCGGTCTTGTTCCCCGTAGCCTGAGTCAGCTCGGGGAAGGGTAATGATGGCGCCTCCTATCGACGTGGTCGGTCCACGCCCTAGGTTGGGCGATGTGGAGTCTCCTCCGAGGTCGAGGTCGAGTCTGTCTTCCGTGGCCGTGGTCGAGTCCGAGCCCCTGGGTCGGGCGAGGCGGAGACCGTCGGCTGAGGCCAGGGCTGAGTCCGAGCCCTGGGGTCGGGCGAAGCGGAGTTCGTCGTCTTCTGGGGTTGAGCCCATGTCCAAGCCCTGGGGTCGGGCGAGGCGGAGTTCGCCGTCTTCCGGGGCTGAGCCCGAGTCTGAGCCCTGGGTCGGGCGGAGCGGAGTTCGCCGTCTTCCGGGGCTGAGCCCGAGTCCGAGCCCTGGGTCGGACGGAGCGGAGTTCGCCGTCTTCCGGGGCTGAGCCCGAGTCCGAGCCCTGGGTCGGGCGGAGCGGAGTTCGCCGTCTTCTGGGGCTGAGCCCGAGTCTGAGCCCTGGGGTCGGGCGAGGCAGAGTTTCCTATGACGCCCGAGGCCGGCCTTGGCTGCTGTCAGCCTTACTCTGTCGGGTGGCTCAGCAGTCGGAGCGGCGCAGGCGGTGCTGTCCTCTTGTCAGACCGGTCAGTAGAGCGACGAAGTGACTGCGGTCACTTCGGCTCTGTCGACTGGAGGGCGTGCGTCAGGATAAAGGTGTCAGGCCACCTTTGCATTAAATGCCCCTGCGATTTGGTCGGTCGGCGTGGCGATGTGGCCGAGGTTGCTTCTCGGTGAAGACTGGGCCTCGGGCGAGCCGATGTGTGCCCGTTGTTGGAGGGGGGTCCTCAGGCGAGACGTAGGTTCTCCGGGGTCGGCTTCCCTTGCCCGAGGCTAGGCTCGGGCGAGGCACGATCGCGTCCCTTGAATGGACCGATCCTTGACTTAATCGCACCCATCAGGCCTTTGCAGCTTTGTGCTGATGGGGGTTACCAGCTGAGATTTAGGGATCTTGAGGGTACCCCTAATTATGGTCCCCGACAATATGGAAGGGGAGCCATGAACTGAAATATATGTTGTAAACACCTATTGACGTTGTCATAAAATATGTATACAAAGTCACATAAAAATAGGGCTGCCACTCGCGGAACCGCCACCTCGCCTCTAGGATTCGCCACCGCTCGCTAGAGGATGCCCAAAGCGCACCGGATCGGAGGATGTTACATGGCCTGTTGTGTGGATGGCGAACCCGCGCGCGCCTCTAGGGAGCCACCACCGCCACGCCTCTGGGAAGCCATCGACGTTGTGCGTCCAGATCGGGGAGCCGCTTTCGCTGTGCCTCTAGATTGAGGATCTGTTGGCGTCGTGTAACTGGATCGGAGAGTCGCCACCATTGCTCCTTTGGATCGAGGAACCGCCGCCATCGTGTCGCTGGGGACCTGTCGCCACCGTGCCACCAGATCAAGGAGCCACTGTCGTTGCACCTCTGGATCGGAGAGCCGCCGCCGTCACGCCTTCGGATTGGGGAGCCGCCGCCGCTGCGCGGCTGCGCCTCCGGATTTGGGATCAGCCATCGGTCGCTCGACCGGAGGCCATTGCCACCTCATGCTCTCGTGGAACTGCCGCCGCCGCGCACGCCTAGGTGGGCGACCGTCGCTCGTACATCGTGGTGGGGGCGTCAAAAACTGAACCCTGGCGGCTTAGGGCTCTTTTTATAGACGTTCGGGACCTGGTGCGACTGAACTGGATGGTAGCATTTAGGCAGGGCTTCCTCTAGCTATTGAAAGCACAGGGCTCGTAATATACAATATATATATATATATAATATATATATATATATATATATGTATGTATGTATGTATGTATGTATATACACATGGGATGATAGTAATAAAAGACACTAATTATACGATAGAATATCTCGGTCACATTTTTAATAGTCAAAACTTAATATGTATGTGCTGCAAACTTTTATTTAAAGGATGATGGGGAAGTTGAGGAATAGGGGCCTCGATCAGCAGGTCATTTAGAAGATCTTGGTCTGAGACTCTGAGTGACATCATTGTAGAGCTCAGGGATGACCCCATACAGAAGAAATTGATCAAAGAAGCAGAAAAAGAAGAGAAAGAAAACAATGTGAAAGAAAAGAATGCTTTGTCAGCTAGTGTAAACATCGACGCAAAAGGTCATGGAATTGTGCATCTGATCGTCGATAGTCTGGTATGGTCAAAAAAAAAAGTCGGTAACTTCATACTATTGACAACAATCATTATTATAATGAACGTAAGTATTATTTTGCAGGTCGAAGTCAATATTGAGTACACACCACCGAAGCGTCGTCTCACTCGCGCCACAACTGCAAATTTGAAGTCACCACTGCGTACAAGTGATACCAGGAAGATTAGGAAGGCGAAAAAATGGGTAAAAAGAAGAAAAAACCATTGCTTATGACAAGGATGGCTTCGAGATATTTGATGAATCACTTATTGCTGTGTTTGAACCTCCCCCACGTTTGGGTTGCGCGTTAGAGTGGTTTATTGGGCCAGCTAGAGAAGAAGGATACAAAGGCATGGTTGCACCTTTTGATCCAAAATGGCCTCGAAGACTGCACGAACACAGGACTGCTATGAAGATGATAACAAAAATTATTGATAACATATTTAATTACCTGAAGTGTGCACCATCACATTTTTTATTAAATTCTAGCACTATCAGTACACTGACCATTTTGTATTTTGTTTTCGCGTTTTGCAGCTTGACATATTTTAGATATTTTGAGAATTTTCACCCAGATGATGTAGAAGCAAATGGGTTATCTGGATATGAGTATACAATTAGTGGCATCAAAGAGATATAAGACGGTTTTGTTGATGGCCAGATGGCGAGTCAAGATCGCATAGACTTTTATGCTATATGCCTTGATTATGATGACAAGTTTTCAGGATGAAAGCTCACGGATACAGGTTATTCCTACCCACAGCATTATCTGCTAGTATTTTTTAGTTGTGTTGGCATTTTTATCACTCTTTTTAGATGCTTTTATTCACAGAGTTTTTTATGCGAACCATATGCCCATTTTTTTGTCACAGTTACTGCTGACAGCTCCTAGTGAGGAAGAGTTTGATATTGGGCTGGCATTGAAATATATTTTTTCTCGAACACACAGAAGAGCTGTGTATCATTTCATTAAAAGAAGGATGATAATTACAAGGACCTAACACACCACTCACACATACACACACAAGCAACACTAGTAATAACCACCTTCTAACCGGGGTTGAACACAAAAGCTAGGTCCGAAAGACGGGTCAAGCCTTTGGCCCCCGCAAAACACCACATATTGAACTCATCACTGGCTGAGGTAAGCAATCCAGCTATAGAAGGCTGAGCACCATTGAAAACACAGTCATTGCGGTGTCTCCAGATAATCCAAGCCCCAAGGATCACCAAGGAGTTAAGACCATCTCTGAGGTCCTTAGGAGTAACCTCAGCCGATCTACTCCACCAAGCTTTAAAATTGATATCTTCCATCCCAGGGGAGAGGGCAGATAGGCCGACACGTTGGAGAAGAAGATACCAAAATTGCCTCGCGAGGACACAGGAAACAAGCAAGTGATGAATAGACTCTCCTTCCTGGTCACATAAGGGGCAAGAACTAGGATGGGGAAGACCCCTCTTAGCGAGCCGGTCAGCCGTCCAACATTTATTATGTAGGACCAACCAGAGGAAAAACTGACACTTCGGCGGCGCCCAGGTGCTCCACACTCTTTCAAAGCCCGCCATGGAGGTAGAACCACAGAACATTATCTCATAAGCAGATTTGGCCGAATAGATACCATTGGAAGAGAACCTCCAATAATGTTTATCTGGAACTCCCGGTTGAAGATCAACGTCAGCCACAACATCTGCCAGCAAAATGAAGTCAGCAATGACCTCCCAAGATACCACTCCCCTTAAATCCCCAATCCATGATGAGCTACACAGAGCAGCAGCCACTGTCCTTCGCTTCACCAGCCTTTTAGGAACCAAACTAAAAACATGATGGGCCAAGTCTGCAATCCTCTGACCCAGGATCCATCTGTCATGCCAAAAAAGAGTGGACTACCCATCACCCACTATGGAGGCCATTGCCAAAGAGCACAAGCTATCCAAGAACCGGTTTGAATGGAATGGCAAATCAGTCCAAGGTTTGGAAGAATCAGTTTTTTGGAGCCAAATCCATCTAACACGAAGGGCCCTATTTAAGCATTGAAGATCAGATATACCAAGCCCCCTTAACTCTTTGGGGCGTGTTACCTTGCCCCAGGCCACCATACAATGACCACCATTAGCCTCTTTACGCCCTCGCCACAAGAACCCACGACGGATTTTATCAATTGCTTTAATAGCCCACTTAGGCAAATCCAGAGCCATCATTTGATAAATAACAGTAGCAGTGAGCACAAATTGCACCTGGGTAGCTCTACCAGCACGGGTCATCAGGTTAGCTTTCCAAGCCGGTAAGAGATCAGCCACCTTGTCAATAAGAGGTTGAAGCTGAGCTTTAGATAACTTCTTCAGGGAGAGAGGGAGACCCAAGTATTTAATTGGAAAAGTCTCAAATCTGCAGGGAAGGAGCTGCTGGACCAAATTCAAATCAGCATGTGTGCAACGGATGGGTACAATACTGCTCTTTGCCATATTAGTTCTCAACCCTGAAGCATCCCCAAACAGATCCAAAATCCTCACAATAGTGTTTAAGTCCCTAGGCTCTGGTTTTAGGAAGAGACCCACGTCGTCTGCATAGAGTGAGATCCGGTGCTGAAATGAATTAGAAGAAACCCATGCAGCAACCCATGCTCCTCAACCTTGATAAACAGCAAAGTGAGGACATCCATAACAATTATAAAAAGCAGCGGAGACAAGGGGTCACCTTGCCGCAAGCCCCTTCTATGTGAAATGAACCTTCTAGGCACCCCATTGAGCAGGATCTAGGTGGAAGAGGTCATAAGAAAACCACTTATCACATCCCTCTACACTGGACCAAAGCCTAATTTTTCCAGAACCTCAAGAAGGAAAGGCCAAGAGACTGAGTCGAAGGCCTTGGAAATGTCCAGCTTCAAAAGAATTCTGGGCTGATTTTTAGCATGGAGAAATCTTGCCATCTGCTGGACAAGCATAAAATTGTCTTGTATGAAGCGACCTTTGATGAAGGTGCTTTGTGCTTTAGAGATCAGCCCCTCCATATGACACCTCAACCTATTTGCAAGAACCTTAGTCACCAGCTTGGCGAAACTGTGGATCAAACTAATGGGTCTGAAATCCTTGGCAGCAATAGCATCATTATGTTTTGGTAGCAGTGTAATGAAAGCTGTGTTAAGGAATCTGAAATTCCTGAAGTCTCTCCCCCAAATAGTTGAAACAGCTGCCATAATGTCATTTTTATAATAGGCCAGCAACTTATATAAAACTGCTCGGTGAACCCATCGGGGCCAGGAGCCTTGTCCGCGGGGAGTTGCTTGATAGTGTTCAAGATCTCCTCCTCAGTAATTAAAAACTCAAGAGCCTGAAGGTCATGTTGCTGCAATCCCAAAGCATCAAGGTTGATAGTTTGGTTTCTCTGCAATTCACTTCCAATTAGATTCATATAGAAATCCCAGAAAACCTCAGCCTTCCCATCATGGGAGGTGAACAGCTGGTCTCCATCCTGAATTGCAGAAATAAAGTTCTTCCTCTTGCGAAATCTTGAGCAGGCATGAAATAACTTGGTGTTGGCATCGCCATCCTTGAGCCAAGACAGCCGAGATCTGGTCCTAGCCACCGTCCTGAGCAGGGAAGCAAGGAACAAGCAATGTTTCTTCAATTGCTGTAGCAGCCAGCGTTCGAGATCAGAAAGAGGTCTACCATCCCTTGCTGATTCTAGCTGCAACATCACTTCTCTAGCTAACTCAAGCTGTAACTTGAAGTTGCCCACTTTTTTGTCACTCGATTGTTGTAGCCCCTTGGCTGTAGCCTTGAACTTGAGGGAGAGAGATTTAAGGGGGCAAGCATTAATCTGTACAGAGTGCCAAGCATTAGAAACTGCAACATGAAAGCCCTCAAATTTTGTCCAAAAGGACTCAAAGTGAAATCTCCTCTTGCCCCGAAGATTATCCTTCAATCCAAGAAGGAGAGGACAATGATCAGAGCCCGTGGAAGTGGAACATTGGAGTAAGAAATCTGGGAATTTCTGCTCCCACTCCATGGAACAGAAGACTCTGTCTAGTCGTACCAACACATCATGTGCCCCTGCCCAGGTGAATTTCCTTCCATGTAGATCGATGTCTTTGATTCCTAAATCCTGAATACATCTCCTGAATCTCCCCATCATGAATCGGTTGAGATTAGAATTATTTTTGTCTTCATCTCTATAAATCAAGTTGAAGTCTCCACCAACAATCCAAGGTCCAATGCAATTAGCTCTAATAAGACGTAGTTCTTGCATGAACATGAGCTTCCTATCGTTACCCTGGGGCCCGTACACACAGGTCAACCACCACTCATCACCAATAGTTGGATAGAATTTGACAGAGACACTGAAGACATCAACCCGGGAGTCGACAATAGCTCCCAATTTAGATCTCCAGGCCAGCAGTACACCACCGCTAGCACCAACAGAATTAAGAGTCACGAAATTGTTGTCGAAGTTAGGACCCAATAACGAGAGAACAAGGCGACGACTACAGCTCTACATCTTGGTTTCTTGTAAACAAATTATGTCTGCACGGACCGACTCTACTAGACTCCTTACAGAATCTTGTCTCGCGACGAAGTTTAAGCCACGAACATTCTAGAATAGAATTATGGAAGGATCCATTAGTAAACACTTAGAAGACAACACACATCCACCAAATTAGCAGACCTGGTGGCCACTCCACCCAAGTCATCTGGGACTGCCCAACCGAAAAGTGCTGCAAGGGCTTGAACCTATGGATAGGAAAGAGGATGGTAGAAAAGCTTGGCATAAGTCTCCAGATCCTCACGGTTGAGCTAATTCGTGTCTGAAGTATTATGAATAGCCTTCATCACCAATATCCTGGCCCTGGGGATCTGTGGAATGTGCTCAGCGCCTAGACCAGCCACCCGTCGACTACGATGGAGACCGTACGAAGGGATGGAAGGTTTTCTCCTCGTCGTAGCTTTTGGAGTAGAAGTAAACTACCAATTTTCTTGGACACCATCCCAAAGAACTGTTGTTTGGAAGGAGATTCGTCCTCTGGTGCATCAACCTATCCAACTGAATCACGTTGTCTTCTTCTACTGTAGACTTTAAGTGATGTCCCGTAAACATTTGGATGTATTCTGCAGCTCCGGACCATGGGAGAGTTTAAGTTAGCTGATTCTAGCGGCTCACTTAACTCCAGCAACCTGGGAGAAATGGGCGGGAGGGTGGAGAAGTGAGCTACTACCTGACACTAGGGCGAGACAGGCCTATCAGTTTCCAACGGCCCAACAGAATGTTGGGGGAAATTAATGTGACCTGCCCCAGCGGCCCTACGTCAGAGTGGGTCACCGGACCTGGAGTGCCCTCTTCCTGCTGCCTAGGCCCATTAGATTCCAGCGGACCAGCAAATTGTTGGGGGGAAAATAATGCGACCTGCTCCAGCTGCCCATCCTCAGAGTGAGTCTCCTCGAGTCTGCCATCCCGTAAACTGTCCAGCATAATTGTTTCCTTGGAAACCAGTCCAACAGTCTGTTCAGTAGCCCCAACAAGCGGTTCCAGGCTGGATCCGCCCAGCAAACAATTCCTATGCATGCACGGATCAGATGCTGTCCCCAAAGCAGACTCCACAGAGCTGTGCATCTTCAAGGATGGTTCTCCAGCTTCCCACTGACCTCCTTCCATATGTTGAGAAGGCAGTTGCGGGCCCAAACGAGAATGGACTGAGCGCCGCCCACCAGCACTGTGCCTTGAACGTCTCGGTGGTGACCCAGGGAAGGAGGAATCACCATCACCATTAGGGGGGTCGCTGTCGCTCAGCGGAGTGGGAATAACAATAGCTTTTTCCGAGGCATCGACACGGGTGACCATCAGGCTGATCTTGTAGGACAAACAACGCTTTTCTCCTGTCGCAGGCCCTGGCTCCAAAATGATGAGAGTCATGTCACGATGTAAATTCCTCGGATCCAGACACCACGCCTTCAACATGAAGGACGATAGGTCAGTCTTCAATGCTATTGCAGGGTGCAGCTCGGAAATGATGCACGAATCTTGCAGCAGATAATCTGTTGTAGATCGAGACCATGCATGGGCCGGAATGCCCCTGATCTCCACATTAATCAAGGTCGGGAGCGATGTCGCAGCCGCATTTGCACAACGCGTCCACCTCTTAAACACAAGATCAAACTATGGTCCTCTGAAAATACTTCCATCATTGAATACCCTTGAAGCTGTTCATTCATCCGGCAAGAACAGAATGAAATCCTCGGGCATTGCCTGGTGAATGGACATTGCACCCACATCGACGTTAAAACTTCGAGCAACTTCATTGATGATCTCAGCCCCTAGGACCTCTGGCCTAGTACCTACTATTGTAACAAACAGTGCCTTCCTCAAAGTTGCATCCTCACGCTCCATCTCCGCTGAGAATTCCAGCACACATAAAGGAGAGAACAGAGGCCTGACTTGTCGATCATATTTCTGCTCTAGCGTTGTAATCTCCTCCACAGCTGTCAGAGCAACGACATCGTCGGAGGATACAGAAGTTGGTGATAACTGTTGCATTGCCGCCCCCTAACGTCACTTCGCCCGACGTCTCTTCCTATTTCTGCGATGAACTGGTGGAACAGCCTCCCCGGAGCCCAACGCCAACAGCAGGGGTGAATGATATTCGTCCCCGGTGGCCGACTGCAACGGAGAGATTCGCTTCCACACTGATTCCTTGCGCTTGGACATCTAGAAATCGCCTCCTTGAGAACTAGCTCCTTGCATCCTTGTTAAGCACTGCCACACCGGAACACGGGAACTTTGATGCGCACGGTGCGACCTCGTTGTCTTCTCCGTATTCTTCTGGTACGAGCATGCAGAAGCCCGGTGGCCGAGACCGTGGCACACCAAACTGTGTGTAGGTCGTCTACAGGCAGCAACAAAGTGGGAGGGAGACAGACAGTTGATGCATCTACCTCGGAGATCCTTTGGAGACCATCGACAAGGATCAGATGCAGCACGTCTAGCTCTCCTATGCACCACCTCCTGCCATTCACCTTCAGATTGAGAAGGGAGCACTGGCATTCTAGACTGCCCTGTTGAACGCCTGCAGCCCGCCTTCTCTGCCGATATGAAACGGTGGGAAACCTTCAGTGGAGAAGAAGAAACATCCACAATCGGTGGAGAAGGTTCTAGTCTCCCACCAAGGACGAGCACAACATCCTTATAGGATCGAGATACCGTCCCAGAGCCGCTGAAACTCAAAGGGGCAGGGCTGGCATCCTTCCACCTTTGAGACTTTGCCTGCCCACCCTAGGAAGCCAAAACGGTGTGCACTAAAGAGCCAGAGGCCAGAAGGGATGGGAGGTTTGAGGTGGTCGCTAGTTTCTGGATGAAGTCCGGCGAGATGGGGTGGTGGTGGTGGTCGTTGGCGTCCTGGGTGGAGGTGGCTGGGCTGGGGAGGGGAGACGAGGGGTTAGGCGTGGGAGATGAGGGGCTGGGGGCTGGACGCGGGGTGGGAGACGAGGGGCTCATCCCGCACTAACTTGCATTGAAATATATAAGAATGTGTTGTTCAAAAGAGCAGTTGTTGCGTGCAAAAAAACAATTTTTCTCGTATATTCCTTTTCCATATTATTAATGTGCAAACATGGTTTGTTTTTATTATTGCATTTTTTATCATTTTCCGTAGGTGTTTGTCCCCATTGTGTATCGAGCACATTGGGTGGTATATTGCATCAACATGGTTCATAAACAAATCTCAACAAAGGTTATCTGATCTGTTGACTGTGTACATAGATGTGGAGTTTCCTGGCATAGCACAGTGGGGGATGTCTTATAATGTAACACCTTACCAAAGGGGGTCGTTGGACTATGCTTTTTTGTCATGTTCATGTAGTTCTACAATGGAGTAGATCAGGACTTAGAAATTGTGATCAACCATGTAAGTCACACAAACCACGGTCAGTAAATGATATAGTTATACAGTAATAAACTTATACTTGTCAGTAATAACTTCATGATGTCAAGTAATATATGGTTGATCATTAATAAACTTGATTTTATTTAGTAGTATTTTTAGATCTTCAGTAGCAACTACATATTATTCAGTACTGTTGGGGACTTGTTCTCAAATGCTTCGAATTAAGAACAAGGCAACATAGAGAATTAGATGTAAAATCCCTTCGTCCGCTGCAACATTACTCCTTCGTGGATTTAATGAGCTTCGGACGAAGGTTATGAATAATATATCACGAAGATTATATCTTCATGATCAGAGATAAAATAATGTGGGAAGAAATATAAAATACAAAAATGCTACAGAATGATAAAAATAAATAACATTATTTACTCTTTCTATATAATATGAATTCGGATATTAAAACACGGTAATTAGGTACATTTATACCTTTCGTCTCGGCAGCACAACGTCAGCAATTACAAGATTCCGTGAACAATAAAGGAGTACTGTTCATCTATTTATAGGCACAGGGCGCAGCCTGTGAGAAATTACAATCATGCCTCTTACAGAAGATCACAATTGTAACTCAGACTCTTTATGGACTAAAAAGTCATTTCATCTTTAAGTCGGTTTGTTCCTTCGTCTTTGGATACGTTCTAGTGTCGAAGCTTCATGAGCGATAGCTTCGGTATTACGTACAAGCGGATTTGCCGAAGGTGTTTCTTTCTGTAGGACCTTCGGCGACGAAGCATGGTCCCAACAAGTACTAACTATAGATTGTTCAATACTAATTATAGATTGAACAGTAATAACTACATATCGCTCAACAACAACTACATATTGTACAAGATACATATATATCATTCGATAATATTTTCAGATTTGACCGACCATTTTAGGTTGTATGTTATTTTTTCGCAGGAAAAGTACAACAACATCTTGCCCATGGCATGGATCCTCTACTTTATATTGTTTCATTTCATGAACAAAGAGAAAAGGCCTTTCCCTATTTTCCTAGAGAAGTATGACCCTCTGCCGCTCTTCCCATTTCAAGATGTGCCCAACTCAGCTCTAGATCGTTAAAAACAATATTATTTGTGCCCTATGTAGTATAACATTCTAATGTGATGGGATGTAAAAACACATACAATGCTCTCTCCCTGCGTGGGTTTTGTGCACTTTTTTTTGTAAATGGATACTACCGACAGAAGGGGAATTGTTTGGATTATTACCGACGAAATGTACGGTTATTACTGAAACTTCGGATATTACCAACGATTTTTTCCTGTTACTACATAGAAATGATCAACTTTTACTGAAAGAATGATCGTTTTTTTAATCAAGGAACGCGCGTTTATTATCGACATATTTTTTCCGGTACTACAGAGAAAACATCAAGTTTGTTTTTATTGAAAAAGCGTGTGTCTATTACTGAAGAAATGCTCAGTTATTACTGGCGGACTTTGGTTATTACCAACGAATCTAAACCACCAACGAATACCATCGCACGAAAAAAATGCACATGGAGTTCCTTCATCCCACACAAAAAAGGAAAAAGCAAAAATACACACATGACGGGTGTGTGATAAAAATGGAAAAAAGGGACACGCCCAAGAGAAGGACAGGCGGTCTTGCATGACAGCATGCACGAGAGCCGTCCCGATCCACCACGCGCGGGGGAGGGGGTCGTGGCGAGATCTGGTCCGGGTGAAGCTTCACCCTAGGTGACAAATAGCGTTGGCCTATCCTATGTATATATATACTCTATTCGTCACCTAGGGTGATGGACCCAACAATACATCACCTTGACCACTCTGCGCGCGCGTCCGTGCCTCCCCCGTGCGGCTCCGGCCCTGGCCACGCACGTCTCCCTCTTCGCCACGTGTCGTCTCTATAGTGGGCCATCTCTTAAGTCATTTCCCTTCAGTTTTAGACATTCCAGCGTATAATAAGTTATTGTGTCATCTTTTTATGTGTACTTGGACATTCCCTGTTTTTGTTCAGTCATTCTAGGCAATATTAAGTCATTTCAGAGTCCAAGCAAAGTCATTCAAGCATTTAGACAATGTTAAGTCATTCCAATGAACATTAAGTCATTCTACGAAGTATTAAGTCATTTTGTAGAAAACATTAAGTTATTCTTGTTTTTAGTCATTTTTTCTGGGTTTTCTCAGACATTTCTTATGTTATTGGTCCAGTTATTCCAAAAAATATTAAGTCATTCCAATAAACATTAAGTCATTCTAGTAAATATTAAATCATTTTCGGAAAACAGAAGTTATTCTTGTTTTTGAGCCATTTTTCTTATTTTTCTCAGACATTTCTTTGTTATTGGTTCAGTCATTCCAGAAAATATTAAGTCATTCTAGCGTCTAGACAACATTTAAGTCATTCTAGGTAACTTTAAGTCATTCTAAAGTCTAGGTAACATAAATATTAAGTCATTTTTAGAAAAGATTAAGTTATTATTGTTCCAGCCATTTTTCCTAGGTTTTCTCAGACATTTCTTATGTTATTGGTTCAGTCATTTCCAGGAAATATTAAGTCACTCTAGCGTATAAACAACATTTAAGTCATTCTATGTAACTTTAAATCATTCCAAAGTCTAGGTAACATTTAAGTCATTTTAGGCTACATTAAGTTGTTTAGAAACATTAAGTCATTTTAGGCGAGATGGCTTGGTTCACGTTGGCTTGGCTCGACTCTTGCACGGAGGTGGCTCGGTCAGCCGGTTGGGTGGGCTGGTTCGGCCGTCTTGCTGGGCGGGCACGGGGGAGCCACGCGGGGGCGCGTGTGGCGGGTGGGCGCACTAGGGTGGTCTAGGTGATGGACTGTTGGGTCCATCACCTAGGATGATAAATAGATCTGTATATATATACTCTATTCATCACCTAGGGTGGTCCATCACCTGGATCATGCTGGTGCACGCGCTTGCCCTCCTCCGTGGCTCCTCCCCCGCACGGCTTCGATCTGTGTGGCTCAGCCCCGCGTGGCTCAACCCTGCATAGCTCGCGCCCTCGAACGGCTCTGCCACGCATGACTCGTTTCCTAGCCACATTAAGTCATTCCAACCAACATTAAGTCATTCTAGTAAATATTAAGTCATTTTTTAGAAAACATTAAGTTATTTATTGTTTTCAGCTATTTTTATGTGTTTTCTCATACATTTCTTATGTTAATGGTTCAGTCATTACAGAAAATATTAAGTCATTCTAACATCAAGACAACATTTAAGTCATTCTAAGTAACTTTAAATCATTTCAAAGTCTAGGTAACATAAATATTAAGTTATTTTTTAGGAAATATTAAGTTATTATTGTTTTAGTCATTTTTTGGGTTTCTCAAACATTTCTTATGTTACTAGTTCAATTATTTTAGAAAATATTAAGTCATTCTAGCGTCCAGACAACATTTAACTCATCTAGGTAACATTAAGTCATTCCAAAGTCTATGTAACATTTAGGTCATTTTAGGTTACATTAAGTCATTCAGTAAACATTAAGTCATTTCAGGCGAGGTGTGCTCAGCTCACGGTGGCTCGGCTCTACCCTTGCGTAGTGGGGCGGCTCGGTCGGACGGTTGGGCGGGCGCGGGGACGGCTTGGTCGACCGGCTGGAGTGGGCACAGAGCCGTGCGAGGGGCGAGGAGCCGCATGTGGGGGGAGGGACGCTGCCTCGGTCCGGGCGCGGGGCGGGTGGCATGGTCGGGTCTAGGTGATGGACCACTGGTCCATCACCCTTGGTGATGAATAGATCTGCCCGATATCTATATATATTAGATGATGGAGTACTTACTCAGTTTAAAGAAAATGTATTTTAAAAACTTTTAATTTCATGATATACGAATTTTTTTTTGATAGGCGACAAACAATGCAAAATATGAAGCCTAGTAACACTGACACACTATTCACAAAATGAGCAAAAACACTTATATAGTCCTCTTTAGCTTTACCAGACCATATATCATATGTCAAAGCAACAGATGAAACATGTTTAAGGACTTCAATAAGTAGTTGAGCACGATCATTATACAGTCGGATCAAGTCTCTAGCAGTAGTTTTTTTCGAACACACAAGAGAGTTGCGTATCATTGAATTAAGAAAAGAAGAAGGGTCTAAAAATAGACCAAATACAAACACAACAAAGAAAAGAAATATAGAAAGAAGAAGAAGAAAAAATAAACAGGGCCATCCGGCCACAACAAAACAAGATGACCACCTAAAAAGGGCACCACATCCAGCCCCAGACTCAAAAAACTTCCTTTATGAAGTTAGCAACTGAACTCTCTACCAAATCCCTAAAAGACACCTGGAATGGGAGCTGTAATAAGGGCAAGGTGTTTGGCCCCCACAAACTTCCATATAATAATTTCTTCTTTAGCTCTTCTAATAGCACCCTCCAGACTAGGTTTAACTATGTCAAAAATGCACCCATTTCTATGGTTCCAGAGAGTCCAAAGCCCAAGGATAATCAATGAATTAAGCCCTTTTTAGCAGTAGTTTGCCTAGAAGATTTAAGAGACCATGGATTATGGGCACAAGTTATATACTCCTGAAAAGCACTAGATTCACCAGAACAAAGTGGTAGGTCTAGCCTAGCTATTAACCGACAAAACTCGGTTCTAGCAACAGAAGGGAATACTGCCAGTGATTAACTGTCACATCTGCATTATATTTAAGAAAATACTGAGTTTTTCTAGATATATCCTTTTCTTTCTTAGCAGGGAAAAAATCTAGGTGCCGGATCAAATGGCCAATTCCAGAAGAAGATTTAGCAGACATGCTATTCTTCTAGTGAAGACAAATGGAAGGTACTCTTACCTCCTTACCATTTTGCATCATAGTTACCTCCTCAAAGTACAGCCATACCTTAGAGGTCAGACCTCTCCTACTAGAACACTTACCAGGCATAGGGACATAGGTGCTCGTGTCGGCCGTCGGGCTTGTGGAGCCCGAGTGCATGTCTGTGCCTGTTGTGCCGGAACCGCCCGAATTATTCCAACTTAAGTGCCTAAGTCCCACCTTAGAGGCTAGACCACACTTAAATAGGAATAAAACGTCAGTCCCTCGGATCTAGTCCGACGAGGCCACTAACAGGATCAAGTACCACGTACTCACTTGAAGGTGAGGCACAGAACAAATACAATAAAGCATAACCCATACTTTAAAGGAGTACTTAAAATTATTACAACATCATCGGAGTTTTGCAAAAGTAGTGTTCATTGTTCGGAATGCAGCGGAATATAACTAACGGTGAAAAAATGGAGGGATGGGGAAGCCTGGCCCATCACTCCTCATGCTCCTCCCCTGTAAAGGTAGAGTCCCACTCGACTGTCCAACCCGGTGGCAAGATGGACGACCAAGTCATTTCGGCAACCATATCCACTAGAGAACCTGTAAAAAATTATGCCACAAGCAAGGCTGAGTATACTAATACTCAGCTAGACTTACCCGGTGTGAGGAGTCTACTCCTCTACCTCTAGACATGCAGCTGTTTGGCCGAGGGGTTTGGGTTGCCAAAAGCACTAGCTGAGTCTAAAATCAAGTTTTAGCTTTTCAAGTTTTAGTGTGACTCTCTTAAGACTAATGTGTACCTAGCTAATCATACATGGTATCAAGCATTTAGCAATCAACATCTTTTGCCAAATCAACACATTTCCACTTGTTACTCAATGTAGCAGCATGGATTAAGCAGTCTCATTAGCTGCGAGAAGCAGACGATTCGAATCGAGTTTTAAACCTTGCAAGGTAAACCTAAACACACGACGTGGCGAGGCACTCCGTACCCACACAAATCAATCGTCCCATCGATTCCCTAGCAACAGAACAGGGCTCACCGCCTTGGCGTACAATGCCTCACTGACCCCGACTGCCATCGTGCAATGACCGCACTTGTACCCACCATAACCGGAATGGGAGACTATGTCTCAGGTCGCGTGAGGGGCAAAGTCTGCGGGCAGGTTCACTCAGGTACTAGGCTTACCGATTTACCATATTTCTCGGCATGTGCTTAGTACGTTCAAACGATTGACACACGGTACCACACCTTAATCCTTATTCCAATTTCTGTCATGTAGACAACGCATCCCAATGGATCGTTGTCCATAGACCATCATCATTACGATATAAAAATGGATACAACCAATTCCTGACCTCGCGCGAGTGCTAGAAAAATCACTCGACTACTACCGAGATCCCTAATTCGTAAAGCAGCTACTCGACCTAGCATACTAGTATCCATCTCAAAAGGAATTCTGAGTTTATGCAACTAGGGTTTCTAGACAACTCCTACACTTAAGTGCACAGTACAAGCCTACAAACATTAAGTGCAGTAAAATAGCATATATATAACGGTTATGCATAAAACTGGGGCTTGCCTTCCAAAGGTGGGGCAGGCAGATCCTCGATGGCAGGCTCTGGTGCTCGCTCCTGGACTACTTCCTGAGCAACTCCTTGCTCCGAATCGAGGATGTACTCTCCGTCAGCGAGATTACAATCTATCGAGTGCAATGAATAAGATATATGCATATTAATGATATGGCAAATTGTAAATGCTACGCAAGATGAACAATATTATAATAGTGGGTACACTAGGGTTTCTTTGCCGGCCTTAAGGGTTTCATACATTTATTTTAGGGTCTTAAATGAACTTAAAACTTTTGTCATTCCTTGGATATTTGTTTTGGGCTCTTGGAGGATTTAAATTTGCACACCACTAATACCCCCCATAATCCTTATTTTACTCTATTATGTTTCTTATTGAGTTCCTTTGAACTATCATGGCAAATTAACATTTTCCAAAAATGTTACAAAAATTACAGTGGTTAATCACTGACCCCTAGGGTTTATTCCAAAAATTTGGGGTTAAAAATAATTTAGATACTCCTTGTGCAAAAATAACAAAAGTAAGGGTAAAAGGGCACTTTGCACTGTAGCTCTAATTTAGGTGAGGTTTGTGGACTAAAATTTATTTTTGATAAGATCCATAGGTGATAATAGGTCTCTGTGCCAAAAATCACAGAAAAAAGACCCACTGGGTATTTTGTTGTGATTTTCTAAAGTTTAATGCTAAAAATGTACTTATAACTAACTTGTTATTTGAAAAATATCAAACAACAGAACTTATATTTTTCCTAGATTCATACTAGCATATTATTAGTTATCCCAAGGGTTGGGGTGGGTTTTCCTTGGGGTTAATTTTCTAGGATTTTTCTAAGTTTTCATGGGTTTCATAAAATATAATGTGGTGCATTTCTTTGTACTAACAGAGGGCTTAACAAAATTTTCTAGTGAACTATGTCACTAAAGTAAGCTAGCAAAAATGTGGTTGGCCTCTAGTTCTTATTTTAATCTCCCTTTTCCATTTTCTTTAAGTTTAAATTAAAATAAGTTTTAATGGTAAACTCCTCCATAAGCTAGTGTACTGAGGGTTTTATTATTTTTAAACAAGATGACTAGTGATTAATTACCTCTCTAATTTTTCTTAACCTCAGCCTAACAGTGTAGCTATTTTCCCTTATTTATTTAGCTTTTGGCCAGTTTACTATTTAAATCAAAACTTTAAAATTTTCTGCAGTACTTAGGGTGTTTGGTATTTTTCCTAAGTAGTTCATATTATTTAGAACTTAGCAAAATTGGTTTGACCAAATTTGGTTGGATAAAACTGGAGTTATGAATTTTTCAAGCTATGTCTGTATTTAAATGAATAATGTTTAAAAGGTTTTATGAAAAACCAGTTTACACCGAGACCCCTGGGATTTCGCTTAACTAAGTCTTTAAACCATACCCCTACGGGACTATTCATCTGAGTCACTGACTATTCAAAAACCCCCTGGCTTCTTCTTCTTTTCAACCGAGCTCCCTCCCCTCTTGAAACAGTAACCGCGGGGAATAAACAGGGTGGCGTGGCTTACTGGCAGCGAGGAAGGTCCGGTGAAGGGCGGGGTTAGATCCGGGAGGTCCTGGCGGTCACATCGAGGGGTGACTCATCGACGGTGATGGTCGGAATCAGTCGGGCCACATGCGCAGGCAGTCGGGCTCGTCGGCGGCGTGCGCTCCGGCTTGCTCATGGCGGTATTGCTCAATCCAATGGCACAGGAAGCTTCATAGGGTGCTAAGGACGCTACTAGTGCAAGGAATCGAAGGAAGGCTCACCGTGGAGCTCGGTCTACTTGCGCCGGCGGCTAGGTGAAGTCCGGCGACATCGATCCGGTGTCTTCAGCGAGGTAGAGTTCAGTCCCCAACTCTGGAAGCTTCACTGAGGTCCGTAGAGGCTATCTCGAGGGTCGGACAGGGCGGGGAGTGGCTGGGTTGGCCGGTCTATGGTGGCCGTGGCTTGCACGGTCGCTGCCACCTCGCTCACGGGGCAAACTCCGGCGAACTTGAGCTCGGGTTGGGTCAGCGACACGCGGGGGTGTACGGTCGAGGCCGGGATGGCTTTTATAGGTGCGGGCACGGGTGTGGACGCGAGGTTGGCGTGGCGCGGGACTGCGCGCATGGGCGGAGCGCCGAGGGCGTGCTCTGGCACGCCAGAACGCGTCGAACACGTGGGTGTTTGTTTCTGCCTTTGTTCAAGCGCCTGCAGGGATCACAAACGTGCGAATCTTGCCTAGGGTCTTGTGCAAATCTCTTTCTGGCACCTAGGGCTAGCTAGTTTGTGTAAGTTCTAATGGGAGATATGGGCTAGCTTGCGAGATACGCGGGCGCCAAGTCAAGTCTGTTGGCACTGTTCACCAGTGACAAAACCGATGTCAAACCATGTCAAACGACCTCGGTTTGAATTCAAATTTTTCAGAGAGGTGCCTTGGATGATTTGGGTACTTTTTGCTATTTGGTCCAAGTGGTTTTGGCACCAGCACAAAGGTGAACACCTTTGATCTTTGGCCTAGGGTGGTTTTTGGGACTTAGAAAATTTTGATGGCTCTAGTATGCTTCCCACTTGATGTGCTAATTTGAGGTTGTTGTTGGGCCTTTTTACAATATTTTTCTTACTAGATTCTGTAGCTTTACTAATACACTTCATCTTTAGTCCGGGTTCCTTTTTATGTTTTGATCATTTGCCCACTATTCCCCCTTTAATCCCATGGTTAGGGTTTAAGAGTTTAAGAAGGATTTAGGGTTTTAGAATCTTATTTGTGGGTGAACATTGTATGAAGAGTAGACTTTCTTTCTTGTTATGGTAGATGCTTATCTTAACCATGCCTCTAAACTTGAGTCCCTTCACTTTCCATTTTAGCATAAAGTTTGAGTAGGACCCAATGTGCTTCTTTGGCCAGGGCTTTGGGTAACACCAGGGATGTTACAACCCTCCCCCCTTAAAGGAATCTCATCCCGAGATTGGGTATGGATCCTTTAGTGGGGTACCAAGAAGGTGTGTGCTGGTGTGTTGTAGTTTCCTTTAACCAAGATTCTCTAGTTAAATGCTCTTTGAATGTCATCCTCTTTGCAACTTCAGAAGGAAGTCCTTCTAGATTTGTTTTCATAACTTACTCTACACTTATTAACTATGTTTCTCTTATATTTAGATTCAAAGGGCAGGTGGGGGGTGTTTTTGGTTACGTACTGATTTCTTTAGGCAGAAAGTCGGGGAAGCGAGAACATAGAAAATCCTCCATTTCCCACGTAGCCTCTTCTTCTAAATGGTTGCTCCACTGAATCTTATACATTCGGATTGACCTCGCTCGAGTTGATCTTTCCTTTTGGTCCAATACCTTGACGGGGTGCTCTTGGTAAGACAAGTCTGATTCTATCTCCAATTCTGATTTAGGTAGCACTTCCATGGGTAAGCGGACACACTTCCGTAGCTGAGATACGTGGAACACATCATGAATTGCGGACATATGAGGTGGCAACTTCAACTGGTAGTCTACAGGTCCACAAGTCTCTTTGATCTCATAGGGCCCAATATAGCGAGGAGCTAACTTGCCCTTGATTCCAAACCTCTAAACACCTTTGGTGGGTGACACCTTAAGATATACATGATCCCCCACTTCGAATTGTAGAGGCTTCCTTCTCTTATCATGATAGCTCTTCTGTTGGCCTGAGCAGCTTCCAAGTTCTTCTTAATGACTCTGACTTTCTCTTCGACTTCCAGTACTAGGTCAGGTCCAAATATTTCCCTCTCTCTAGCTTGTGACCAATTCAGCGATGTTCTACACCTCCTCCTGTACAAGGCTTCGAAAGGTGCCATCTTTAGGCTGGACTGGTAGCTGTTGTTATAAGAGAACTCCGCCAAAGAAAGGAACTTATCCCAATTCTTACCATAGTGTAACACACATGCTCGCAACATGTCCTCAAGAATCTGATTTACTCTTTCCGTCTGGCTGTCAGTTTGGGGATGGTATGCTAAGCTTCTTATCACATGAGTTCCAAGTGACTCTTGCAGCTGCTCCCAGAAACGTGCTATGAACGGTGCTCCTCTATCTGACACGATAGTCCTTGGTATTCCATGCAAACGCACTATTTGGTCAATATAGATTTCTGCATACTTTTCTGCCCTGAGGGTGGTATGTACTGGCAAGAAATGAGCTGTCTTGGTTAGCCTATCCACAATGACCCAAATAGGATCATGGTGCCAGGATGTGTTGGGTAAACCCACAATAAAATCCTTGCTGAGGTCCTCCCATTTCCAAGATGGTATGGGAAGAGGTTGTAAGGTACCTGCTACCTTCAAATGACTAGCCTTGATTCTTTGGCAGGTGTCACACTCAGCTACATACTTAGCAATTTCCCTCTTCATTCTGGTCCACCAATACAAAGATATGAGATCATGATACATCTTTTTACTGTTGGGGTGCATGGAGAATTTGGAAAGATGAGCTTCATCCAAAATTTTCTTCCTGAGTTCTGGATTCTTAGGAACAACCAATCGGTCTTCAAACCATAGAACTCTCTTGCTTTCTTGACGAAAGCATTTGTACTTATCCACCTTTTGTTCGAGCATCTCCTTAATAACTTGAACCCCCTTGTCACCAATCTGTGCAAGGACTATCTGCTCATGTAGAGTGGGCTCTAAAGAGATATAATCCAAGGTACATGGGGAAACAACTTCCATGTTCAGCTTGCGCAACTCGTCACACAGAGTGGCGATCTTAGAGTCCATAGTTACACAGTTGCACTCGGCTTTTCGGCTTAAGGCATCTGCCACAACATTGGCCTTGCCGGGATGGTAATGCACTTCCAAATCATAGTCCTTGATCAATTCCAACCATCTTCTCTACCTCATATTAAGATCAGCCTGAGTGAAAATATACTTGAGACTCTTGTGATCAGTATAGATGTTACAATGAGCTGCCATTAGATAATGTCTCCATATCTTCAGAGCATGAACTACTACTGCCAACTCCAGATCATGTGTGGGATAGTTCTGCTCATGAGTCCTGTGTGCTCTAGATGCATAGGCAATAACTCTGTTGTCTTGCATCAAGACACACCCCAATCCAGTGCCCAAAGCATCGCAATAAACATCGAAGGATTTGGTGTTGTCAGGCTGTGCTAGCACGAGTGCTGTTGTCAGATGCTGCCTTAGTGCATGAAAGGCCACCTCACATTTCTGACTCCATTCGAATTTTACTCCCTTCTTCAACAATTCTGTCATTGGCTTAGCAATCCTGGAGAAATCCAAAATGAATCGCTGATAATATCCTGCCAATCCTAGAAAACTCTAAATCTGTCGTACGGTGGTAGGAGGCTTCCAATCCATCACTTCTTGCACTTTCTCAGGATCAACTAATATCCCATCCTGAGAAACGATGTGACCCAAGAAATTAATCTCCCCTAGCCAGAAATCACATTTGGACAATTTAGCATATAAGCGATGATCGCGCAGTCTTTGAAGTACTGTATGCAAGTGCTTAGTATGCTCATGTTTATTTCTTGAATATACCAAAATGTCATCAATGAAAACCACCACAAACTTGTCCAGTTCTGGCATGAACACTAAATTCATCAAATACATGAAATATGCCAGGGCATTGGTCAGCCCGAATGACATCACCAAGTACTCATAAAGTCCGTATCTGGTAGAGAAAGCTATCTTTGGAATATCACTGGCTCAGATCTTGATTTGATGATAGCCAGAGCGAAGGTCTATCTTGGAAAACACCTTGGCTCCCACCAACTGATCAAACAATACATCAATGCGGGGCAACGAATACTTATTTTTGATTGTTACCGCATTTAGAGGGCGGTAATCCACACACAACCTCAGACTCTCGTCCTTCTTTACGAACAATGTTAAACATCCCCATGGTGAAGTACTTGGGCGAATAAATCCCTTGTCCAACAACTCTTGTAACTGCTTTTTCAATTCTGCCAACTCTACTGGAGGCATCCTATAGGGTCTCTTGGATATAGGTGTAGTTCTGGGTTGTAGTTCAATTGCAAACTCTATGTCTCTGTCGGGTGGCATCCTTGACAATTCGTCCGGGAAAACATCAGGGTACTCACAGACCACTAGAATCCTCTCTACGGGTGACTCTATCAAAGCGAAGGCATAGGAACGGGTACAACCTTGGTCGGGTAGGTACAAGGTGATCTCTCCATCCATTGGTGAGTGAATTTCTATGGCTCTTGCTGCGACATCAATCACAACATGGTGTCATGATAACCAGTCAGTCCCTAAGATGATATCCACACTATCCAATCCCATGATCAAGAGAGTGGTTTTAAATACGAAACTACCCAACTTTATTGGCATGTGCCTGTTGATCTGATAGGTGGCAACCCTGCCTCCTGATGTAGAAATTGTAATGCCCCCATTTGTGTGGTGAAAAGGTAACTGACACTTGGTGCTAAATTTTGCGCTGATGAAGCTGTGTGATGCACCAGAATAAAAAAGAATGACTGCAGAAAAATTTAAAACGAAGAAGATACCTATCAAGACGGGTGCTCCCTCTGGAATGTCAGCCAACGTGGTGAAGTTCAGCCTGCCTTGCCTCACTTGCACCTTCTGCTTCTTGCCTTGGTTCTGATTGGCATTCTACCCCTGCCTCTGCTGGTTCTTGGGGAAATTCTTGGCGTAGTGTCCAGTGCCGCCACAAGTGAAACATCGGTTGTCATTGGCCTGACGGAACTGCTGTTGTGGCTGGTTGTTGCTCCTCTGAACTGGGGGTTGACAGCGGTTGGGTGTCTGCTGCTGCTGCTATGGTCGGATCACCCATCACCCTTGCTGCTGCTGAGGTCCCCTACTCTGAGTGTTAGACACAATCCTGAAGCGCTGAGGCTGAGTTGAAGGTCCTGCCATAGGGGTCTTCCTCTTCTTTTCTGCCTGACGGGCTGTGATGCAGTCTTCCTAAGAAATGTCCATGTTGACTAACTCATTGTAGCTGTTGGCTCTGACTGTGTTGAGACGGTCACAGAGCTTAGTACTGAGGCCCCTCCTGAACCTATCCCTCTTCTTCTCATCTGTGTCAGCATGATAGCATACGTACTGACACAGGTCGTTGAAGGCTTGGGCGTACTGTAACACTATACGACTCCCCTGAGTAAGTGCCAGAAACTCATTAAGCTTGCGGTCCATGATGCCTGCTGGTATGTGATGTCCTTTGAATGCTGTCTTGAATTCCCCCCATTCAACCACGTGGTCAACTGGCTGCATAGCGAGGAAGTGATCCCACCATGTCCGCGCGGGTCCGCGAAGCTGCTGGGTGGCAAAACGGACCTTGGTCACATCTGAACAAACTCCATTAAGAAGTGGAAATTTGAATTCCACCACCCTGAGCCATACATCAGCATCAAGTGGGTCCTCTGCCCAAGTGAACAATGGTGGCTGAGTGCTGAGGAACTCCTGATAGGTGGCCGCTGCTGGGGGACACTGATGGTGATCACCACCACCATATTGCTGGGGTGGTGGCTGACGCTGAGCTAACTGTCGCAGAATTTCATTCTACTGAGCCATCAGCTCTTGCATGGTAGGAGGTTGCAGCAGGGGTGGAGCAATGCGCTCATTCTGTCCACGGCGCGCTCTTCCTGCCATCTACAATTTAGGATGCTCTTAATATCATACTTTTGAAATCAGGGATTGCACATGGTAAAAGATTTTACATGACAAGTCTTGTAAAATTTCAAACATTTCCTAGCAATTTCACAAGAGGTACCACATGACATAATTTCCCTCATAACTTATAATCAAAATCATCCATCATCCATCAAGCCAAAAGAGTCTTCTAACAGTTACAGCAGTGTTCAAAGTACTCGACTCTCTCTAGCCTAGTACCCTAAAGGTGCAAAAGCTAAGCTAGTTTCGAGGAGTTCTACTGCCGCACACTTCTACTCCAATTTCTGAAACCTAATGGGCAAACGAGGCAACGCTAGACTCAGGGGAAGGTGGTCTCCCAGAGCCAGCAGTGTCCAAGCTGGATGCAGGCTCCGGCTCTTCTCCTCCCTCAATGTCGACATCCTCATTGGCCCCTTCTGCCTCCATGTCCTGAATTTCCTGGTGGTGCATATCCAAGTGCTGGTTGGCTTCCTCAAGCTGTTGCTGCGTGGTCAGGAGCTGATCCTCGAGAACCTCGATGGTGTTCTCCCGGGCCCCAACTTTGTCACACCCGGTTTTAGAAGGTAAACCGAATGCGAACCATGTACGTGCCAGGATCAGTTATTCACGTACACAGCAGTTACATAACATGGACATAATCACACAGTGCTCAAAATAGTATTAAAAGGGGAAATAATAGTCGATTACATCATACGTCTGAGACGTCCATATAGTCCTTACAGTAAATCAAAGTGCGAAAACGAAACGTAGATAACCGCGGCCTTCACAGGCAGCCGACTGGGGGTTGCCGCTAACCCACACCTAGAACTCGTCGTAGTCTTGGAAGTCCTGGAAGTCTCCTTCCACAGCTTCATCTTCGCCTGAGCCGTGGTTGCAATGCTGACAACCTGGGGGGGGGGGGGGGGGTTTGGTGTGTAGAGCAAGAGTGAGTACACATCAACATACTCAGCAAGTATCCTGTTTGGCTGTAGTGGACAAGCTTTATGTGGGGGGTAAGTCAAGCAGTTGCTTTTAGTTGGTCAGTTTATTATTTACTAGTAGAAAGCCAGGTTTTAGCATTAACCCAAGTTATTAACCCAAAGTACCCTTTCCAAACGGAAAGAATACCACTTACCATTACCATAAGCATAATCATAACCATCCTCATTGTCATCTGTAAACCAAAATGTCTCTGATCAAGTACCACTAATCACTGGAGCTCCCTTGGCCGCTCATAACCGCGAGCACGGCTGATATATCAGTTTTCAAACACTCTGCAGAGGTTGTGCACTTTACCCACAAGTCGTGATTCCCTCTTGCCTCGGGCCGATCAAACCCTTAAACACTACCAAGGTGAATAGGCAGGGTCTCACTATGTAGCCTTTACAAAGATTTCCCCGGGGCTGTAGCCGCCCGTTAGGTTTCCTAAATGTACCGCACTCCTCCCAAAGGGACAAATCAACCTTGGCAGAGCGAGCCGCATACACCGAGCCCCATTGACGGCACAACGGCTAAGCGAACTACACCCCGGTTCCTCTAATTATTCAGCTAAGGGCGTCCCACTCCACCCTCATGGTTGCACTGTTTTCCCGGGCGGTCATCCATAGAACAGGTCCTTACGGAGAGGCACTCAAGAAACCGCTCGAGCCCCCTTGAAGACCACAAGTACAACATCATAATAAGAGAAGGGAAAACAGCGTATCATATATAATCTCATCATGTTCATTGATTAGAGTTTGAGCAATAGCATGAAGCTAAACAATAATAATCCGACCCAAATAGGTAAACAAGGACATGGATAACAAAAGCTAGTCAATCCTTAGGTATAAATGTGTAATGCGGGAGGTGAATTAAAGAATGAATAGGACAGAGATAGGTCAAAGGACACTTGCCTCCACCAACCGACTGCTGCTCAGGGGCTTCTGCTGCGAGTTCTTCGGGCTCTTCGACCGGATCGTTCTCTATGCGATTGCAAGCATACATACATACATCCATTCAAATTAGGAAACAAACAGTACACCACACAAGGGGACAAATAAAGTAAATATGCATCAAGTATGACATTCGGTATCGCATTCGTTAAGGTTAGAAAGAAACGGGGAAAGGTCTCGCAGGGGTTAAAGCTTATGCACGAATGATTAGTTACAATTGGTTCTAACAAAAGAATTTAGTTATATGCACTAATGGAAACCTAGTCATTTTTAGTTGATCAACATTGAACTGGATAAACAATTGATTATATGAATTAACTAGCGTAACGGAATTCTAAATTAACTTTTCTTATTTCATTAACATGAACGATGATTAGCTTGTCCAAAACAAAATAAATAACAATGATGAAAGAAAATAAAATAAAATAAATAAATAAATAAAAGGGGGGGGCGGTTGAACCGGCCGGGGGGCGGTTGAACCAGCCAGGGGCAGGGGCGGCTGGGCAGGGCGCGGGCGCGGGGCGGCCGAGCTGGGGCGGCTGGGCCGCGGGCAGGGGCGACCGAGCGGCGGTGCGGGCGGCCGAGCCGGGCGGGAACAGGGACGACCGAGCCGGGCGGGCACAGGGGCGGCCGAGTCGGGCGGCGGTGCGCGGGCAGGGGTGGTTGGGCCGGGCGGCGGCCTGACCGGGGAGAGGGAAGGGAGGGGAGAGGGAAGGGAGAGGGGAGGGCTCACCGAGGACGGGGATGGGGCGGTCGGGCGGCGGTGCGGCCGAGCTGCAGGGGCGGCCGAGCTGCAGGGGGCGGCGGCTAGGGCAGGGGGCGGCGACTAGAGAGAAAATGGGAGAAAGGGAGGGAGAGAGAGGGATTTGGGGGAAAGAGGGAGGGGCGGCTGGGCCAGCTGGGCCCAAAGGGGGCACGGGGGGGGGGCTGGGCGGGCCAGGGGCGGCTGGGTCGGCCGGGGCGGCCCACGGCGCGGGAGAGAGAAAAAGGGAGGAGAGAGAGAAGGAAGGAAAAAAAAAGAAAAAGAAAAAAAAGGTTTTCTCCTTTTCGAAATCTGTTTTTCCTGGATGAATGCACTTACATTTTTAAGCAATCGAAAGAATGCATGGTTCGGCATGATGCATCAAACAATATAAAGTATTTCAAGGTTTTGCTTTATGCGGGAATTCCAAGCCGAACCCCGCTAAAACTTTGGAAAAGGTCAAGGTTTAGCGAGAGAACGAGAAAAGAAAAGAGTAACGCCTGAATTTGGTGAGAGAAAAGAAGAAAAAATTCTACCCCCAAATTCAGGGCGTTACAAACCTATCCCCCTTAAAAGAATCTCGCCCTCGAGATTCAGGGTTGGCTAGCAAAGAGCTCAGGGTATTTAGCCATCAGATCATCTTCACGCTCCCAGGTTGCTTCTTCCTCAGAGTGGTGATTCCATCTGACTTTGCACATTCTGGTGGTCTTCCTTCGGGTGACTCTGTCTGCAACCTCAACGATCTGCACTGGCTTCTCAACGTAAGTCAAGTCCTCCTGGACTTCAAGACCTTCCACTGGCAACTGCTCTTCTGGCACACGCAAGCACTTCTTCAACTGAGACACATGAAAGACATCATGCACAGCGGACAAATTCTCTGGTAGACTGAGCTGATAGGCCACTTCTCCACGCCTTGAGAGGATTTGGTACGGACCAATGTAGCGGGGTGCTAGCTTGCCTTTGATTCCGAACCTTCTGACTCCCCTGATCGGTGACACTTTCAGATAGACATAGTCTCCGACTTCAAAACTCAGCTCTCTTCTTCTTGTGTCTGCATAGCTTCGCTGCCTCGATTGCGCTATCTTCAGATTCTCCCGGACCATCTTGATGTTCTCTTCGGCTTCAAGTAGAATGTCTGGCCCAAACACCTGCTTTTCTCCAGGCTGATCCCATTGCAACGGAGTTCTGCAACTCCTTCCATAGAGCGCCTGAAACGGTGACATCTTCAAACTGGCCTGGTAACTGTTGTTATAGGAAAACTCTGCATAAGGCAATCGCTTGTCCCATCCGGACTGATCTTGCAACGCACAGGCTCTCAACATGTCTTCAAGAATTTGATTGGTCCTTTCGGTCTGGCCATCTGTCTGTGGGTGATAAGCTGAACTGAAATTCAGATGTGTGCCCAAAGCTTCATGCAACTGCTGCCAGAAATGAGAGGTGAACTGCGTTCCTCTGTCTGACACTATCTTCTTTGGCACACCATGAAGACAAACAATCCGAGACATATACAACTCTGCCAATACGGCACTGTTGTAGTTGGTCTTGACTGGTATGAAGTGGGCTGACTTGGTCAAGCGGTCCACTACTACCCAAATGGAATCGTAGCCGGCTCGAGTGCGAGGCAATCCGACTATGAAATCCATACCGATTTCATCCCATTTCCACTGAGGGATATGCAACGGTTGCAACAATCCAGCTGGTCTCTGGTGCTCTGCCTTAATTCTTCGGCAACTATCGCACATAGCCACATGCTCTGCGATTTCCCTCTTCATTCCGTACCACTAGAATTTCTTTTTCAGATCCTGATACATCTTCTCACTGCCAGGGTGAATCGAATAGGCTGTCTCATGAGCTTCCTTACGGATCAACTCCCGAATGGATTGGACATTAGGAACGCACAATCGGTCTTTGAACCATATCACACCTTCTGCATCTTTACGAAAATCTTTTCCTTTGCCATCTAGGATCAGTTGCCGAATCTCACTGATCTTTTCATCATTCTTCTGCGCTTCTTTAATTTCTCGCTCCAAGGTAGGTTCCAACTCAACTGTGACTCCTCACGAATTGTTCAGAAACCCGAGACTCAACCTGTCAAACTCCTTGGCCAACTCATAAGGCATCGGACGAGTGACCATCAGATTGACTTGACTCTTCCTGCTCAAAGCATCTGCCACTACGTTCGCTTTGCCTGGATGGTAATGGATCTCCAACTCATAGTCTTTGATCAGCTCTAACCATCTTCGCTGCCTCATATTCAATTCTGACTGAGTGAATATGTACTTTAGACTCTTGTGGTCTATGTAAACATCGCATTTCTGTCCATACAGATAGTGCCTCCATGTCTTCAGTGCGTGAACCACTACTGCCAACTCTAGGTCATGGATTGGGTAATTCTTCTCATGAACCTTCAGCTGTCGGGACGAGTAAGCCACAACTCTTCCCTCTTGCATCAATACGCATCCCAAACCTGTGTAACAAGCATCACAGTACACAGAGAAGGGCTTGTGCACATCAGGCAAGACTAGGACAGGCGCTGTAGTCAACTTCCCTTTCAGCGCTTCAAAGGCCTCTTGACATTTCTGGGTCCACTTGAACTCAACCTTGTTGCCTAGCAACGCTGTCATTGGTTTCGCAATCTTCGAAAACCCTTCAATGAATCACCGATAATATCCGGCCATTCCAATGAAGCTCTTGATTCCTCGAGCATCCGTTGGCGCTTTCCAGTTCAGAATGTCTGCCACTTTCTTCGGATCCACAGCCAATCCTTCTTTGTTGATTATGTGACCCAAGAACAGGACTTCACTGATCCAGAACTCACACTTGCTCAACTTTGCATACAACTGGTGCTCTCGCAATCTCTGCAATACCATCCTCAAATGATCTGCATGTTTTTCTTCGCTTTGAGAATAAACCAGAATGTCATCAATGAATACCACCACGAACTTATCAAGATAATCCATGAATACGCTGTTCATCAAGTTCATGAAAAACGCTGGTGCATTGGTCAAACCAAAAGACATCAGTGTGAACTCATATAACCCATACTTGGTAGTGAATGCCATCTTCGGAATGTCCAAAGGTCGGATCCTGAGCTGATGATAACCTGCAGATCAATCTTGGAGAACACACTGGCTCCTCTCAACTGGTCGAACAGATCTTCTATTCTGGGCAAAGGGTACTTATTCTTGATCGCGACTTCATTCAAAGCTCGATAATCGATACACATCCTTTTGGTGTCGTCTTTCTTTTCCACGAACAAGACAGGGGCGGCCCAAGGCGAGGTGCTTGGCCGGATGTAACCTTTCTCTGACAGCTCATCAATCTGCTTCTTAAGCTCAACCAACTCTGGTCCGGATATTCTGTAAGCTCTTTTAAAGATAGGGGCGGTTCCAGGAAGAAGCTCTATGGCAAACTCAACTTTCCGCTCTGGTGGCATACCCGGTAAATCCTTTGGAAACACATCTGGAAATTCAGACACAACCTTGATACTCTCAATTGGGTCTGCTTCACTGCTATCGACAGCCATCTGATAACAACTTCCTTTCTTCAGCTCAGGCGGGACTAACTCGGTCACCACTTCCTCTCCTAGTGGGGACACCAACTTGATTGTCCTTTTATCACAACTGATAACTGCCTGATACTTATCTAGCCAATTCATCCCTAGGATGACATCTATTCCCTGAGTACCCATTACTATAAGGTTAGCGGGAAATGCTATCCCCCTTATTTCCACACTTATATTCAAACAAATGCTATCGGCTCGAATTCTACCACCGGCTGAGTCAATTTGAATGGGGGTTGACATGGTAGTAATTGGAAGATTATGTGCTTCTACCCACGATGCAGTAATGAAAGAATGCGTTGCTCCAGTATCAAATAACACTTCTGCAATATGGGAGTCGACTGGGAACATACCTACTATCATGTCGGGGGTCTCCTGAACTGCTTCAGCCTCCAAGTGGTTCAGTCTCCCATGATTATAGCGCGGTTGAGAGCGGTTGCCTGCTCCAGGCTGAGACACATTCTGCTTTGCTGGGGCATTGGGGCCTGACTGCTGCTGGGCTGCCTTCTTCAGGCATTGCATCACCCAGTGGCCTTGCTCTCCACAGTGGAAACATGCTCTGTTTCCAACCTGAGCTGGTGCTGCCTGACTGTTCTGCTGGTTTGCTGGGGCAGGAAGACGAGGTGTCTGCTGATTCTGCCTCTAAAACTGACCTCCTGACTGATTGCTCTGACGGTTCTGGTACTGGTGCTGAGGATACTGCCTTTGGAACTGCTGCTGCTGAGGTGGACGCTGGTTCTGCCTGAACTGCTGAGGTTGATTGCCTGAGAAACAAGGACGACTGCTGCTTCCAGGCTGGGGTCCACTGATCTTGCGCTTACGATCCTCCATCTCCTTACGCTTCCTTTTTGTCATGATTGCTCTGTCAATCAGGTGCTGAAATGTCAGGAAGGTATGATTCATCAGTTGGTACTGAAGAGGGTCAACCAAGCCTCTCAAGAAACGGTACTGTCGCTTGGCGTCGGTGTTGACATCTTTAGGAGCATAGCGAGACAACTGCAGAAACCTGTCTCGATACTCACTAACAGATGATGACCCTTGCTTAAGGGCCAGGAACTCCTCCTTCTTCACTGTCATCAGACCTGCAGGCACATGGTACTGACGAAAGCTACCTCTGAACTCTTCCCAGGTGATGGCATCAGGGTTGGCATGGGTGGCGAGATAAGACTCCCACCATGATTGGGCTGCTCCTCTCAACAGACGGGGACCATACAAGACTTTCTCCCTGTCATCACACTGAGCAGTATGCAACTCCCGCTCCACAGTGCGCAGCCAATCTTCAGCATCCATGGGGTCAGAAGAGTGAGCGAACGTTGGGGGATGACCTCTCATGAATTCAGCACGCTTGTCTCTGGGCATCTGAGGCATCTGAGGCTGGGGTGGTGCTTGCTGCTGTTGCTGCTGCTGCTGCTGAATGGCGGCCAGAGTCTGACCGATGGCTTGAACCGCTTGAGTCTGCATCAGAAACATCTGCTCGATCGACATCGGGGGCGGGGGTGGCAGGTGCTGCTGCTGGGGCACCTCATCCTGCGGAGCGGCTCGCTCCTGCTGAGCACGCCTTCCTCCTCTGCGCCTGTTCTCTGACATCTGCAGAATGCTACCACACATCAGAACTGATCTGGCAAATCTTGCAGCATAAGAAAAGAGTATAGAATTCTTCAACAGCACTGAACAGATGAGCATCTTCACTGATCTCCAACACAGACCACACAGCTTCTTAGATAAAGAGGAAAGTGGAATAAAAGGTTTCCCAACTATATAACTAACTCCATTAACATAATATGTAAACCAAAATGCAGGGGATACCCACACTCTGGTGACAGTCATTACAAAAATCCAAACCAAACATAGTTCATCATGACAAACATAGATGCACAGGACATAGCAAACTATCCTGTCTAACTAAGACTAACTAAAAGCAGGACTAATGCTAAGACTGTAGCTTCTACGTGTATATTTTGTATTAATTACAAGATCCAACTCTAACGATCTGTGGTCCTAGATTTATCTTGGTCTTGCAGTCGGGATTGCCATAAGACTGGAGTCCATGCCGAGGTGAGCGGTACGGGTGCTGAGTCCCAACGGGAGCGGGGGAACCATCATCCAGGTGACGACGTTCCGCGCGCTCAGCCCGCAGCAGGGCGATCTCAGCACGAGCCCTACTCAGCTCGTCTAATGCATGGTCCAGCTCCGTGTTTAGCACGGCCGCTAGGTTGACTGTGCTGCTCAACCTAGGATTGTCCTCACCAGCAGGTGAAACAATCACGCCTCCTGTGCTGCCAGATGGACGGCGGGGGTAATACTTCAGGTCGAGACCGTCAGCTACCCCACCGAGAACCGAGCAGTAGTGCGAAAGCGCACGCCGTGCAGCATCCTGCATGGCTGCCTCAGCTGAGTCCCGCTCAGAGATAGAATAGTGCTCTGAGCAAGCCTCCGCGCCCTGGAGACTGTTCTCTGGACGGCGCACCAAACAGGTCGCCTCCCAGCGGTCCGGGTAGACCCCGCGACTATGCTGGTAGACCACACAGCGATACTCGATGGACCAAGTACGCCGGTCAAGTGCCTGACGTAGCAGGGTGTCGAGCGCGTCGTGGAAGTGACACCCGCGAGCAGCGTCGCGAGTGATGGGTCGAGCAACCCATCCTTCCGGCTCATGGTCAGCAGGGAAGTCGGTGTCGTGGCTCGGACTGTCGTCGCCACCTCCGTCGTCTGGGTCTCCTCCAGCAGCTACTCCAGGGGCTGGGGCGCCGAGTGGTGGTGCAGGGGGCGCCTCCAGGGGAAGCACAGGAGAGCAGCTCCTCACAGACTCTATCTCCTGCTGGAGCGAGAAAGAAGAGCCCTGCTGCTCCTGTCGTCGACGTTCCTGCTCCTCATGCAGGCGGTGGTGCAGTCTCTCCAAGTGGCTGGACTGTCCGGCCACGGGACGGCGAAGCGGACGCTCAGCAAGGCGGGAGGGTAAGAAGGGGATGACGGACTTTCGTGCAGTGTGTCTAAGACGAGCCATCTACAAAAGACACCGCAAGCAAAAGAGTGAGAACAGAATTAATATGACCAGCAAATAATGAATCATAAATAAATGAAGGATTAGAATAAAACATAATTTTCAGCAAGGTATAATATATAGTAGAACATAGGTTTGGTCAGTATGACCAACTTTTGAAGGGGTACCAAAGTCAAGGCAGTGACAGAGGTCTATAATCCTTAGAACGACCATTCTACTCTAGGTTAGCGGTCCTACAGTCAGCACGGCTTTGATACCAGCTTATGTCACACCCGGTTTTAGAAGGTAAACCGAATGCGAACCATGTACGTGCCAGGATCAGTTATTCACGTACACAACAGTTACATAACATGGACATCATCACACAGTGCTCAAAATAGTATTAAAAGGGGAAATAATAGTCGATTACATCATACGTCTGAGACGTCCATATAGTCCTTACAGTAAATCAAAGTGCGAAAACGAAACGTAGATAACCGTGGCCTTCACAGGCAGCCGACTGGGGGTTGCCGCTAACCCACACCTAGAACTCGTCGTAGTCTTGGAACTCCTGGAAGTCTCCTTCCACAGCTTCATCTTCGCCTGAGCCGTGGTTGCAATGCTGACAACCTGGGGGGGGGTTTGGTGTGTAGAGCAAGAGTGAGTACACATCAACATACTCAGCAAGTATCCTGTTTGGCTGTAGTGGACTAGCTTTATGTGGGGGGTAAGTCAAGCAGTTGCTTTTAGTTGGTCAGTTTATTATTTACTAGTAGAAAGCCAGGTTTTAGCATTAACCCAAGTTATTAACCCAAAGTACCCTTTTCCAAACGGAAAGAATACCACTTACCATTACCATAAGCATAATCATAACCATCCTCATTGTCATCTGTAAACCAAAATGTCTCTGATCAAGTACCACTAATCACTGGAGCTCCCTTGGCCGCTCATAACCGCGAGCACGGCTGATATATCAGTTTTCAAACACTCTGCAGAGGTTGTGCACTTTACCCACAAGCCGTGATTCCCTCTTGCCTCGGGCCGATCAAACCCTTAAACACTACCAAGGTGAATAGGCAGGGTCTCACTACGTAGCCTTTACAAAGATTTCCCCGGGGCTGTAGCCGCCCGTTAGGTTTCCTAAATGTACCGCACTCCTCCCCAAGGGACAAATCAACCTTGGCAGAGCGAGCCGCATACACCGAGCCCCATTGACGGCACAACGGCTAAGCGAACTACACCCCGGTTCCTCTAATTATTTAGCTAAGGGCGTCCCACTCCACCCTCATGGTTGCACTGTTTTCTCGAGCGGTCATCCATAGAACAGGTCCTTACGGAGAGGCACTCGAGAAACCGCTCGAGCCCCCTTGAAGACCACAAGTACAACATCATAATAAGAGAAGGGAGAACAGCGTATCATATATAATCTCATCATGTTCATTGATTAGAGTTTGAGCAATAGCATGGAGCTAAACAATAATAATCCGACCCAAATAGGTAAACAAGGACATGGATAACAAAAGCTAGTCAATCCTTACGTATAAATGTGTAATGCGGGAGGTGAATTAAAGAATGAATAGGACAGAGATAGGTCAAAGGACACTTGCCTCCACCAACCAACTGCTGCTCAGGGGCTTCTCCTGCGAGTTCTTCGGGCTCTTCGACCGGATCGTTCTCTATGCGATTGCAAGCATACATACATACATCCATTCAAATTAGGAAACAAACAGTACACCACACAAGGGGACAAATAAAGTAAATATGCATCAAGTATGACATTCGGTATCTCATTCGTTAAGGTTAGAAAGAAACGGGGAAAGGTCTCGCAGGGGTTAAAGCTTATGCACGAATGATTAGTTACAATTGGTTCTAACAAAAGAATTTAGTTATATGCACTAATGGAAACCTAGTCATTTTTAGTTGATCAACTTTGAACTGGATAAACAATTGATTATATGAATTAACTAGCGTAACGGAATTCTAAATTAAGTTTTCTTATTTCATTAACATGAACGATGATTAGCTTGTCCAAAACAAAATAAATAACAATGATGAAAGAAAATAAAATAAAATAAAATAAATAAATAAAAAAGGGGGGGCGGTTGAACCGGCCGGGGGGTGGTTGAACCGGCCAGGGGCAGGGGCGGCTGGGCAGGGCGCGGGCGCGGGGCGGCCGAGCTAGGGCGGCTGGGCCGCGGGCAGGGGCGGCCGAGCGGGGCGGGCACAGGGGCGGCCGAGCCGGGCGGCCGAGCCGGGCGCCGGTGCGCGGGCAGGGGCGGTTGGGCCGGGCGGCGGCCTGATCGGGGAGAGGGAGGGGAGGGGAGAGGGAAGGGAGAGGGGAGGGCTCACCGGGGACGGGGACGGGGCGGTCGGGCGGCGGTGCGGCCGAGCTGCAGGGGGCGGCGGCTAGAGAGAAAATGGGAGAAAGGGAGGGAGAGAGAGGGATTTGGGGGAAAGAGGGAGGGGCGGCTGGGCCAGCTGAGCCCAAAGGGGTGAATTCCAAGCCGAACCCCGCTAAAACTTTGGAAAAGGTCAAGGTTTAGCAAGAGAACGAGAAAAGAAAAGAGTAACACCTGAATTTGGTGAGAGAAAAGAAGAAAAAATTCTACCCCCAAATTCAGGGCGTTACAAACTTGCTCCTCAAGCTCTTGGATTTGCGTGGCCATATGTTCTACCTGGAGGTCCTTTTCTACCAGCTCAGTGGACAGGTATACCACAAGGTCCTCCCTGTTATCTATGGTGATCTTGGTAGACTCCACCAACCCCATCAGCTGGGACATCGCCTCACCTCGCACTGCTTGCAGACGATACAGGGCATTCATGCACCGCACCGTTAGGTGAGCAGTCTGCCCTGGGTAAAGAGCCCACACATCCTTGGCATGCTCCACTCGATCCTTCCACATTGGATCATCCTCCTTCTCAGCGGGGAACAAGCCAATGGGATGAGTTGACAGCTCCAAGGGGTGAAAACCACAAAAGGTCGTCAGTACGTGGAGAGCGGTGGACTCGATGGTATCTTCAGCCTTGAAACCGAAAGACTCGGAGTCCAACGAACGCCAACTTGGCTGTAAGGGATGAGGCTCCAAGGTCATCCTCACCCTACAGCGGGGTACCCGGTGCTCCTCGAACAACTGTACAGCGTACTGGGGAGGCGTAGCGTAACCGGCTCCTTGCAGCACCTCCCACAAAATGTGGGGAAAACCCTCTCGTGCAAGTCCGTCTGTGTGGGATTGTGCGTTCCCTCCTTTCGAGGATTCGTGAGAAGTCATCTGTGTAAGGGTAAGCGTAAGCGAAAAGAAAAAGAATTATAAAAATAAAGGGGATTAGCGCTTGGCTTTCCAGGATTACATTGAGACCTTCGAGGTATACTTAATTTTTATTATGGTGCCTCTTGGATTACACATCTTTTAAATTTCTTGACCACTTACCAAGTAGTTAGAAAAAAACGATGCATGCATGCTCGTCCTAAGCGACCTCACATCAAACATATAGGGATAGAGAAACCTCCATCCATTATTATAGTAGCCTATAGGGCATATTCAAATAGCCACCTAGCTACCCATCTAGTATCCTAAGGCTTCACGTTCTATGTCTATCCCTATCATCATACCAATCTATCCAACATTTGTTTCTAACAAGTTTTACTCTTTGAAAAGGTTGGTAATTATGATTTATTGATTCCTCTATGGTCGTACAAGCTCCGATACCAGCTGTGGCAGAGCCACCCGAATTATTCCAACTTAAGTGCCTAAGTCCCACCTTATAGGCTAGACCACACTTAAATAGGAATAAAACGTCAGTCCCTCGGATCTAGTCCGACGAGGCCACTAACAGGATCAAGTACGACGTACTCACTCGAAGGTGAGGCATAGAGCAAATACAATAAAGCATAACCCATACTTTAAAGGACTACTTAAAATTATTACAACATCATCGGAGTTTTGCAAAAGTAGTGTTCATTGTTCGGAATGCAGCGGAATATAACTAACGGTGAATAAACGGAGGGATGGGGAAGCCTGGCCCATCACTCCTTATGCTCCTCCCCTGTAAAGGTAGAGTCCCACTCGACTGTCCAACCCGGTGGCAAGATGGATGGCCAAGTCACTCTGGCAACCATATCCTCCAGAGAACCTATAAAAAATTATGCCACAAGCAATGCTGAGTATACTAATACTCAGCTAGACTTACCCGGTGTGAGCAGTCTACTCCTCTAACTCTAGACATGCAGCTGTTTGGCTGAGGGGTTTGGGTTGCCAAAAGCACTAGCTGAGTCTAAAATCAAGTTTTAGCTTTGCAAGTTTTAGTGTGACTCTCTTAAGACTAATGTGTACATAGCTAATCATACATGGTATCAAGCATTTAGCAATCAACATCTTTTGCCAAATCAACACATTTCCACTTGTTACTCAATGTAGCAGCATGGATCAAGCAGTCTCATTAGCTACGAGAAGCAGATGATTCAAATCGAGTTTTAAACCTTGCAAGGTAAACCTAAACACACGACGTGGCGAGGCACTCCGTCCCCACACACATCAACCGTCCCCATCGATTCCCTGGCAACAGAACAGGGCTCACCGCCTTGGCGTACAATGCCTCACTGACCCCGACTGCCATCGTGCAGTGACCGCACTTGTACCCACCATAACCGGAATGGGAGACTACGTCTTAGGTCGCGTGAGGGGCAAAGTCTGCGGGCAGGTTCACTCAGGTACTAGGCTTACCGATTTACCATATTTCTCGGCATGTGCTTAGTACGTTCAAATGCTTGACACACGGTACCACACCTTAATCCTTATTCCAATTTCCGTCTCGTAAACAATGCATCCCCATGGATCATTGTCCACAGACAATCATCATTACGATATAAAAATGGATACAACCAATTCCTGACCTCGCACGAGTGCTAAAAAATCACTCGACTTCTACCGAGATCCCTAATTAGTAAAGCAGCTACTCGACCTAGCATACTAGTATCCATCTCAAAAGGAATCCTGAGTTTATGCAACTAGGGTTTCTAGACAACTCCTACACTTAAGTGCACAGTACAAGCCTACAAACATTAAGTGCAGTAAAATAGCATATATATAATGGTTATGCATAAAACTGGGGCTTGCCTTCCAAAGCTGGGGCAGGCAGATCCTCGATGGCAGGCTCTGGTGCTGGCTCCTGGACTACCTCCTGAGCAACTCCTTGCTCCGAATCGAGGATGTACTCTCCGTTAGCGGGATTACAATCTATCGAGTGCAATGAATAAGATATATGCATATTAATGATATGGCAAATTGTAAATGCTACGCAAGATGAACAATATTATAATAGTTGGTACACTAGGGTTTCCTTGCCGGCCTTAAGGGTTTCATAGATTTATTTTAGGGTCTTAAATGAACTTAAAACTTTTGTCGTTCCTTGGATATTTGTTTTGGGCTCTTGGAGGATTTAAATTTGCACACCACTAATACCCCCATAATCCTTATTTTACTCTATTATGTTTCTTATTGAGTTCCTTTGAACTATCATGGCAAATTAACATTTTCCAAAAATGTTACAAAAATTACAGTGGTTAATCACTAACCCCTAGGGTTTATTCTAAAAAATTGGGGTTAAAAATAATTTAGATACTCCTTGTGCAAAAATAACAAAAGTAAGGGTAAAAGGGCACTTTGAACTATAGTGAGAGCACCTAGAGGGGGGGTGAATAGGTGATCCTATAAAACTTAAAAAATTATAGCCACAAAAACTTGATTAGGAGTTAGCACAGTAATGCCAAGTGGCTAGAGAGGAGTCTTAGCAAAACACAATAACCACAAGAAGATCAACACAGATAGACACAGTGGTTTATCCCGTGATTCGGCCAAGTCCAACGCTTGCCTACTCCACGTTGTGGCGTCCCAATGGACGAGGGTTGCAATCAACCCCTCTCAAGCGGTCCAAAGACCTACTTGAATACCACGGTGTTTTGTTTTGCTTTACTTTATCCCGCTTGCTAGGAATCTCCACAACTTGGAGTCTCTCGCCCTTACAAAGATGTTCACAAAGAAGCGCGGAGTAAAGGAGGGATGAGCAACTCACACAAGACACAAAGATCACAGCAAATACGCACACACAAGACCCAGACTTGAGCTCAAGAGACTATCACGAGTTTCTCACTAGAACGGAGCTCAAATCACTAAGAATGTCGAACAAGTGCGCAAGAACGAAGTGTGAGTGATCAACTATGCTCCAAGAATGCTTGGATATCTTCTCCATGCGCCAAGGGGTCCCTTTTATAGTCCCAAGGCATCTAGGAGTCGTTGAGAGCATTGTAGGAAGGCAATTCTTGCCTTCTGTCGCCTGGCGCACCGGACAGTCCGGTGCGGATTTCTTTCCTTATTTGGCGAAGCCGACCGTTGGAGATTCAGAGCCGTTAGCGCACCGGACACTGTCTGGTGCACACCGGATAGTCCGGTGCCCCCTTGTGACCGTTGGCTCGGCCACGCGTCACGCGAGGAATCCTCGGCCGACCGTTGCCCCGGCTGATCGTTGGCTCACCGGACAGTCTGGTGCCTCACCGGACAGTCCGATGAATTATAGCCATACACCGTTGATGGCTTCCCGAGACCGACGACTTCGCCTGTGAACGGCTCACCGGACTGTCCGGTGCACCACCGGACAGTCCGGTGATTTATACCGTACACCGCCGTCGAAGTCCCGAGAGCAGCAAGTTCGCCAGAGACAGCCTGGCGCACCGGACACTGTCCGGTGCACCACCGGACAGTCTGGTGCACCCAGACTGCGCAGACTTTGGCTGAACAAAGCCATCTCTTTTCCAATTCGATTTCTCCTATTTCCAGCACTTAGACACAATACATTAGTCCATAAAACAATGTACTAAGTCTAGAAACATACCTTTACTTTTGATTTGCACTTTGTCCATCACTTGGGATACTTTAACACTTAAGCACTTGTGTTGGCACTCAATCACCAAAATACTTAGAAATGGCCCAAGGGCACATTTCCCTTTCATGTAGCTCTGTTTTAGTTGAGGTTTCTAGACTAAAATTTATTTTTGCTAAGATCCATAGGTGATAATAGGTCTCTGTGCCAAAAATCACAGAAAAAAGACCCACTGGGTATTTAATTGTGATTTTCTAAAGTTTAATGCTAAAAATGTACTTATAACTAACTTGTTATTTGAAAATATCAAACAACAGAATTTATATTTTTCCTAGATTCATACTAGCATATTATTAGTTATCCCAAGGGTTGGGGTGGGTTTTCCTTCGGGTTAATTTTCTAGGATTTTTCTAAGTTTTTATGGGTTTCATAAAATAAAATGTGGTGCATTTCTTTGTACTAACAGAGGGCTTAACAAAATTTTCTAGTGAACTATGTCACTAAAGTAAGCTAGCAAAAATGTGGTTGGCCTCTAGTTCTTATTTTAAACTCCCTTTTTCATTTTCTTTAAGTTTGAATTAAAACAAGTTTTAATGGTAAACTCCTCCCTAAGCTGGTGTACTGAGGGTTTTATTATTTTTAAACAAGATTGCTAGTGGTTAAGTACCTCTCTATTTTTTCTTAACCTCAGCCTAACAGTGTAGCTATTTCCCTTATTTATTTAGCTTTTGGCCAGTTTACTATTTAAATAAAAACTTTAAAATTTTCTGCAGTACTTAGGGTGTTTGGTATTTTTCCTAAGTAGTTCATATTATTTAGAACTTAGCAAAATTGGTTTGACCAAATTTAATTGGATAAAACTGGAGTTATGAATTTTTCAAGCTCTGTCTGTATTTAAATCAATAATGTTTAAAAGGTTTTATGAAAAACTAGTTTACACCGAGACCCCTGGGATTTCCCTTAACTAAGTCTTTAAACCATACCCCTGCGGGACTATTTATCTGAGTCACTGACTATTCAAAAACCCCCGGCTTCTTCTTCTTTTCAATCGAGCTCCCTCCCCTCTTGAAACAGTAACCGTGGGGAATAAACAGGGTGGCGCGGCTTACCGGCAGCAAGGAAGGTCCGGTGAAGGGCAGGGTTAGATCCGAGAGGTCCTGGCGGTCACGTCAAGGGGCGACTCGTCGACGGTGATGGCCTGAATCGGTCAGGCCACGTGCGCAGGCGGTCGGGCTCATGGCGGAGTGCGCTCCGGCCTGCTCACGGCGGTATTGCTCAATCCAATGGCACAAGAAGCTTCACTGGGTGCTAAGGATGCTACCAGTGCAAGGAATCGAAGGAAGGCTCACCGTGGAGCTCGGTCTATGTGCGCCGGCGGTCGGGTGAAGTCTGGCAACGTCGATCCGGTGTCTCTGGCGAGGTATAGTTCAATCTCTGGCTCTGGAAGCTTCACCGAGGTTCGTAGAGGCTATCCCAAGGGTCGGACGGGGCGGGGAGTGGCTGGGTTGGCTGGTCTACGGTGGTCGTGGCTTGCGCGGCCGCTGGCACCTCGCTCACGGGGCAAACTTGAGCTCGGGTTGGGTTAGCGACACGCGGGGGTGTACGGTCTAGACCGGGATGGCTTTTATAGGTGCAGGCGTGGATGCGAGGTTGGCGTGGCGCGGGGCTGCGCGCGTGGGCGGAGCGCCGAGGGCGTGCTCTGGCGCGCTAGAACGCGTCGAACACGTGGGCATTTGTTTCTGCCTTTGTTCAAGCGCCTGTAGGGATCACAAACGTGCGAATCTCGCCAAGGGCCTTGTGCAAATCTCTTCCTAGCACCTAGGACTAGCTAGTTTGTGTAAGTTCCAATGGGAGATATGCCCTAGCTTGTGAGATACGCGGGCGCCAAGTCAAGTCTGTCGGCACTGTTCACCAGTGACAAAACCAATGTCAAACCATGTCAAACGACCTTGGTTTGAATTCAAATTTTTCAGAGAGGTGCCTTGGATGATTTGGGTACTTTTTGCTATTTGGTCCAAGTGGTTTTGGCGCCAGCACAAAGGTGAACACCTTTGATCTTTGGCCTTGGGTGGTTTTTGGGACTTAGAAAATTTTGATGGCTCTAGTATGCTTCCCACTTGATGTACTAATTTGAGGTTGTTGTTGGGCCTTTTTGCAATATTTTTCTTACTAGATTATGTAGCTTTACTAATACACTTCGTCTTTAGTCAAGGTTCCTTTTTATGTTTTGATCATTTGCCCACTATTCCCCCTTTAATCCCATGGTTAGGGTTTAAGAGTTTAAGAAGGATTTAGGGTTTTAGAATCTTATTTGTGGGTGAACATTGTATGAAGAGTAGACTTTCTTTCTTGTTATGGTAAATGCTTATCTTAACCATGCCTCTAAACTTTTAGTCCCTTCACTTTCCATTTTAGCATAAAGTTTGAGTAGGACCCAATGTGCTTCTTTGGCCAGGGCTTTGTGTAACACCAGGGGTGTTACACCCGTCGTCACCATCCCCGTTTGTGTACCGGTCCTCCAGATCGATGGCACTAATTGAGGTGGTACCAAGGAGGAGGCACCGGGCATCATCTGCCTCGTTCTGTGATTAAAGCCGCTGCTCCTCGACCACAACATCTAGATTAAGCTCATCATCAATCGAGTCACCGTTCGTGGACATGGCCACCGCCTCGGTCGGCTTCTCTAGCTCCTCACGGTGCGTGGCACACATGCACACAGCTCATACCTCAACGAATCAAAGCACAAGATCAAGAACAAGAAGAATAGTAGGAGTAAGAGAGAAATCGAGATCCACAAAGCAAATCTAGTAATCGACTAAGCAAGCTAGATACCTTATCTGCAACACCGGAGCACTGGATCCACCATCGAGAGGGCAAACAGCAGAGGAAGAGGAGACGAAGATTAGCGACGGTGGTTGGCTAGAGTTCTTCTCCACCGGCGCCGACATAGTAGTCGAGGGCATGAGCAAACGGCGGCATGGGAAATCACCAAGCCGAGACAAAGAGGTTGAGAAAGGAGAAGAAAACACCAGAAGCAAGGGTCCTCCCCTTATGTCGGGCCGACAACAGGCCTAGCGTTTACTGGCCGTGCCCGTGCCTACCAATGTTTACAAGTCGGGCAACCAGCTGGTCGAGCTAGAGCAGCGACCAGGCGCCTAATCGCGATTAGGGCGACGATTAGGGTGCCTAATCGGTCCTGGTTGACCTCTGGTCGTCTATTAGTCGTCCTATAGATTTATGGACAAATGTATATGTATATGTATATAACAATATATTAACTATATAAGCACTGGATTTCTGCAATACTGTAGTACTGCAATAGAGTGACATTATATAGGTGTAATTAGTAGCAGTAATTCAATAAAAGTGTAAAACTGAATCCATCCAAAGACCAAACTGAAAGTAATATAGGCATAATTAGTAGCAGTAATTCAGTAAAAAGTAGTATGCAATACTGCATTACCTGCTGGCTGCTACCTAGAGCAGATCAGCATCCAAAAAAATGCATCTGAAAGTCACCTAGAGGGGGGTGAATAGGCGAAACCTGAAATTTATAAACTTAAGCACACACTAAAGCCGGGGGTTAGCGTTAGAATTAAATTCAAGTCCGAAGAGAGGGGAAAACAAATCAAACAAGAATCAAGGTGAGTGAACACAGTGATTTGTTTTACCAAGGTTCAGTTCCAAAGAACCTAGTCCCCGTTGAGGAGGTCACAAAGATCGGGTCTATTTCAACCCTTTCCCTCTCTCAAACGGTCACTTAGACCGAGTGATCCTTCTTCCTTAATCTCACGGGTCACTAAGACCCCGCAAGGACCACCACACACTTGGTGTCTCTTGCTTCGCTTACAAAGCACTTGAGAATAAGAATGGGAAAAGAAAAAGGCCTAGCCAAGCAACAAGAGCAACAAAAGAGTGCAAGAATGCCCTTTCTCAAGTCCCTAACGGAATTGAGTTAATTTGGAGGCTTAGACAGGATTCAATCTATTTGATGTGTCTTGGAGTGGAGTCTTTTGCTCTTGTATTGAATGAGATGTTTGGAATGCTTGGATGGATATGAATGAGGTGGTTGGGGGGTATTTATAGCCCCCAACCACTTCCATAGCCATTTGGGAGGCTGCTGGCGATGGGCGCACCGGACAGACACTGATCCTTGTCCGGTGCACCGCCACATCACCCAACCGTTAGGGTTCGGAGCTGGTCGACCATTGGAGCTTTGTCTTCTTGTGGCACTAGACAGTCCGGTGCCACACCGGATAGTCCGGTGCCCCTCTGACTTCCTGCTCTGACTTCTGCCGTGACACTGTTTACTTTGCAGAGTCGACCATTGGCGTAGATAGCCGTTGCTCCGTTGGCTCACCGGACAGTCCGGTGAATTATAGCGGAGGGCGCCCTTGAATTCCCAAGAGTGGCTGGTTCGGAGTGTACGGCCCTGGTGCACCAGACATTGTCCGGTGGCACACCGGACAGTCCGGTGCGCCATTTCTCAGCACACTCAATTCCTTTTGCTCCAATTGAATTGTGTCGCTAACTTGATTTCTTTCTTGGTTTGTATTGAACCTTATGCACCTGTAATACATGAATTCTAGAATAAACTAGTTAGTCCATGTGTTTGTGTTGATTATCAACCACCAAATTTAGTTATAGGAAATGGCTAACCCAATTTCCCTTTCAATCTCCCCCTTTTTGGTGATTGATGCAACACAAACCAAAGCAAATATAAAGTGCAAAAATGTAACTAGTTTGCATTTAGAATGTGCATAGGTTACTTGGAGTAAACCAATTTAAAATCTCACTGAGTATGAATGGATTGCTTTTTCTTTTATTTAGCATTTTGGACCATATTTGCACCACATGTTTGTTTTTGCAAATTCTTTTGGAAAATCTTTTCAAAGTCTTTTTGCAAATAGTCAAAGGTACAAAAATGATATTGCAAGAAGCATTTTTAAGATTTGAAATTTCTCCCCCTGTTTCAAATGTTTTCATTTGACTAAATAAAAACTCCCCCTGAATGAAATTTTCATCTTAGCTTTCAAGAGGGTTTTGAGATAGATATCAATTTGAAATTTTACTTCCACAAATCAAGTGAAACGAGGATACCAATTGATACCAGATACTAATTTGAGAATACATCAATTGAAATAGATACTAGTTGAAAAATACCAATTAAAACTTCATTTCGAAAATTTTTGAAATGGTGGTGCGGTCCTTTTGCTTTAGGCTTAATACTCTCTCCCCCTTTGGCATTAATCGCCAAAAACAGAGAACGTGAGAGCCCTTTGTATTTTCTCCCCTTATGGGGCCTAATACCTTCTCTCAAATGGTTAGATAAATACGAGAGAAGGGTCATACCATTGAGAGTTATAGGAGTAATGGCAAAGGGTAAATAATACCGGTCTAGTTGGAGTGGAAGCCTTGTCTTTGCCAAAAACCCCATTTCCCTTTCAATCTACGACTAAGTATAGAAATACACTTGAAAGCACATTAGTCGTAGTCTTGGCACAAGAAGAATAAGGAATATGCATTTGTACCAAATGAAAGAGATATGATCAAAGGTATATAAAATAGCTATGTGTGCAATGTTTCAATCAAAATTCTGAGAATCAAGTATATTTAGCTCATTCCTAAGTTTGCTAAAGGTTTTCTCATCTAATGGCTTGGTAAAGATATCGGCTAATTGGTTTTGGGTGCTCACATACGCTATTTCGATATCCCCCTTTTGTTGGTGATCCCTCAGAAAGTGATACCGGATGTCTATGTGCTTAGTGCGGCTGTGTTCAACGGGATTATCCGCCATGCAGATTGCACTCCCATTATCACATAGGAGAGGGACTTTGCTCAATTGTAGCCATAGTCCCTGAGGGCTTGCCTCATCCAAAGTAATTGCACACAACAATGGCTTACGGCGATGTACTCGGTTTCGGCGGTGGAAAGAGCTATGAAGTTTTGTTTCTTTGAAGCCCATGACATCCGGGATTTTCCCAGAAACTGACAAGTCCCTAATGTGCTCTTTCTATCAATCTTACATTTGGCCCAATCAGCATCAGAATACCCAATTAGATCAAAGGTAGATCACTTAGGGTACCAAAGCCCAAACTTAGGAGTGTAAACTAAGTATCTCAAGATTCTCTTCATGGCCCTAAGGTGAACTTCCTTAGGATTTGCCTTAAATCTTGCACACATGCATACTGAAAGCATAATATCTGGTCGAGATGCACATAAATAGAGCAAAGATCCTATCATCGACCGGTAAACCTTTTGATCTATGGATTTACCTCCCGTGTCGAGGTCGAGATGCCCATTTGTTCCCATGGGTGTCTTGATGGGTTTGCCATCCTTCATCCCAAACTTCTTATGTATGTCTTGAATATACTTTGTTTGGCTAATGAAGGTGCCATCTTGGAGTTGCTTGATTTGAAATCTTAGGAAATATCTCAACTCCCCCATCATAGACATCTCGAATTTCTGAATCATGATCCTACTAAACTCTTCACAAGTTGACTTGTTAGTAGACCTAAATATAATATCATCAACATAAATTTGGCATATAAACAAGTCTTTTGCAACAGTTTTAGTAAAGAGAGTAGGATCGGATTTTTCGACTTTGAAGCCATTAGCGATAAGGAAATCTCGCATGCATTCATACCATGCTCTTGGGGCTTGCTTGAGCCCATAAAGCGCCTTTGAGAGTTTAAACACATGGTTAGGGTACTCACTATCTTCAAAGCCGGGAGGTTGCTCAACATAGACCTCTTCCTTGATATGTCCATTGAGGAAGACACTTTTCACATCCATTTGATAGAGCTTAAAGCCATGGTAAGTAGCATAGAAAAGTAATATATGAATTGACTCAAGCCTAGCTACGGGTGCATAAGTTTCATCGAAATCCAAACCTTCGACTTGTGAATAACCTTTGGCCACAAGTTGGGCTTTGTTTCTTGTCACCACACCATGCTCATCTTGCTTGTTGCGGAATACCCATTTGGTACCTACAACATTTTGATTAGGATGTGGAACTGAATGCCATACCTCATTCCTCCACTAGTAAGAATGTGATCATCAGTGACGATTTTCTAGTGACGCTGGTGACTTCAGTCACAGATTGATACATTTCTATGACCAAATTTACATCTTTGTCAACAATTACAAGTGACGAAGATTAGACTTGAATATTCATGACGAAAATGAAAGGAACGTCATAGACACAAAGTTTGGATGCAACAAGTTCGTCACATATTAGATTTGATATCATCATTGCTAATTTGCCTTGATCGGATGACGTAATGATGAAATAAATTGGTCACAGATGAGTTTTAATAAAAAATGCCCCACGTGTACACACCACTTGACGGCGTGGGATCCTTGGCCTACATGGGCCGCAGTTTTTTGGGACACAGCCCCCGCCTGGCGACGCGGCCCCGGCCCACCAACTGGAAGCGGTATTTATTTTTTTGGCAAAAAAAACTTGCGCCCGCGGAGCTTCGAACCAGGGACCTACGCCTTTCTTTGAATCGATGTTACCACCAGACTACTCGCTTGTTCTTGTAAATAAAGAAAGTATCGTTCTCTTAACAGGTGTTCCCATCTGTTGTTCTGTTAACAGGTTTTCCCAGCCGCCATTTTGTGATCTGCATGGCTGTTCGCCTGTTCTGATTCTGCCTTCTGCGATTTGCGCTTCTGCGATCGGCCCTCAGGTTACGGCACACAACGACGCCGGCGTCTGTCGTCCGCTTGATCGGCAACTAGGTAGCGTTGCAGCGAACGCGCGATCTTGTCGCCTGATCCATTGATCCAACTGTATTGGAAGAACGGCATCGTCGTGAAAACAGCGAGGCAGAGAAGCTTTGGGCGCGGCAAAGCAGCGGCGTCGTGCGCAGAGCTACGGCGGGCGTGGACAGAACAGCGGCAGGGCAGGGAGAAAAGACAAGGTTTGATGTGTTGTGTTTTTGACAATAAGGTTCCATGTGTGTTTGAATTTTATTTCATATATGCATGTGTTTGATGTGGTTTTCAATTTTGTTCAATTTAATCATAGTTATGGAGTTAATGCAAGTTTTAATTTATTGTCAAAATAGATGGATAGAAGATGGGTTTATGGGAAATAATTCACACCTGCATATGTGAAAGGAGTTGAAGAGTTCATGAATTTTGTTAGTGAAAGATACCCAGAAGACACACACATTCGTTGTCCGTGCGTGAATTGTCTTAATCAAAGGCTGCAACCTCAGAGTGAAGTAGAAACTCATATACACATTTATGGAATGTCAGCTACATACACAAGGTGGATTCATCATGGGGAGTCGGCAGATACAGAAGTTAAGGGTATAGAGGAGGATGTCGAAGGATATGATCATGACTTTGGGATACATATGGATGTGGACGATGATGTTTACGATGATGATCATGGAGTACCTGAGATAATCGGTGAACTGTTTGCAGCGGCAGAAGCTGATGGAGAAGAGCCAAGATTTGCTGGAGTTCTTGGAGATTCAAAGAAGGCACTTAGTCCGGGTTCTAGCCATTCAAGATTTTTTTTATGGTGAGGATGTTGTATATGAAGTCTCGTTATCGAATCAGCAATACAGCATTTTCAGCAATGATGAAGCTGATGTCCGATGGATACCCTAACAATGAGTTGCCAAAATCATATAATGAGGCCATGAAATATCTTAAAGAATTGGGCCTTGGATACGAAAACATCCATGTGTGCAAGAACAATTGTGTGTTGTTTCGGAATGTTAATGCTAAATTGAATGAGTGCTCAGTATGCAAGGAGTCTAGATGGAAAGATGAAACTGGTTCGAAGCGGGTTCCACATAAGGTTTTGAGGCATTTTCCACTGTTGCCAAGGTTGAAAAGAATTTTTGCTTCAAAACAAACTTCAGAGGAAACACAATGGCACAAGAAAGTGAGGAAGCTAGTCGCCAATGTGATGAGCCATCCAGCTGATGGGGAAGCGTGGAAGGACTTTGACCGAAAGTACCCAGGTTTTGCAAATGATCTAAGGAACCTGAGGCTAGCCTTAGCTACCGATGGATTCAATCCATTTGGCAACATGAGTACCCAGTACAGTATGTGGCCAGTGCTTGTGACACCGCTTAATGTCCCACCATGGGAATGCATGAATCCAACAAACTGCTTTATGTCTTTACTCATCCCAGGTCCAAGATGTCCAGGAAAGGATTTTGATTTGTGCCTTTAGCCCCTAATTGAAGAACTGCTGAAGCTATGGAAGGGTGTCAAGACCTATGATGCATGTACTGGTAGGAAGTTTGACCTTCGTGCTTCTGTACTATGCTGTATACATGATTATCCAGCGCTGGCCACGTTATCTAGGCGAACAACAAAAGGGTATTATGCATGTATTTATTGCGACAAGAATCCGTTGTCTATGGCAATAAGGAACAAGTTATGCTACATTGGACATCGTCGTTACCTTAAAAGGACACATTCATGGCGGAATAGCTTGGATTTCAATGGTAAGCGTGAAAACAAAGTTGTGCCTAGCAGGTTCACTGTGGATGAGGTCCTACAAGAGCTAGAGAAGGTGAAAGATGTCAGGCCAGGGAAGCAGGCTGACATTACTGGAAATAAAAGGAAGCGTAGTGACGGTCCAAAGATTTATAGCCGGAAATCTGGGTTGTGGCAATTGCCATATTGGAAAGGTTTGATGCTTCCACATAATCTCGATGTGATGCTCATAGAGAAAAATGTATGTGAAAATATTCTTTGCACACTACTTAGTATACCAGGCAAGTCCAAGGACACACATAATGCAAGGCTAGATTTGTATGATATGGGCATAAGACCTGAACTGCACTTGCAACAAGATGGCAACTCGGCCTGTAGGGCTCCACCTGCTCCATGCATATGTGTTGGGGAAGGATCAGAAAGTCGAGTTTTGCAAGTTCCTCAAAGGTATCAAGTTTCCTGATGGATTTGCGAACAACCTAGCAAGATACATAAGTGAAGATGGTTCAAAGGTGGTTGGAAAACTAAAAACACATTCTTGCCACATACTCCTACAGAGAATCATAGCCGCTGGCCTTAGAGGACTGGTGAGGAAGGATGTATATGAAGCAATTGCAGAGCTGGGGACCTTCTTCAGGGAACTATGTAGTAGAAATCTACGGATAGATGTTGTGCAATGGCTAAAAGGAGATATTCCATTGATCCTATGCAAGCTTGAGAAAATCTTTCCACCTGCCTTCTTTGATGTCATGGTGCACTTGAGTGTCCATCTTCCCGATGAGGCAATGCTTAGAGGACCTGTTCAGTATGGATGGATGTACCCAATAGAAAGGCGACTAGGCACTTTGAAAAATTTTGTAAGGAACAGGGCTAGGCCGGAAGGATCAATTGCTGAGGCATATATGGCAAGTGATACCTTAACATTTTGTTCTAGGTACATGAAGGATGTTGACACTAGATTTAACCAGGATGATGATAGTGGTACAGAGATGCCATTGCCTAATGACATGTCTGTTTTTAAGCATGGTGCTACTCTTGTTGGAGCTACTAAGACTGAGTACATTGATGATGCTATCATGAATAAGTTAGTTTGGTATGTGCTACATAATGCTGATGAAGTACAGGAATATTTGACGTAAGTTAGTTTGGTATGTGCTACATAATTTATGTTATATTTATTAAATTTGAAAATATGCTTATGAATAAAGTATGCCATGCAGTCTGTACAGGGAGGAGCTATCGCAGCAAGGTGCACGTCCAAATGATGTTGATCGAATGGTTCAACAAGGATTTGCAAAGTGGTTTATGTCCCATGTAAGTCACTAAACTTTTATGTTATAGGTTTACTAAAGTTTTTGGTATGCATATGTAATTGCTCAGCTGAGTAATTTTGTTGCAACAGATTGAGAAGAAGCGTAATGAGACTGATGATGATCAAGGAGATACTGATGATGACACTGAATCTTATGAGCAGCCAAAACCCCTGGCAATGAAGGTGCTCCTTCTATCTTCAAAGTAGTGGATGCCAAATAGTTGCATTGCATTTCAATGTTTTTAATCTGGTGTTTAATATATGCTCATGCTTTTAGATTCATCTTCTTTATTTCATACCTCTTAATTAATATATGGTCTTGCTTTGAAATGCACATGACTATGTTTTTGTGGACAGTATCCTAGAAGAGGTAAAAACACAACCCTTGCTTCAAAGAAGAAGATAGACCCCAACATGGCTCCAGGAATTAGGTTCAGCAAGAGAGTGAGGGCAGGTCCACAACCAGAGGAGCTATCTTCAAAAAGGCTTCACTCTACAGAGAAAGATGGCCACAATGTACAGGAACCAACAGATGGTAATGATGACATACCAAACAGCCCTACTACACCTGGACTTGCTGATCATTTCAGTAGAGCTGCAGAGGAAGCCATGGCATCTGCTACTCATGACAGTACAGGTGATGCTGAAGGCAACAGCCGTACTACACCTGGACTTGCTGATCATTTCAGCAGAGCTGAAGAGGAAGACATGGCATCTGCTGCTCATGAAAGTACAGGTGATGCTCAAGGCAATGTAGCTAGAGATGACGAAATGGAAGGCAAGTTCTAGTTTTTTCAGTCAAATATGGCATCACTTTTGCTGATTTGCATGAAACAAAACAATTTTGTTATTCAATAAATGCGAATTATATTTTGTAGCTCCTACACAGCGAGCACCAAGGAGACCCAGGGCAGCAACTAAGGGAAAACAACTGGACAGGATGACTAAAGTTATGCAAAGGAGACTGCCCATAGCTGTTGAGGAAGGCAAAAAAAAGGCCACATGAACCTGTTCAAGCTGCCAAGTTTGCATCAGAGGCTGGCATCATTATTCGGGAAACCATGTCTATCCTAACTCATTGGAAAGATTACAAGGACGACCAGAAATACTACAACAGCTTTGTGTGACAGCTAAATGTAAGTGCTTTACTGATTCTATGGTTCACTTGTATACTGCTTAACCTGAATTGACTGACTATGGAATTGTCATATGCATAGGGGCGCTTGTCCGTTAACACTGAGGACAAGGCAACAAAGGAAGCTTGCACCGATATGCTACACTCTGCGGTAAAAAACCAGCGTTATCGGCTCAAGCAGAAATACTTCAATGGTGTACATGCAAATGAGATTAGGACAACTTCTCCTGTATCTTACATGACTGATGAACAGTGGAGGGCATTAGTTGCAAAGTGGTCTGATCTAAAGAACATGGTATGGGTATCTTGTCATATATTGTTCTTTCACTATAAGTTTGCAAAGGATCTTCACATATTGAACCTATGATCTAATCTGACATGTTCATTCTCTTGTAGGAAATAAGTGAAAAGAACAAGCAGAACCGCAGTCAAGTCAAGTTTCATCAGGCTACGGGTTCTCGCTGCTATGTGGCACACTTACATGCATATGTAAGTAACTATTACCTTGTACTACTACTTGCACTTTTGCACTCAACAACTTCTATTGCAATTGATCTGAGCAAACTTCGTTGTGATTGTTTATCCATGAAACAGAAGCAGAAGAGAAACCGAGAAGAACCCAGCTTAGATCAGACTGAAGAACTAGATGCGGTGGACGCCTTCAAGACCTGTCATACCAGCTCCAAACGTGGCCTGAGTGAACTTGTAAGAGAAGCACTTGTAAGTTCATTTGTTTGCTTTATTTAGTGTAATTTTTATGAGATCATATGAGGGAGGCTGGTTGTGGGTCGATGGAACGAAGGGGAGTGAGATCGATGAGTGAGATCGCCTGTCCCATCCGAGGGGAGTTCAGATTTTTTGACTTCGTATGATTCGTTCGTGCCAAGAGCTTAGGGAGGCTACAATTTGTGAAAATGCAATTGCATCCAGTAGTGAATCGATCTGCCATCAAATTATTACCTCCATTTGTCTGCTAGATAAAGTTGTCCTTGGCTTTGGCCATCAAATTATTACCTCCAATTGTCTGCCATCAAATTTCTGAAATGAAAGTAAATATCATAGTCTATTTTTTGTAGGACCTGTGCACTAGAAATGTATAGCTTTTAGAGTCTTTGTTAAGCAAATCTGCTATAATTTGTAACTGTTTTCACATTATTTTTCATAGTCTATTTTTAGAGTCTTTCAAATGTATAGCTTTTAATTTGCCATCAAATGTATAGCTTTTAAGCAAATCTGCTATAATTTGTAACTGCTATAATCTGCTATAATTTGCCATCAAATGTATAGCTTTAGAGTCTTTCATAGTCTATTTTTCATAGTCTTTGTTAATGCCTTGTTGGACCCGTGCACTAGAAATGAAAGTAACTGTTTTCACATTATTGTCAGCGACAAATCTGCTATAATTTGTCATCTCTACATGCCTCAAATTATTGCAATAACTAACAATTGGCATCTTGCTGTTGCTCATTAGCATTAACATGTAACTGTTTCTGTCCATGATATTTCAGTCTCATATGGAGGCTTTGAGGGCTGAACCTGTTGCTGAAGGTGAGATGCCAGCATCCAGTGTGCACCTTGTGTCCAAGGTGCTGTCCTAGAGCAGCTCACACCAATTCCTGAAGAGCGTCGACATCAAAACATCGGCAACCTCCAAGGCATCATCATCAAATCAAAGTGAGCTTCGGGAACAACTTGCAGTTGAAGCGACGGCTGCTGTTCAAGGTGAACTCAACCAGCTCAGGAAGAAATGTGAAGAAGCTGAGGAACAGCAGGCGAGGACATAAAGGGAGTTGGAGGAGTACAAGAAGATAACAGAGAAGAACAGCAAGGAGATGGAAGAGACCAATGTGCTCATCAAGAAGCTCTTGTCCTTGCATGGTAACTCTTCTTCGACATGAGGGCTGCTAGTCAGAGCTGCTGTTTTTGGCCTGTTCTTTGACATGAGGGTACCCAAAAACTCTAGTTGCTCGTGGGTGTCAACTTTTTATTATATGCTGTTATGTTTGTGCAAACTCAACTGAAATGTGAAGTCAAGTGGTGATGCTGTGAACTGAGTTAAGTGTTGTCCACTTAGTTTGTATGCTCACTGGAATACTAGTTGTATTCATCTACGGAATATGGAATTGTGTGTTCATTCCTCTGTTCTAGTATCTTTTGCAATTTCCAATAAAATTATTCTCTGCACATCTGTGACCAAACTGGTGGCATATAATAAAACATATGCCACGTCAGCGCTGACATCAGCTGCCACGGTACTAGCCACGTCAGTGTTGACGTCAGCTGCCACGTCAGCGCTGACGTCAGCTGCCACGTCAGCGCTGACGTCATACGCATCGGGACCTTCCAAACGGCTGTTAATGACCAAACCACGACTCTATCTATGACGATATCGTACCGTCACAGAAACCAAACGACGTTAACAACGCCGTCAGGTTGCTCGGGCAGACGACGAATTATGATGGAAAAGTGCCTTCATCTATGACCAAAACTGATCGTCATAGAATGAATTCACTTCCATGACAACGCGTATTTCATCACAGAATGTATACACATCGATGACGAAAATGGGTAGTCCGTCACAACACAACAAATGTGACGCGACCCCTATGACCAAATCGAACTCGTCACAAATTCGTCACAAATCTTTATCTGTGACGATATATACAGATTCCGTGACGCAATACGAACGTCATCGATGATAAGATCTCTACTAGTGCTCGTGAAGTTGTTGAGATCCTCTTGCATTGCCATCACCCAATCTAGATCTCTTAATGCATCCTCTACCCTGTAAGGCTCAATAGAGGAAACAAAAGAGTAATGCTCACAAAAATGTGCAACTCAAGATCTAGTGGTTACCCCCTTATGAATGTCACCAAGGATGGAGTTGACGGGGTGATCTCGTTGAATTGCTTGGTGGACTCTTGGGTGTGGCGGTCTTTGACCCTGAATTTCTTGATCATCTTCCATGTTTTCATTATCTTCATCTCCCCCTTGATCATTGTCCTCCTCTTGAGGTGGCTCATCGTCTTGATCTTCATTTTCATCTTCTTGAGCCTGATCCTCATCTTGAGTTGGAGGAGATGCTTGGTTGGAAGATGACGGTTGATCTTGTGGTTGTGTGGGCTCTTCGGATTCCTTTGGACACACATCCCCAATGTACATGTTCCTTAGCGCGATGCATGGAGCCTCTTCATCATCTAGTTCATCAAGATCAACTTGCTCCACTTGGGAGCCATTAGTCTCATCAAACACAATGTCACAAGAAACTTCAACTGATCCAGTGGATTTGTTAAAGACTTTATATGCCCTTGTGTTTGAATCATAACCTAATAAAAAGCCTTCTACTGCTTTAGGAGCAAATTTAGAACTTCTACCTCTCTTGATAAGAATAAAGCATTTGCTCCCAAAGAACCTAAAATATGAAACATTTGGCTTTTTACCAGTGAGGAATTCATATGATATCTTCTTGAGGATTCAGTGAAGGTAGATCCGGTTGATGGAGTAGCAAGTAGTGTTGATTGCTTCCGCCCAAAACCGGTCTAGTGTTTTGTACTCATCAAGCATGGTCCTTGCCATGTCCAGTAGAGTTATATTCTTCCTCTCCACTACACCATTTTGTTGAGGTGTGTAGGGAGAAGAGAACTCATGCTTGATGCCCTCCTCCTCAAGAAATCCTTCAATTTGAGAATTCTTGAACTCCGTCCCATTATCGCTTCTTATCTTTTTGATTCTCAATCTGAACTCATTTTGAGCCCGTCTCAAGAATTTCTTTAAAGTCTTTTGGGTTTGTGATTTTTCCTGCAAAAAGAACACCCAAGAGAAGCGAGAATAATCATCCACAATAACTAGACAGTACTTACTCCTATCGATGCTTATGTAAGCTATTGGGCCGAATAGATCCATATGGAGTAGCTCAAGCGGCCTGTCCGTCGTCATTATGTTCTTGTGTGGATGATGGACTCCAACCTGCTTCCCTACTTGACATGCGCTACAAACCCTATCTTTCTCAAAATGAACATTTGTTAATCCTAAAATGTGTTCTCCCTTTAGAAGCTTGTGAAGATTCTTCATCCCAACATGGGCAAGTCGACGATGCCAGAGCCAACCCATATTAGTCTTAGCAATTAAGAAAGTATCAAGTTCAGCTTGGTTATCATTACAATCAACTAAATATAGATGACCCTCTAACACTCCCTTAAATGCTATTGAATCATCACTTCTTCTAAAGACAGTAACACCTATATCAGTAAATAAACAGTTGTAGCCCATTTTACACAATTGAGAAATAGAAAGCAAATTGTAATCTAAAGAATCTACAAGAAAAACATTGGAAATAGAATGGTCAGGAGATATAGCAATTTTTCCCAAACCTTTGACCAAACCTTGATTTCCATCCCCGAATGTAATAGCTCTTTGGGGATCTTCATTTTTCTCATAGGAGAACAATCTCTTCTCCCCTATCATGTGGTTTGTGCACCCGCTATTGATTATCCAACTTGAACCACCGGATGCATAAACCTACAAAACAATTTTAGGCCTTGTTCTTAGGTACCCAAACAGTCTTGGGTCCTTTAACGTTAGAAACAAGCACCTTGGGTACCCAAACACAAGTCTTTGAACTCTTGTGTTTGCCTCCAACATATTTTGCAACTACTTTGCCTGATTTGTTAGTTAAAACGTAGGAAGCATCAGAAGTTTTAAATGAAATATTATGCTCATTTGATGCAGTAGGAATTTTCTTTCTAGGCATTTTAACATGAGTGGTTTGCCTAGAGCTATATGCCTCATTTTTATACATGAATGCATGATGAGAAATAGTGTGAGGTTTTCTAGCATGAATTTTCCTAATTTTGTGTTCGGGATAGTTTGCAGGATATAAAATGTAACCCTCATTATCCTGAACCATGGGAGCCTTACCCTTAACAAAATTAGACAATCTTTTAGGGGCATTAAGCTTGACATTGCTCCCCTGTTGGAAGCTAATGCCATCCTTAATGCTAGGGCGTCTCTCATTATAAAGCATGCTACGAGCAAATTTAAATTTTTCATTTTTGAGCTCATGCTCGGTAATTTTAGCATTTAATGTAGCTATGTGATCATTTTGTTTCTTAATCATAGCAAGGTGATCATCAATAGCTTCAACATTAACATCTCTACATCTAGTGCAAATGGAAACATGTTCAACAGTGGATGTAGAGGGTTTGCAAGCACTCAATTCCTCAATCTTAGCATTTAAATTATCATTCTCAATTCTAAGACTAGAAATTGTATCATTGCAAACATTCAATTCATCAATCTTAGCATTTAGACTAGCATTTTCATTTCTAAGATAGATAATTAAATCATTACAAATGCTAAGCTCTTTAGACAGATTATCACATTTTTCTACTTCTAGAGCATAAGCATTTTTCAACTTAACAATTTTTTATTTTCTTTAATGAGCAAGTCCTCTTGGCTTTCCAAGAGTTCATCTTTCTCATTAATAGCTTCTATTAATTCATTTAATTTTTTTGGTCCATGCTAAGGTTGGCAAAGAGAGACATTAAATTATCTTCGCTAGAGCTACCCTCATCACTAGATGTTGTATATTTGGGGGTGGCTATAGAGTGTACCTTCTTCTTCTTGCTGTCCTTAGCCATGAGACACTTGTGGCTGACGTTTGGGAAAGAGGAGTGTAACACCCTAGGTGTTACTCAGGGTGTCCACCCCAGAGTTACCCCCCCCCTTTTAACCCATAATTACATAAAGATTTATGGGCAAAGTACTTCAATCTTGGAATTCAAGGTCCTAATCAAGTGCAAACTATCTTGGATATCATGCCTTAGCTTGTCATGCCCATCTAAGTGGGGCTCTTCCAAAACCCTAGAGCAAAACCTCCATAGGCAATAAGAACCCAAATTGAAGCCATGATCAAAAGATCATGTAAACATCATGATCATGGTTTGGGCCAAATATAAAAGTTGTAATATACTTAATAACCTACAATTAATAGTAAGGAAGTACCCCCAAAAAGTTTTCAGAAAAGTCCTAAAAAGATCACCAAAGGTTGAACACAAGGGAGAAATTCAGATTTTGCCTAAGTATAGAACCTAACCCTTGAGCAAAGACTCCACATGTTCACCTTGATCCCCTTTTCAAAACCTATCGACCCAATTGACAAAATGGCGCCAAATTAACCCTAGAACACCCTGGCAAGAGATGACACCTACCCTAGGGCGCTAGACACGACTTGACACTCCTTTTGCCTCGGTTTGGACCCAGCTGACACAGCAAACTTCTTCCCTCTCTATCTCCCTGCCCTGACCATATCTCGACTTGGAACTCACAGCAAAAGGATAGGATTTGGAGCAGAGAAGTGACCGTACACAGTGACTTTGCCAAGATACGCACGCTATGGCGCTCAAACCGGCCGTTGAACCTTGGCAGAAGCAACCTTCCACGTGTTCGACGCGAGCTGGCATCCGGGGGCGCGCTCAGAGCACGCCCGTGCGCGAACCCCCGCGCGCCCGCGGCCGCCCGTGACCACGCCCGCGCCACGGCTATAAAACCCGCCCCAGTGCTCGGCTGCCTTCCCCATTGCCTCCTTCGTACCTCGCCTGACTTGCCCGAGCCAGCCATTGCCTCCGGCGACCTCCCCGCGACCCGCCAGTGCCGCCCGAGAGCAACCACCATGGCCAACCCCTCTCCCATCCTCCTTCATTCGATCCAAGCCCCCAGATAGCTTCCTGGTGAGGCCGTGAGACTTGCTCAAGCTTGACCCGGGGACCCGCGTCACCGGAGTAGCCAAATCGTGCTCACCGGAGTTCAAGAACCCGCCGGCACACGTGGACTGGGTAAGCCCCTGCACCGTTTTCCAATTCGATGCACGCATGGCCTCTGTGTCACCCCGTGAAGCTCCTCGTGCACCCTAATTGAACTATACCGTCGTGGTTTGGCCGGAGCATGCGCTGCCGACGATCCCCGCCGCCTGTGTTCGTGGCCAGGGTAACTCCGACCACCTCCGGCGATGACCCGCACATCGACGTGACCGTCGTGACCTCCCGAACGTCACTGACCCCCTCACCGGACCATCCTCGCCGCCGGTAAGCCGCGCCATCCTTTTCTCTCCCGCGGCTACTGTTTCAGTTGGGGGGAGGACTGCGGGTGAGAGGGAGAAAAAGCCAGGGGGTTAAGTGAAATGTCAGAGACTCAGGGGAATAGTGGCGCGAGGGTAGATCTGCGAGATTTGATTCGGTTTAAACCCAGGGACCTCGGCGCAAACTGCTTTTTCAGAAAAACCTTATTAAAACCTGATTTAAATTCAACAGAAACTTTAAAAACCCATAACTCCTGTTTGGTTTATCCAAATTTGGTCAAACTAATTTTGCCAGACTCTAAATAATGTAACCTATCTAAGAAAAATATAAAACCCCATAGGTACTAGAGAAAAATGTAAGGTTCTGATTTAATTTTAGTTTTGACCAAAAGCTTAATAATAGCAAGAAAAATGGTTGTACTATTTAACTAGGGTTAGAAAAATTTGGAGAAGTTTGTATCTACCTACTGACCTAGTTAAAAATGTTAAACCCCTCTGTCCACTACATTAAGTTAGTTTTTACCCCTTATTCCATAATATGCTTAAGGTTAATAAAAATAGAAAAAGTGACATAAATAATGAACCAGAGGGCACCTCTATTTTTGTTGAGATACTTAGTCAATGTAGTTCACTGGAAAAATATATCATACCCTGTTGGAGTGTAAAATAAAAAGGATACCTTTTAAATTAATAAAATAAGGATAACTTAGAAAAACCCTACAAAAATAACCCTAAGGTGAAACCTCCCCAAACCTTAGGATAACTAATGTTTTGATAATAAGAACTTAGGAAAAATCTGAAATTTGTTGTTTGATATTTTTCAAATGACAAGTTAGTTCTAAACACCCTTTTTGCACCAAATTTTAGAAATCCACCATTAATTAACCATCATGTGGCTCCCTGTCATTTTTGGTACAAGAGCTTATTATCACTGTTAGAGGCCAACAAAAATAACCCTTAGGTCAGGATCCACTTTAATAAAGGACTTGTAGTGCAAAGTGGCTGAATTGCCCCACTTTTTGTTATTTTTGTGTACAGCCTAGCCTTTTTATTTTGAATCCCATATTCCTAAGACAGGCCCTATTGACCAAGGGCAAGCCACTGTAATTTTTGTGGAATTATTGAAAATAGTTAATTCACCTTGGTAGTTCAAACCCCACTAGAGTTCCTAAATGAACACTAAAGAGAGGAAAAATGAACAATGGAAATTAGTATCTCCCTAAGACCCTTGTAAGTTGTTCCCTGAAATAGAGATATACAAATGCAATACTAATTCTCCTTGTTTACCCCAAATAAAGACTTAAATATAAAAGTGCTAAATATAAACCACTAGGGGACCCACATAGCCATGGAACCCCAAGCTCATTCTTGACTTAGTTTCTGTAGCTTAATGTTCTTAAATCTTGCATAACCATGACACATATGTTCATTGCATTTCGATAGACTGTAATCTTGCTGACGGAGAGTACGTCCTCGTGCCGGAGCAAGGAGCTGCCCAGGAGGTTGCCCCAGATCCCGCACCAGAGCCTGCACCAGAGGACCTGCCTGCCACTGCCTTGGAAGGCAAGCCCCGGTTTATGCATAACCTGTTACTTATGCTATTTTACTACACTTAATGATTGTAGGATTGTTTGTGCATTTAAGTGTAGGAGTTGTTTGAAACCTTAGTTGCATGATCTGAGGAACCTCATTGTGATGAATACTAGCATGCTAAGTCGAGTAGCTGCTTTTCTAATTAGGGATCTCGGTAGAAGTCGAGTGATTTTTCTAGCACTCGCGCGAGGTCAGGAATTGGTTGTGCCCACTTTTCTTATCACACTGATAGTTGGTTGGTGGACACGGATCCATGGGGATACGTGGTCTATAAGGTAAAATGGGAATAAGGATTAACGTGCGGATACCTGTGTCAAGCGTTTGAACGTACTAAACACATACCGAGAAATATGGTAAATCGGTAAGCCTAGTACCTGAGTGAACCTGCCCACAGACATATCCCCTCACGCGACCTGAGACGTAGTCTCCCATTCCGGTTATGGTAGGTACAAGTGTGGTCACTGCACGACGGCCAGTCGGGGTCAGTGAGGCATTGTACGCCAAGGCGGTGAGCCCTGATCTGTTGCCAGGGAATCGATGGGGACGGTTGATATGTGTGGGGACGGAGTGCCTCGCCATGTCGTGTGTTTAGGTTTACCTTGCAAGGATAAAAACTCGATTCGAATCGTCTGCTTCTCGCAGCTAATGAGACTGCTTGATCCATTGTACTGCATTGAGTAACAAGTGGAACTGTGATGAGATGATACAAGATGTTGATTGGTAAAAATGCTTGCTACTATGTATGAGTAGATAGTACACTTTTAGCATTAAGAGAGTCACACTTAATTTTGACAAAGTTAAAATCTTGATTTAGAAACTCAGCTAGTGCTTTTGGCAACCAAACCCCACAGCCAAACAGCTGCATGTCTAGAGGTAGAGGAGTATAGACTCCTCACACCGGGTAAGTCTAGCTGAGTATTAGTATACTCAGCCTTGCTTGTGGCATAATTTTTACAGGTTCTCTGGAGGACATGGTTGCTGGAGTGACTTGGCCGTCCACCTTACCACCGGGTTGGACTGTCGAGTGGGACCCTACCTCGGCTGAGGAGGAGCATGAGGAGTGATGGGACAGGCTTCCCCATCTCTCCGTTTAATTATCGTTAGCTTTATTCCGCTGCACTTCGAACAAGGATGACTACTTTTGGCAAAACTCCGATGATGATGATGTAATAATTTAATACTCTGACATGTATGGTTTTTATGCTTTATTGTATTTGCTTTGTGACTCACCATCGAGTGAGATTGTGGTACTTGATCCTGTCAGTGGCCGTGTCGGACTAGATCCGAGGGATTGACGGGTTATTCCCATTTAAGTGTGGTCTAGCCTCTTAGGCAGGGCTTGGGCACTTAAGTTGGAATAATTCGGGCAGTTCCGCCACAGCTGGTATCGGAGCTTGTACCACCACAGAGGAATCAATAAAACCTAAATGCCATCCCTTTTCTAAAGTAAAATTTGATAGAAACAATGTTGGATAGATCGTAGGACGAGCAGGATAGACCTAGGACGTGAAGCCTTAGGATAATAGAAGGGTAGCTAGGTGGCTAAGTGACTAGGCCCTACAGGCCACTTTTTAAAGGATGGGGGTTCTTCCCTAGTCCTTTTTATCTTCTGGAGAGGTCGTTTAGGACGCGCATGCATGCATTCTTAATTAAGCAAATGGATAACTAAGTAAAAGGACTTACAAATGAGATAACAGCCAACTAGGTCCCCAATGCCTTTTTCTTTTAGCTAGAGACAGGCTGAGTTTTATTTTCCTTGTTCTTTTTGTAATTCTTTTTCTTTTACTTACGCTTAACCGTGCACAGATGACTTCCCACGGGTCCTCCGATGACGGAAATGCACTGACCCACACAGACGGACTTGCACGAGAGGGCTTCCCCCGCATTTTGTGGGAGGTACTTCAGGGGGCCGGATACGCGACACCCCCTCAGTACGAGGTGCAGCAGTTCGAGAAGCACCGGGTGCCTCGCTGTAGGGTGAGGATGACTTTGGAGCCTCATCCCCTGCAGCCAGGCTGGCGTTCACTGGACTCTGAGTCCTATGGATACCGGGCTGAGGACACAATTGAGGCTATCGCTTTGCATGGATTGACCACTTTCTGCGGATTCCACCCCTTGGAGCTGGCTACCCACCCCATTGGGTTGTTCCCCGCGGAAAAGGAGGACGACCCGATGTGGAAGGATCGGGTGGAGCATGCCAGGGACATCTGGGCTCTCTACCCAGGCCACACCGCTCACTTGTCGGTACGATGCATGAACGCTCTGTATCGTCTGCAAGTGATGCGTGGGGAGGCCATGTCTCATTTGATGGCACTACTAGAGGCAACCAAGATCACCCTGGACAACAGGGAGTAGCTCGTGGTGGACTTGTCCCAGGAGCTGGTGGAAAAAGATTTGCAAGTGGAGCAGCTGTCTGATGAGATTCATGAGTTGGAGGAGCTAGTGGGCACCAGGGAGAATACCATCGAGGTTCTCGAGGATCAGCTCCTCAACACCCAACAGCAGCTAGCAGAAGCTAATGAGCATCTAGATATGCATCATCAAGAGATCCATGATGAGGAGGCTGATGAGGACGTTGACATCGAGGGAGGGGAGGAGCCTGCTTCCAGTATAGACACCGCTGGCTCAGGGAGACCACCTTCCCCCGAGTCAAGCGTTGCCTCGTTCGCTCACTAGATGCCAGGGATAATACTAGAGGTTGATGATAGTTGGACTCCTCGCCGCTAGCTTAGCTCTTGCACCCTTAGGGTACTAGGCTAGGTAGAGTTGAGTCTTTTGGATCATTGATGTAACCGTGTTAAACTCTTTTGGAGGTTTGGGGATGATAAATGGCAGTTTAAATTTGGACGGAAGGTTTATGTTTTTGTTTTGTTTTATGTGGAATCTATCAAATTGCTTTAACTCCCCTACCGTGTTTGAACCTTAAGCTTGGAGATGTGTTATTAAGCAACCATGCGATTTTTCAGATGGCTGGGAGAGCGCGCCGTGGTCAGAATGAGCACGTTCCCCCACCGCCACCGCCTCCCACTCTGCAGGAGCTCATGGCCCAGCAGAATGAGATCCTGAGGCAGCTAGCTCAGCGTCAGCCACCACCTCAGCATTATGGTGGAGACCATCAGCGTCACCCTGTCGCTGCTACCTACCAGGAGTTCCTCAGTACTCAGCCACCCTTGTTTACCAGGGCGGAGGACCCGCTTGATGCAGATGTGTGGTTGAGGGTGGTGGAATCCAAATTTCCGCTACTCCATGGAGGTTGCTCAGAGGTCACCAAAGTCAGGTTCGCCACCCAGCAGCTTCGCGGACCTGCAAGGACTTGGTGGGATCATTTTCTTGCTATGCAGCCAGAAGGTAGAGAGGTGGAGTGGAGGGAGTTCAAGGCAGCTTTTAGGGGACACCATATCCCCGCTGGCATCATGGACCAGAAGCTCAATGAGTTTCTGGCACTCACTCAGGGCAACAGGACAGTGTTGCAGTATGCCCAGGCCTTCAATGACTTGTGCCAGTATGCTGGATACCATGCAGACACGGATGAGAAGAAGAAGGATAGGTTCAGACGGGGGCTCAGCACCAAGCTCCGTGATCGTCTCAACACCGTCAGGGCCCACAGCTACAATGAGTTGGTCAACATGGCTATCTCCCAGGAGGACTGCATCTTAGCTCGACAGGCAGAGAAGAAGAGGAAGACCCCTGTGGCAGGACCCTCAGCTCAGCCACATCGCTTCAGGATTGTGTCTGACACGCAGAACAAGGGACCTCAGCAGCAGCAAGGGAGATGGGTGATCAGACCACCGCAGCAGCAGCAGACACCCAACCGCACCCAGTTTCCAGCTCAGAGGAACAATCAGCAGCAGCAGTACCGCCAAGCAAATGACAACAGGTGTTTCACCTGTGGTAACACTGGGCATTATGCCAAGAATTGCCCCAGAAACCAGCAGAGGCAGGGGCAGAATGGCAATCAGAACCAAGGCAAGAGACAGAAGGTGCAAGTGAGGCAGGGCAAGTTGAACTTCACTACCATGGCTGACATTCTAGAGGGAGCACCCGTCATGACTGGTATCTTTACAGTTTTAAATTTTCCCGCTATTGTTCTTTTCGATTCCGGTGCTTCACATAGCTTTATTAGTGCCAAATTTAGTGTCAAGTGTCAATTGCCCTTTCACCACACCAACGGGGGTATCACCATTTCAACCCCGGGAGGCAGGATTGCCACTAATCAAATCAGCAAGAATGTGCCTCTAAAGTTTGGTAGTTTGATAATTAAAACCAACCTTCTTATCTTGGGACTGGATAGTGTGGATATCATCTTGGGAACTGATTGGTTGACCAAACATCAGGCAGTATTGGACATTGCAGCCAGAGCCATTGAAATTCATTCCCCTGCTTACGGCGAGACTGTCTTGCATTTACCCAACCAGGGTTGTGCCCGGTCTTGTGTCTTTGTTATGACAGAATCCCCAGTAAGGAAGATCCCAGTAGTCTGTGACTACCCCGATGTTTTTCCGGATGAATTGCCAGGAATGCCACCTGACAGAGACATTGAGTTTGCCATTGAATTGCAACCCGGGACTGCTCCTATCTCTAAGAGACCCTATAGGATGCCTCCCGCAGAATTGGCAGAATTGAAGAAGCAATTGCAAGAGTTGTTGGACAAGGGGTTTATTCGTCCCAGTACTTCACCATGGGGATGTCCCGCCTTATTCGTGAAGAAAAAGGATGAGAGTTTGAGGATGTGTGTTGACTACCGCCCTCTCAATGCGGTGACTATCAAGAACAAGTACCCGTTACCCCGCATTGATGTTCTGTTTGATCAGTTGGTAGGAGCCAAGGTATTCTCCAAGATAGACCTTCGCTCAGGCTACCATCAAATCAAGATCCGTGCCAGCGATATTCCCAAGACGGCCTTCTCTACCAGATATGGGCTGTATGAGTTTTTGGTGATGTCTTTTGGGCTGACCAATGCCCCGGCTTATTTTATGTACCTAATGAACTCAGTATTCATGCCAGAGTTAGACAAGTTCGTGGTCGTTTTCATCGATGACATTCTGGTTTATTCCAAGAATGAAGCTGAGCACACTAAACATTTGCATACTGTGCTTCAGAGACTCCGTGACCATCAGTTGTATGCTAAGTTGTCCAAGTGTGAGTTCTGGCTGAAGGAGATAAAATTCTTGGGTCACACAATTTCTCAGGAAGGGATATCAGTCGACCCTGAGAAAGTGCAAGAAGTGATGGACTGGAAACCCCCGACTACGGTAAAGCAGATTCGGAGTTTCCTGGGATTGGCAGGGTATTACCGACGATTTATTCCGGATTTCTCCAGAATTGCCAAGCCAATGACTGAACTGTTAAAGAAGGGAGTCAAATTTGAGTGGAGCCAAAAATGTGAAGATGCTTTTCATACCTTGAGGCAACAATTGACAACAGCCCCAGTGCTAGCCCAACCCGACAATACCAAGCCATTTGAAGTTTATTGTGATGCTTCTGGTACCGGATTGGGATGTGTCTTGATGCAAGGGAACAGAGTGATTGCTTACGCTTCCCGAGCACTCAGACCCCATGAGCAGAACTACCCGACACATGATCTGGAGTTGGCAGTAGTAGTTCATGCCCTCAAGATATGGAGACACTACTTGATGGGAGCTCACTGTGACATTTACACTGATCACAAGAGCCTCAAGTACATTTTCACTCAGGCAGATCTGAACATGAGGCAGAGAAGATGGTTGGAACTAATCAAGGATTATGACTTGGAAATGCGTTACCATCCTGGCAAGGCCAATGTTGTGGCAGATGCCTTGAGCAGAAAGGCCCAGTGCAACTGTTTGAACATGGATGTGAGAGTTACCACCTTGTGTGACGAGTTGTGCAAGCTGAACCTAGAAGTGGTTCTTTCCGATGGATTGAGTTATATCGCGGTGGAGCCCACATTGCAAGAGCAAATAGCTCAGGCACAGATTGAGGATAAGGGTGTTCAGGTCATCAAGGATATGATCAAGCAAAAGGTGGAGAAATATAAGTGTTTCCGCCAGGACAGCAAGGGGATTTTATGGTTTGAAGATCGATTGGTGGTTCCCAAGAACCCAGAGCTCAGAAAGAAGATACTGGATGAAGCCCACCTTTCCAAATTTTCCATGCACCCTGGTAGCAACAAGATGTACCATGATATCAGATCTCTTTATTGGTGGACCAGAATGAAGAGGGAAATTGCCAAGTACATCTCCGAGTGTGACACTTGCCAGAGGATAAAAGCTAGTCACTTGAAGGCAGCAGGCCCTCTGCAACCCCTTCCCATACCATCTTGGAAATGGGAGGATATCTGCATGGACTTCATAGTGGGATTACCCAATACCTCCAGGCACCATGATTCTATATGGGTTATTGTGGACAGGTTGACCAAGACTGCTCATTTCTTGCCAGTGCACACCACCCACAAGACAGAGAAATACGCAGAAATTTATGTGGATCAGATAGTAAGATTGCATGGTATCCCAAAGACCATTATATCTGACAGAGGAGCACTGTTTGTGGCACGCTTTTGGGAAAAACTGCAAGAAGCCCTCGGGACCCACGTAATCCGAAGCTCAGCTTATCACCCTCAAACAGATGGTCAGACAGAAAGGGTGAACCAGATTTTAGAAGATATGTTAAGGGCATGCGCGCTGCATTATGGAAAGGATTGGGACAAGTGTCTGTCTTTGGCAGAGTTTTCTTACAATAACAGCTATCAGTCCAGTCTAAAGATGGCACCTTTTGAGGCTTTGTATGGGAGAAGATGTAGGACCCCGCTGAATTGGTCTCAAGCAGGAGAGAGGGAGATATTTGGGCCAGATTTGGTACTTGAAGCAGAGGAAAAGGTCAGAGTCATCAGGAAGAACTTAGAAGCTGCTCAGGCCAGGCAAAAGAGTTATCATGACAAGAGGCGGAAGCCTCTACAGTTTGAGGTGGGAGATCATGTCTATCTTAAGATATCACCAACCAAGGGTGTCCAGAGATTCGGGATCAAGGGCAAGTTGGCCCCTCGTTACATTGGACCCTATAAGATCAAGGCAAGTTGTGGACCCGTAGCTTACCAATTGGAATTGCCACCCCGTCTGTCAGCAGTTCACAATGTGTTCAATGTATCTCAGCTGCGGAAATGTGTCCGTCTACCCACTGAAGTGCTACCAGAACCAGACATTGAGATAGAACCAGACTTGTCCTACCAAGAGTACCCCGTCAAGGTATTGGATCAAAAGGAGAGATCAACTCGGGCAAGATCAATCAAAATGTATAAGATTCAGTGGAGTCATCATTCAGCGGAAGAAGCTACATGGGAGACGGAGGATTTTCTACGCTCTCGCTTCCCCGACTTTCTGCCAAAAGGAGTCGGTACGTAACCCCAAAAGCCCCACCCCACCTGCCCTTTGAAGTCAATTATAAGAAAAACTTAGATAACAAGGATAGTCTAAGTTGTGGACTTAACTTAAGAAGGGCTTCCTTCTGAAATTGCAAAGAGGATGACATTCGAAGAACAGTTAAAAAGGTGAAGCTTGAGTTTAAGGGGAGAGTAGCACCCACACACCTTCAAGCATCCCTCCAAGGGACTCTACCTGAAATCTCGGGACGAGATTCCCTTAAGGGGGGAGGGCTGTAACACCCTAGGTGTTACTCAGGGTGTCCACCCCAGAGTTACCCCCCCCCCCTTTTAACCCATAATTACATAAAGATTTATGGGCAAAGTACTTCAATCTTGGAATTCAAGGTCCTAATCAAGTGCAAACTATCTTGGATATCATGCCTTAGCTTGTCATGCCCATCTAAGTGGGGCTCTTCCAAAACCCTAGAGCAAAACCTCCATAGGCAATAAGAACCCAAATTGAAGCCATGATCAAAAGATCATGTAAACATCATGATCATGGTTTGGGCCAAATATAAAAGTTGTAATATACTTAATAACCTACAATTAATAGTAAGGAAGTACCCCCAAAAAGTTTTCAGAAAAGTCCTAAAAAGATCACCAAAGGTTGAACACAAGGGAGAAATTCAGATTTTGCCTAAGTATAGAACCTAACCCTTGAGCAAAGACTCCACATGTTCACCTTGATCCCCTTTTCAAAACCTGTCGACCCAATTGACAAAATGGCGCCAAATTAACCCTAGAACACCCTGGCAAGAGATGACACCTACCCTAGGGCGCTAGACACGACTTGACACTCCTTTTGCCTCGGTTTGGACCCAGCTGACACAGCAAACTTCTTCCCTCTCTATCTCCCTGCCCTGACCATATCTTGACTTGGAACTCACAGCAAAAGGATAGGATTTGGAGCAGAGAAGTGACCGTACACAGTGACTTTGCCAAGATACGCACGCTATGGCGCTCAAACCGGCCGTTGAACCTTGGCAGAAGCAACCTTCCACGTGTTCGACGCGAGCTGGCATCCGGGGGCGCGCTCAGAGCACGCCCGTGCGCGAACCCCCGCGCGCCCGCGGCCGCCCGTGACCACGCCCGCGCCACGGCTATAAAACCCGCCCCAGTGCTCGGCTGCCTTCCCCATTGCCTCCTCCGTACCTCACCTGACTTGCCCGAGCCAGCCATTGCCTCCGGCGACCTCCCCGCGACCCGCCAGTGCCGCCCGAGAGCAACCACCGTGGCCAACCCCTCTCCCGTCCTCCTTCGTTCGATCCAAGCCCCCAGATAGCTTCCTGGTGAGGCCGTGAGACTTGCTCAAGCTTGACCCGGGGACCCGCGTCACCGGAGTAGCCAAATCGTGCTCACCGGAGTTCAAGAACCCGCCGGCGCACGTGGACCGGGTAAGCCCCTGCACCGTTTTCCAATTCGATGCACGCATGGCCTCTATGTCACCCCATGAAGCTCCTCGTGCACCCTAATTGAACTATACCGCCGTGGTTTGGCCGGAGCAGGCGCTGCCGACGATCCCCGCCGCCTATGTTCGTGGCCAGGGTAACTTCGACCACCTCCGGCGACGACCCGCACATCGACGTGACCGTCGCGACCTCCCGAACGTCACTGACCCCCTCACCGGACCATCCTCGCCACCGGTAAGCCGCGCCATCCTTTTCTCTCCCGCGGCTACTGTTTCAGTTGGGGGGAGGACTGCGGGTGAGAGGGAGAAAAAGCCAGGGGGTTAAGTGAAATGTCAGAGACTCAGGGGAATAGTGGCGCGAGGGTAGATCTGCGAGATTTGATTCGGTTTAAACCCAGGGACCTCGGCGCAAACTGCTTTTTCAGAAAAACCTTATTAAAACCTGATTTAAATTCAATAGAAACTTTAAAAACCCATAACTCCTGTTTGGTTTATCCAAATTTGGTCAAACTAATTTTGCCAGACTCTAAATAATGTAACCTATCTAAGAAAAATATAAAACCCCATAGGTACTAGAGAAAAATGTAAGGTTCTGATTTAATTTTAGTTTTGACCAAAAGCTTAATAATAGCAAGAAAAATGGTTGTACTATTTAACTAGGGTTAGAAAAATTTGGAGAAGTTTGTATCTACCTACTGACCTAGTTAAAAATGTTAAACCCCTCTGTCCACTACATTAAGTTAGTTTTTACCCCTTATTCCATAATATGCTTAAGGTTAAGAAAAATAGAAAAAGTGACATAAATAATGAACCAGAGGGCACCCCTATTTTTGTTGAGATACTTAGTCAATGTAGTTCACTGGAAAAATTTATCATACCCTGTTGGAGTGTAAAATAAGAAGGATACCTTTTAAATTAATAAAATAAGGATAACTTAGAAAAACCCTACAAAAATAACCCTAAGGTGAAACCTCCCCAAACCTTAGGATAACTAATGTTTTGATAATAAGAACTTAGGAAAAATCTGAAATTTGTTGTTTGATATTTTTCAAATGACAAGTTAGTTCTAAACACCCTTTTTGCACCAAATTTTAGAAATCCACCATTAATTAACCATCATGTGGCTCCCTGTCATTTTTGGTACAAGAGCTTATTATCACTGTTAGAGGCCAACAAAAATAACCCTTAGGTCAGGATCCACTTTAATAAAGGACTTGTAGTGCAAAGTGGCTGAATTGCCCCACTTTTTGTTATTTTTGTGTACAGCCTAGCCTTTTTATTTTGAATCCCATATTCCTAAGACAGGCCCTATTGACCAAGGGCAAGCCACTGTAATTTTTGTGGAATTATTGAAAATAGTTAATTCACCTTGGTAGTTCAAACCCCACTAGAGTTCCTAAATGAACACTTAAGAGAGGAAAAATGAACAATGGAAATTAGTATCTCCCTAAGACCCTTGTAAGTTGTTCCCTGAAATAGAGATATACAAATGCAATACTAATTCTCCTTGTTTACCCCAAATAAAGACTTAAATATAAAAGTGCTAAATATAAACCACTAGGAGACCCACATAGCCAAGGAACCCCAAGCTCATTCTTGACTTAGTTTCTGTAGCTTAATGTTCTTAAATCTTGCATAACCATGACACATATGTTCATTGCATTTCGATAGACTGTAATCTTGCTGACGGAGAGTACGTCCTCGTGCCGGAGCAAGGAGCTGCCCAGGAGGTTGCCCCAGATCCCGCACCAGAGCCTGCACCAGAGGACCTGCCTGCCACTGCCTTGGAAGGCAAGCCCCGGTTTATGCATAACCTGTTACTTATGCTATTTTACTACACTTAATGATTGTAGGATTGTTTGTGCATTTAAGTGTAGGAGTTGTTTGAAACCTTAGTTGCATGATCTCAGGAACCTCATTGTGTTGAATACTAGCATGCTAAGTCGAGTAGCTGCTTTTCTAATTAGGGATCTCGGTAGAAGTCGAGTGATTTTTCTAGCACTCGCGCGAGGTCAGGAATTGGTTGTGCCCACTTTTCTTATCACACTGATAGTTGCTTGGTGGACACGGATCCATGGGGATACGTGGTCTATAAGGTAAAATGGGAATAAGGATTAACGTGCGGATACCTGTGTCAAGCGTTTGAACGTACTAAACACATACCGAGAAATATGGTAAATCGGTAAGCCTAGTACCTGAGTGAACCTGCCCGCAGACATATCCCCTCACGCGACCTGAGACGTAGTCTCCCATTCCGGTTATGGTGGGTACAAGTGCGGTCACTGCACGACGGCCAGTCGGGGTCAGTGAGGCATTGTACGCCAAGGCGGTGAGCCCTGATCTGTTGCCAGGGAATCGATGGGGACGGTTGATATGTGTGGGGACGGAGTGCCTCGCCATGTCGTGTGTTTAGGTTTACCTTGCAAGGATAAAAACTCGATTCGAATCGTCTGCTTCTCGCAGCTAATGAGACTGCTTGATCCATTGTACTGCATTGAGTAACAAGTGGAACTGTGATGAGATGATACAAGATGTTGATTGGTAAAAATGCTTGCTACTATGTATGAGTAGATAGTACACTTTTAGCCTTAAGAGAGTCACACTTAATTTTGACAAAGTTAAAATCTTGATTTAGAAACTCAGCTAGTGCTTTTGGCAACCAAACCCCACAGCCAAACAGCTGCATGTCTAGAGGTAGAGGAGTATAGACTCCTCACACCGGGTAAGTCTAGCTGAGTATTAGTATACTCAGCCTTGCTTGTGGCATAATTTTTACAGGTTCTCTGGAGGACATGGTTGCTGGAGTGACTTGGCCGTCCACCTTACCACCGGGTTGGACTGTCGAGTGGGACCCTACCTCGGCTGAGGAGGAGCATGAGGAGTGATGGGACAGGCTTCCCCATCTCTCCGTTTAATTATCGTTAGCTTTATTCCGCTACACTTCGAACAAGGATGACTACTTTTGGCAAAACTCCGATGATGATGATGATGATGTAATAATTTAATACCCTGACATGTATGGTTTTTATGCTTTATTGTATTTGCTCTGTGACTCACCATCGAGTGAGATTGTGGTACTTGATCCTATCAGTGGCCGTGTCGGACTAGATCCGAGGGATTGATGGGTTATTCCCATTTAAGTGTGGTCTAGCCTCTTAGGCAGGGCTTGGGCACTTAAGTTGGAATAATTCGGGCAGTTCCGCCACAAGGAGGCCCTTGTTGACGGCGATGTTGGCGGTGTCCTCATCGAAGGAGGAGTCGGTGGAGCTCTCGTCGGAGTCCCATTCTTGGCATACGTGGGCATCGCCACCCTTCTTCTTGTAGTATCTCTTCTTCTCCTTCTTCCCCTTCTTGTCTCCGTCCTTGTCACTTTCACTAGAAATTGGACATTTAGCAATAAAGTGACCGGACTTACCACACCGGTAGCACACCTTCTTGGAGCGGGACTTGTTATCTTCCCCCTCCTTTGCTTGAGGATTTGGCGGAAGCTCTTGATGATGAGCACCATTTCCTCATTATCGAGCTTGGAGGCATCGATTGGAAGCCTACTTGATGTAGACTCCTTCTTCTCTTCTTCTGTTGCCTTAAATGCAACAGGTTGCACCTCAGGTGTGGAGGTGGCGCCTTGCTCCAAGTTGACAATGTGTTTGGAGTCTTTGATCATTAGCTCAAAGCTCACAAACTTGCCAATCACTTCCTCGGGAGACATTAGTTTATATCTAGGATCCCCACGAATTAATTGCACTTGAGTAGGATTGCGAAAAACAAGGGATCTTAGAATAACCTTGACCATTTCATGGTCATCCCACTTGGTGCTCCTGAAGTTGCACACTTGATTGGCCATCGTCTTGAGCCGGTTGTACATGGCTTGCGGCTCTTCCCCTTTGTTGAGGACGAATCGACCGAGTTCTCCCTCGATCGTTTCGCGCTTGGTGATCTTGGTCACCTAGTCCACTTCGTGCGCGGTCTTGAGGACGTCCCAAATTTCTTTGTCATTCTTCAACCCTTGTACCTTGTTATACTCCTCTCGACATAAGGAGGCGAAGAGTATAGACGTGGCTTGAGAGTTGAACTACCTAATTTGGGTGGCCTCTTCTGAGTTGTAGTCCTTGTCCCCCACCTTAGGTACTTGTGCTCCATACTCAACAATATCCCAAATACTTTCGTGGAGTGAGGTTAGATGATGCCTCATTTTATCACTCCACATACAATAATCCTCACCATCAAAATATGGTGGTTTGCCTAGGGGTACGAAAAGTAATGGAGCGCGCTTTGAAATGTGGGGATAACGTAGGGGCATCTTACTATACTTCTTGCGCTCATGGCGCTTAGAAGTAGTGGTCGACTCGGAGCTCGATATGGAGGGTGACGAGGAGTCGGTCTCGTAGTAGACTACTTTCTTCATCTTCTTCTTCTTGTCACCTCTCCAATGCAACTTGATGGAGGAAGAGGATTCCTCCTTATGCTTGTTGCCGGACTCTCTTGAGAGAGTCCTCCTCGAGCTTGTGGGCTTGTCGCAGGTCATGATCTCCCTCTTGGTGTGATCTCTAGACATCACTTCGAGTTGGTTATGCTCTAAATGAAGCACTAGTTCTGATACCAATTGAAAGTCGCCTAGAGGGGGTGAATAGACGAAACTTGAAATTTATAAACTTAAGCACACACTAAAGCTGGGGGTTAGCGTTAGAATTAAATTCAAGTCTGAAGAGAGGGGAAAACAAATCAAACAAGAATCTAGGCGAGTGAACACGGTGATTTGTTTTACCGAGGTTCGGTTCCAAAGAACCTAGTCCCCGTTGAGGAGGTCACAAAGACCAGGTCTATTTCAACCCTTTCCCTCTCTCAAACGGTCACTTAGACTGGGTGAGCCTTCTTCCTTAATCTCACAGGTCACTAAGACCCCACAAGGACCATCAGACACTTGGTGTCTCTTGCTTCGCTTACAAAGCACTTGAGAATAAGAATGGGAAAAGAAAAAGGCCTAGCCAAGCAACAAGAGCAACAAAAGAACACAAGAACACCCTCTCTCAAGTCCCTAATGGAATTGAGTTAATTTGGAGGCTTAGAGAGGATTCGATCTATTTGATGTGTCTTGGAGTGGAGTCTTTTGCTCTTATATTGAATGAGATGTTTGGAATGCTTGGATGGATATGAATGAGGTGGTTGGGGTATTTATATCCCCCAACCACTTCCATAGCTGTTGGGGAGGCTACTGGCGATGGGCGCACCGGACAGTCCGGTGCGCCACCGGACAGGCACTGTTCCTTGTCTGATGCGCCGCCACGTCACCCAACCGTTAGGGTTCGGAGCTAGTCAATCATTGGAGCTTTTTCTTCTTGCGGCACCAGACAGTCCGGTGCCACACTGGACAGTCTGGTGCCCCTCTGACTTCCTACTCTGACTTCTGCCGTGACACTGTTTACTTTGCAGAGTCGACCGTTGGCGCAGATAGACGTTGGTCCACTGGCTCGCTAGACAGTCAGGTGGCACACCGGACAGTCTGGTGAATTATAGCGAAGGGCGCCCTCGAATTCCTAAGAGTGGCTGGTTTGGAGTGTACGGCCCTGATGCACCGGACACTGTCCGGTGGCACACCGGACAGTCCGGTGGTGCACCAGACACTGTCCGGTGGCACACCGGACAGTCCGGTGCACCATTTCTCACCACACTCAATTCCATTTGCTCCAATTGAATTGTGTCTTTAACTTGATTCTTTCTTGGTTTGAACCTTATGCACCTGTAATACATGAATTCTAGAATAAACTAGTTAGTCCATGTGTTTGTGTTGATTATCAACCACCAAAATTTGTTATAGGAAATGGTTAACCCAATTTCCCTTTCAGCATCAGCAGCAACACCATCTTCATCCATATATCCAGTTGCTTCTTGGGTTTGTTGTTGTCCTGCTTGTGTTTCAGCAGCAACATCTTCTTGATCATCACTATCCTCTTCTCCAATATCTTGAGCGGCCGCATTTCTTGAACGCTTCCTTGTGGCTGAGAAGACGAACGCTTCAATGTATCTTGTCCCAAGTTCTTATCTGTGTTTTCTCATTGCCTTTGATCTTATTTGAAATTTTTGTGAGGCAATGGGGTTAAAGGGGCCAAATAGGTCTTCTGTTTTGGTGCTTAATGCCAAAGGGGGAGAAATTAAGGTCAAAGCAACTGGATCAGCTGCCACTTGTGAATTTTTCAAAATTTCATAGTGTAAGAATACTTGATTTTTGATCAAAATCCTCTTATTTCAAAACCCTCTCTCTTGTGGGGGAGAAATTCGATTATGGGAAATGGGGGAGTTTTTGGCGTTTGATCAAAACTAGTCTTGAAAGATCTTTTGATTTGCCAAAACAAGTGTCTTTGACATAGATATAGGGAAACAAATTTGTTTTGTGAAAATAAACCAAGCGGTGGCAAAAGTGATCCAAATATTCCAAATTCTATGTGGGATCAATTGGTCTTCAATTTGCACTCTTTAGCTCATCTTTGAAAATGTTGTTGCTTTTGATGTGTTGGCATAAATCACCAAAAAGGGGAAGATTGAAAGGGAAATGTGCCCTTGGGCCATTTCTATTATGTTTTGGTGATTAGATGCCCAACACATCGAGTTATGACTTTATAAGTTAAGTGTCAAAAAGATGCAAATGGAAAAGCAAAATATGATTCTAGCCTTAGTAATTTTCTTGGTACTAACATTATTCTACTAAGTGCTAGAAACCTTATCAAATTGAGAGAAATCAGATTGGAGAAGTTTGGCTAAGTCCAGTCAAACTTGCACCAGCCTGCGGTGCACCGGACTGTCCGGTGCCTATGCTGGTGCCCTAGCAATCAAGCCGCTATTGGGAAAATGCTGAGGGCGCCATGGCTATAATTTATCGGACTGTCCGGTGTGCCAGCCGAGCACCCAGCCAACGGTCGACCGCGCGATCAGCGGGTAGGGGTGAAAACAGGTCGGGTATACCAGTCGGGTACCGGATACGGATAGTGCAAATATTTATTTTTTTGGATACAGATTCAGGTATTTTTATATTCGGGGCGGATACGGGTAATACCCTGATACTGTAGCTTCAGATTCGGGTCCGATACAGAACGAGGACTACCCGGTAAATACCTAGATATTCGGGGGTACCTGTTTTTTCTTTTTCTACATAATAATATAGTTATAAAATTATAACTTTTACATATGAAATCGGATGAAGATAAAGTTTATATGAAAATTGTAGAGCTCAAAGAGATCTATAACTTTGCAGTATATCAATTCTTTGTTTAAACATATATTTAAGCCAAAATCATTAAAATTATGTCCAAATTTATATCTAATTAATATACTTTATCATTTTTATGTGGGGGGCTTAAGGTTATCTCCACATGGGAACTTAAGGTTATCTTTATATAGACTATTTATTAGTATTCGTAACTTATTTACAATTTTGGTCGACACTACGTTATTTGATGGATTTAATTGTATTTTGAAGATTTTCTACGACAAGAAATTAATAATATATAAATAGCCTCAAAAAATCAAGAAATTTTATGAAGGCACAACACATGTTCATATATAACCATAAAAAATGTTTGGATCATAAGATCTATAAGATGCTCGCGTTTCTTCCATTTCATGTTTACTTATTTGTATGAGTTACATGTGAAATCATTATAAGTACACAAGTTTCAATATAATCAGTACATTACTTTATCATTTTCATATGAGGATTTGAGTTATATTTGTATAAAATGCTTATTTGTTTTTGTAACTTATTTGTAATTTTTGAGTGAAACTAGAATATTTTATGAATTTCTAATATTGCGGTGTTGGTTCTATAATGTCCTTGTAATTATTAACTTTGAACTGCATGATGTCAATTTTATCGGCTTCCTTTCCTACATTTAATCTATCATATACATGATTATGTATTGCTTAATTTATGTATTTATTGGGTGGTTGGACAATTAATATCATTGGGACAAACTACCTGACAATTATCCGGTACCGAACTGAGTAGTATTTGTTATCCGTTTCTGACCCACCCGGATTATTAGCCGGTCCTGTCCAGTATCCATCTCGAATCTTAACTACATGTATCTAGTCCCGTATCCGAGACAAATACATTATGGTAGAAAATGGGATAACCTTGTATCTGGCTGTATCCGTCCCATTTTCATCCCTACCAGCGGGTGACACGTGGCTCAGCCAACGGTCAGGAGGCGGCACCGGACTGTTCGGTGTGCCACGTGGCTCGTGGCTGGCTACGGTCGGCTTTGCCAAAAAAGGAAGGAAATCATGCACTATTCATTGTCCGATGGTGCACCGGACTGTCCGGTGCGCCCACGGATAGAAGGAAACCAGGGCCTTCCAAATGGAGCTCAAATGACTCCTAGCTGTCTTATGACTATAAAAGGGACCCCTAGGCGCATGTAGCACAATACCAAGCAGTCATTGAACATCCAACAACGCCGAGACATCAAATTCAAGCTTGTGCTTTAGTAGATTAAGATTTGGGCACTTGTTTTAAGCTGTAACACCGCTGTGCTGTCTTTGCGCTCTTTTCTCTTGTCTTGTGTGCGTGAGTTTCTGCAAGTTGTCTTGTGTGTTTGATTCTATTCCCCCTTACTCTTGTGTTCACTTGAGATCTATTATGGAAGGGTGAGAGACTCTAGCTTGTGGATTTTCCTCACAAAGGGAAAAACTTGAGATAAAGGAAGAAAATCGTGGTACTCAAGTTTGACCTTTGGATCACTTGAGAAGGGTTGAGTGCAACCCTTGACCGAAGGAGGTCACCACAACGTGGAGTAGGCATTGGCCGAACCATGGAATAAAATCGTCATGTCCCTTGTGCATTCTTTGATTGTGATTGTCTTCTTCCATAGAGTTCTCCTCTTCCTCCTACCTCTACTCATATCGACTTGGTTTTTGATTCTACTAACATTTATTATAAACCAAATTTGTGTTGTTTAGAGTTGATTTTTGTAGGATCACCTATTCACCCCCCTCTAGGTGCTCTCAATTGGTATTGGAGCCGTACTCTTCATTCAGGGACTAACCGCCCGAAGAGATGGATCCTAAAGGCAAGGGGATGGTGATCAACGACAAAGAGAAGGAGTCTCTCTATGTTGATGAGCCTAAAGGTGACAAGCCCAATGACTCAGGCTCAAACAACAAGAAGAAAGATGGGAAGAAGAAGAGGCACATCAAGAAGATCATCTACTACGACAACGACGCCTCCTCTTCTTCACCACAGAATGGCGACGACGACTTGTCCACAAAAAAGAAAACGGTTAATCAAAATTATCCATTCGATTATTCTCTCATGTCGTACAATTCAAATGCTCATTTATTGTCTATTCCACTCAGTAAACCCACCACTTTGATGGAGACGACTACTCTTTGAGTCATAAAATGCGTAGTCATTTATTCTCTCTTCATCCTAGCATTTGGGAAATAGTGGAAAATGGAATGCATTTTGATAGTAGCGATAATTCCGTATTTATTAACGAGCAAATTTATAAAATTGCCTAGGCTACTACTGTGTTGTTAGCATCTCTATGCAGGGAAGGGTATAATAAAGTCAGCGGCCTAGACAATCCAACTAGATATGGGATACCCTCAGAATCTCTCATGAGGGTAACGACACCACCATGATCACAAAGATGGAACTGGTGGAAGGAGAACTAGGAACGTTTGCCATGAAACGGGGAGAGGAGCCAACCGAAACCTACAACAAGCTTAAGGCCCTGATGAACAAGATCCGAAGCTACGGGAGCACAAGATGGACAAATCATGACGTCGTTCGACTCATATTAAGGTCATTTACTGTTATTGATCCTCATCTTGTAAACCTTATTCGTAAGAATCCCAGGTACACCAAGGTGACACCCAAGGAAATCCTCATAAAATTTGTGAGCGGGCGCATGATGGTAGAAGAAGCAAGATATGTGGATGATATTGCAAATGGACTTCTTCCTCTTTACAATCCGCGGCACGTTGCTCTCAAAGCAAGAAACAACAAGGGGCGCTACCTAACAAGGTTGCACAAGTGGAGGCTGTCGGGCTAAATGAGGACGAAATGGCGCTTATAATCAAGCGTTTGAAGACTGTATTAAAGGGACACAAGTAATACCCAAACAAGAACAAATCAAAGGGAAAGCTGTAACACTCCAGTGTTACTCAGGGTTTTCCCCTCAGTACCCAACTGGTGACCATTATCACATGTGATTTTAATTGGGCAAGGACACCAAATTTAAGGAACTAAAAACCCAACTTAAGTCTCTTCATCTCAAGAACCATACTCTAACACCATCATATACCTGAAGTGGAAAAAAATATTCAAAACTCTAAAACCACCCTAATTGAGCCATTTGGGCACCAATAAGGAATCTAATGAAAAGGCTATGAAAACATAAAATCATGTTTTGGACCAAATAACAAGTTTGAAGCACACTAAATAAGCTACAAAATATAGTAAGGAGGTTTAATCAGAAGAGTTTTTGCAAAATTCCCAAAACAGCCACTTAAGTAGAAACTTCAAATAAAATTCAGAAAATTCAGAACTCTGAAATTTGACCTCTTCATAAAGATCGACCGTGTTCTCTAAATTCCAAAACTAAAGTCCACATGATCCAAATATCAAAGTAGCGTCAAATTACCTTGAACACGCCCTGGCAAAATTTGAAGACAAATCTCAGCCGTTGACATGATCTTGGCATGGATTTACATCGGGACGCGGCAGCCAGACACCCAAGACTTGGCAACACGACAACTCTTTGTACACGACCGGAAACCTCTCGACTTCCACACAAAAACGACAAAGCAATGTCGGGAGAACATATCTTGTATAGTGATCTTGCCCATATATGCGGAGATATGGAGCCTATGGACGCTTAAACGCAGGCAGAAGCAAAGCGCCACATGCTTGGTGCCTTGCGAGGCCGGCCGAGCGTGCCCCCGCGCGCCTGCCCCTCGCCCCTGCCTATAAGTGCCCCAAGGCCTTTGCCGTCTTCACTCGTGCACCCTAACCCTCGCCCGAGCCAGTGGTCACCGGAGTTCACCGCAAAAGGCAAGCGCCACCACCCACCACCCTCGCCCGAGCACAATCGACGTAGCCAGCCTCATCCGTCAACCCCCAGCCTCACCCAATCCATTGGATAGCTTCCCCGAGAGGCCATGAAGCTTTTCCAAGCTTGAGCCGAGACCCTGCCCCGCCAAAGCAGCGCGCGCGACCTCGCCGGACTTCGGCCGCCTGCCACCACACGTAGACCGGGCTACAGGTGAGCCATTTACAAATTCCCTGCGCCAACAACCTCCCTGACTTCCCGTGAAGCTCCCCAACTCACTGGATTGAGCTACACCACCATGGTTAGGCCGGATCACTCGCCGCTGACGAGCTGCCCCGCCTGCGTGCGAGGACCGACCAACTTCGACCATCTCTGGCACCGACCCGCACACCGATGTGACCGCCGTGACCACCCCGACGTCATCGACCACTTCACCAGAGCTAAATCGCCACCGATAAGTCTCGTCGACATGATCCTTGACCGGTCACTGTTCTGACCAACCAGGGACCGCGAGATAGATTTAGGTTAACCCTAGGGGGTTTTCTGCAATGTCAGTGACTTAGTTGAATAGTAAATCGAGGACTAGTCTATAATGAAAAAGGAAAAATACACCAGGGATCCGAGTGCAAGATGTGTTTTCCTTTCCCTTTTCGAATATTAAGTTATTTAAATATGCAGTAAACTTGATAAATGTATAACTTGAAAAATATTCATCCAAATTAGGTCAAACAAATTTTGCTAGACTCTATAAAATATGAACTGTCAAAAAAATATTGAACTTCATGTTTTCTGTACTAATTTTTAGAGTTTTGAATTAAATAGGAAACTGCCCAAATCTTAATAATACAGAGAAAAATAGAAATACTTCTATACTAGACTTGATAAAAATTGTGGAGACACTCACCTAGTATATACACTGTTTAAAAATAATGAACACCATAGTATACAAGACTAAGCCAGAAATATCCATTAAAGACTATTTCTGCCCAAACTTTAGAAAAATGAAAAAGGGGATAGAAAATAGAAACCAGAGAGTGACCATATTTTTCCTAGTATGTCTAAGTGATATAGATCATAGGAGAAATATATGGAACCCTGGTCTAGTGCTAATCTAAGGCTATAATTTTATTTAGGCATTAAGAAGTCAATAAAGGCCATGATTAAAAATATAAGGGCACATGCAATAATGGCAAGAAAAATTTAGTAGACCCCTAACCACTAACATACCACTGCAAAAATGGTAAACACCCCAAACCATCACAGTAAGTGAGTTAAACAAATAGAAATTGGATTTGGCCAATACTACAAATAAATCAAAAGAAAGACTAAAAATGTGAAACAGTGAGCAGCGTAATTTTTACCCAAGTACTTATGATGTAAACTACCAGAGAAAAATAATAAGACTAAGGTAAAATTTTGATGAAATACACCTCACCCCCTACCCCATGAAAAAGACCATATATTCCAAGAAATTTTACAAACCCTTCCCTATGAGCAAAGTTAACCAAATTAAAGAATGATTGCTCTTGCGCAAAGAAGAAGATAGAAAAATTTAGAAATCTGTCGTTTGACATTTTTCAAATATAGTAGTAGTAGAAAACACCACTAAGCCCTAAAGCTTTGGAAAATCCCCATAAAATAACCAGTGGGTATCTTTGGCTAAAATTTGGCATAATGTCATAATATTATACCTAGATACCAGCAAAAATAACTGTTAAGATAAAGTTCACTCCTAGAAGAGAGTTGTAGTTCAAAGCACCCCCTCTGCCCAAAATTTTAATATTTTTGTGTAGAGAAAACCAGTCCCATTCTAGGCCTCAATTTTTGAGGCTGAAATATATACACCAGTGAGAAGCCACTGTAATATTTACAGAATTTTTGGAAATTTTTGAAAATATGTTGTAGTTCAAACCTACTCTAAAAGCATAAGTAGGAAAGGGAAAAAGAGAGAACTAATAGAAGTGATAAATCTTAACCATAATAACTTCAGCAAAGACCTTGTCAAAATTTTCACTAAGACATTAAAGGGTAGTGGAGTACTAAATTAATCCAACCTCCAGATCTTGGCCACACCCAATTCTAAATGGCTAAGTATACCACTAAAACCTCTAGTAGTAAGATTAAGTTTTATCTTATTGACTTAATCATTTCACCATGCACCATAATTACTAAATTTCATATCATGGCATACATGTATCTTATTCACTGCATTCATTTAGATTGCAACCTCGCTGACGGAGAGTACGTGCTCATTCTCGAGCAAGGAGTTACCCAAGAGGAAGTCCAGGAGCCAGCTCTAGAGCCTGCCACCGAGGATCTCCGCGCAGCCCAGCTTTTGAAGGCAAGCCCCGGTTTTATGCATAACCGTTTATATATGCTACTTTACTACACTTAATGTTTGTAGGTTTGTAATGTGCACTTAAGTGTAGGAGTTGCTTGAAACCCTTAGTTGCATGAACTCAAGATTCCTTTTTGAGATGGATACTAGTATGCTAGGTCGAGTAGCTGCTTTGCTAATTAGGGATCTCGGTAGTAGTCGAGTGATTTTTCTAGCACTCGTGTGATGTAAGGAATTGATTATATTCATCTTGATAACGGGATCTATGATGGTCTATGGACTTGGATCCAGGGTGGATGCCTTGTCTATGAGACGGAAATGGAATTAAGGATTAATGTGTGGATACATGAGTCAAGCATTTGAACGTACTAGACACATGTTGGGAAATATGGTAATCGGTAAGCCTAGTACCTAAGTGAAGCCGGGCGCGGACTTTCCCCCTCACTTGTCCTGAGACGAGGTCTCCCATGCTAGCTATGGTGGGTGCAAGTGCAGCCACTGCACGGCGGCAGCCGGGGTCAGTGGGGCATTGCATGCCAAGGCGGTGAGTCCTGGCCACGAATGGGGAATCGATGGGGACGGTTGATATGTGTGGGGACGGAGTGCCCCTACATGTCGTGTGTTTAGGTTTACCTTGCAAGGTTAAAACTCAATTTGAATCGTCTGCTTCTCGTAGCTAATGAGACTGCTTGACCCCTTGTACTGCATCGAGTAAAAAGTGAAATGAGGTTTTACTTGAGATAACATGTTGATTGTACTAAATGATTGTTACTATGTATGCTTAGAAAGGAGTAAACCTAGCTTAATTAAATATGCTACAACTGGAAAAAAGCTAAAATTACTTTTAGACTCAGCTAGTGCTTTTGGCAAACCAACCCCTCAGCCAAACAGCTGCATGGTCTAGAAGTAGAGGAGTAGACTCCTCACACCGGGTAAGTCTAGCTGAGTATTAGTATACTCAGCCTTGCTTGTGGCATATTTTTTCAGGTACGCTACAGGATATGGTTAATTGTGTGACTTGGCCTTCCACCCTGCCACCGGGTTGGACGGTCAAGTGAGATGCAGCCTCGACAGGAGAGGACCAGGAGGAGTAGTGGGCTAGGCCTTGTCCTATTCCTCATTATCGACGTTATCGATTATCCGCTGTATTTTAATTACGAACTTGTTATCTTTTATTAAAACTCCGATTTATGTAATAACTCCAGTACCTTAATTTGTGGTTTCATGATTATTGTATTCTCTCTGTGCCTCACCTTCGTGTGAGCTAGTGGTATTCGATCCTTGGTAAGTGGCTTTATCAAACTAGATCTGAGGGACTGACGGGTTATTCCGATTTAAGTGTGTTGCTGCCTCTAAGGCATGACTCAGGCACTTAAGCTGGAATAATTCGAGTGTTCTGCCACAGCTTGTATTGAAGCGAGTACCATTTCAGAGGAATCAATAAGTCATGAATGCCAACTTTTCAAAAGTAAAATTTGCTTATAAACCAGTGTTGGATCGTCAGGACTAGAACGCTAGACCTAGGATGAAAGGCCTTAATAGTGGGAAAAATAGGTGGCTATATAAGTAGGCCATATAGGCCAACCTTAGAATAGTAGGGATTCCCTAGAAGCACCCCTTTGATCGGTGAGAAGACGTTCTTTCCAGCATGCATGCTTTATAAACATGAAGAAACTAGAAGCTAAGGAAAAATGCATCTAATTATGAACTTAACAAGAATTGTTAATAGTGAATAACAAAATGAGTTGGAGTAGATAAATCTAATTTAACCCACCTCTTTTTAACAACCCAGCCACACGTTTCTCCTTACCCCTACCATGACACTTACATCTAACCCTCTTTTCACAGATGACATCACCCACCCCCATAATTGGAGGAGACACTCATTTTAGTTTTGACTACCTGTCCCACGAGGGTTTTCCCTCCATCTTGTGGGACGTGCTCTGCTCCGCCGGTTACCCTACACCCCCTCTATATACGGTGCAGCTATACGAGGAGCATCGGGTGCCACGTTGCAGGGTTTGGCTGACCCTGGAGTCTCACCCTCTACAGCCGAGATGGCGTTCCCTTGACTCCGAGACTGTCGGGTTCAGGGCGGACGACACCATCGAGGCTGTAGCGCTAAAAGCCCTAACAACCTTCTGCGGTGTCACACTAGGATTTAAGGGACAAAGTCGGGTGCATCTCATACATGCGCCAAAGAAGACAACATATATAATAAAAGAGTGTATATAGATAAATGTCACAATAACATCAGAGTACTTATTACATTGTGGAACTCTTACAAAATAAAAGAGAAATATAAAATGAACTAAGGATCATCCTTGGCGCCAAAAGTCAACTGGGAGATGCCACCTAGATCAGATCGAACTCCTCGTTGTGTGGCTCCTCTTGAACCACCTGTTCTTCTCCTGTGGGGGGTGTGAGACAGCAAGGGTGAGCTCACACACGATCATAGCTCAACAAGTTGTGGGGAAACCAGTGGGCATGAACTCACCAAAGGTGGGAGTTCATGTGATGTGTAAGGCTGATCAACAATAGGGGTTAAAGCTGAGCATTGCTTTTTAATAAGTTGGTCAAATTTTATTAGTAGTTACCAAGTGTAAGTAAATACGAAACCATAATAAGAATAATAGAACAAAATTAATAAATAATCCCATGCAATGCAAATGACAAATTGAATTTAAGTTCCATAAATTAATCATGCGAGAGTCCTGAGCTGCTCATGATCGTGAGCTCGGCTAGTATACCAGTTTTACACTCTGCAGAGGTTGTACCCTTTACCCACAAGTCATGTTACCCATCTGCCACGGGATCGCGACTCCCATACACCTCTACCAAGGAAGCAAGGCAGGGCAACACTACAAGGCCTTTACAAAGTTCCACTAGCTTCCAAAATCTGCTACAGTTTATGGGAAGAGCACTTGCAAGAATCCCTCGTCTAACCGCCATCGCAGCAAAATCAACCCGAGAACCTCCCTGCATGCAACTCCCCTAGTGCCCTTGCCCATTTCGGGTAAGGTAGTCTTCCACTAGCTTTCCTAATTAGTTAGCCAAGGGGTCCCATTCCTCCCTTATGGTGGCACGTGTTTCTCAAGTTAAGCTCCATGTTCCAATTAAAGATAATGATCTTGACATGAACATAAATAGAATAACAAAATAATTGGAACATGGATATAATGAAATATTAACCCAAAACCATGTAAAGCAATAGCATAACTACCCAAATGATTCAGGGGTAAACAAGGTAAAATGGATAAACAGACTAGGGTGACCTATTGGGTTCCATCAAAATTAAACCTATGCATGAATAAGTGATATTAAAGAACATTATTGGGTAAAAAGTGGTCAAGGGTATAACTTGCCATCAATGAGCTTCTGCTCAGCAACTTCTATCTGCTAGGCACCAGGATCCTCAATCACAGGCTCTTCTACTCGCCACAATACAAACAAGCACAGTATATAGAGAAAATTAACATCACACCAAACATGTAAACTAAATATACAATAAAAATCTACACATTAAAATAAGAACCTACGAACAGGAATCATTAATTTTGGAGTTATGGATTTTAAATTATGAATTTCCAAAGGTTTTATGTGCTTGATATATGATTAAGTGAGAAATTAATTTTCTTACTGTTTTCATGTCAAAATAGAGACTCTAGGTGATAAACAATAATATTACAAAATTTTAGAAACTGGAATGGGTCAATTTAGACTAAGTATGCATTTTCTATGATTTAAACAAATTATAGCATTTATTTTTACACCTAAAAATTTATTTCCTAAATAGATTTTTCTGATTAGCTCTCTATTTGGACCGCACGCATAAAAACAAAGGAACCCAGGGGGCTCGGTGCAATACTTCCTAGACCCAATCCACAAAGACTGTGGACTGCGGGTTGAATGCAGTGAAGTCTAGGGACTCTTTAGTGAAATGGCCACAGTGAAACGTTATCGTGTTATCCCCACCGTCCGATTAGATACGAACGGCATAGATCAGATCGGCAATAAATGAACCGGTATTCCACGCTGACCGTCAGATCACCATCCATGGGTCAGGATCTAACGACACTAGCACTCCCGCTCACCCACACATCCGCAGATCTACGACCCTAATATAATATTGCGAATGGGTAAGCTACCATCTAATCTCTGCCATACATCAACAGATCAACGACAGACATCCCTTCTTCCTCCCTGTGCCAAACCACGGCGACGCCGCCAGGATGCCGCGATGGACCATCGCCGGAATCTAAGTCAAATTGACATCACGGGCGCCATAAACAGATCAGTGACTTCCTACGCGCTGCGGAATACATTCTGAACACTATAGGTGGGTCCTTGCCAACGACGGGGTCAAAGACGAGGCTGTCCATGTCGCTCGGTGAAGTTGCGACAATGGCGAGCAATTGCACTAGCGCAGCGATGACAACGGCGAAATCAGAGGCAGCAGAAGCTTCTATGGGTCACGGAGCAGCGGTAGGATGCACCACGGCAGCCCGAGTGTCCGTGGTTCCTGCGCTCGACGGCAGCAGCGAATTTCTCCCGTGCGGTGCGCGGCGGTGAAAAGGTGGTGGCGAGATGTTGCGGATAAAGAGGGGAGAGGGGCTTTCGCTCGTCATTTATTAGTTGAGTCGTGCGGGCGTCAAGTTCGCCAAGCGGTTGCGCCAGCTGACCGAGAATCTCGTGGCGGCGGTGATCGTGCGTCTGAAATCGACGGGGGAGAAGAACAGGGTCAATCAGTGGGTCCCAGTCGTCAGCGTCGAGTGATGGTGGGCGCATGCGTGCGGTGGTGTGACTAGTCACCCAGGCCCACACGGTCAGCCATAGAGCAGCGATGGGGAGGAAAACGTGGCCGAGCGTGTGAGACTGCCCGGTGGGGCCCTTCTGTCAGCACACCGCGCCCAGGTCGGGGTTGGGTCATGCGGTTCTAGTGGGCTGACTCCCTAGTGTTTCAGCCCAAGTGCCATTTCTTCTTTTTATTTTCTTTTTGCTTTTTCTGATTTATATTTTCCCTTCTCCTTTGAGTTCAAATTTCAAACTCAAATCCTTTGGTAAATTTTCCTCAGATTGAAAGTATAATTTGAACATACTAGTCTTACTTTTATTTATAATATTTATTTTGTATATATTTTCTTTTTTAGTAATTCCTTTCTTCCCTCTCCAGATTTCTTTAGAGTTTTGTTTTCCAAATTAGAGTTTAAATTCCATGTGTCCCTTAATGTATTAATATACGGTTAGTGAGACATTTATTTTATTATCCACATATGCACAATCAAGTAAAAACTCAGCATGATGCATGATTTATTTAAGTGCCTTTGGTTATTTAACCCCTTTTTGATGGTGTTTATTCACATATAATAATAGATACAGTCAATACATTATCCTTTCTTATAATTTAAAGTCTTAGGTATTACAAATCCTATCCCCCTTACAAAGAATCTCATCCTCGAGATTTAGAAAGGACTAGGGAAAAGATGGGGAAAATCTATGCAAAGCTCTTCTTCTCTCTCCCAAGTAGCTTCATCTTCTCCATGATGACTCCATTGTACTTTGCACATCTTTATCACCTTATTTCTTGTAACTCGAGTCAGGGTATCAAGAATCTTGGTAGGATATTCTGTATAAGTCAAATCACCCTGAACACTAAGCTCTTCCATTGGTAGTTGTTTCTCAGGGATACAGAGACACTTCTTAAGTTGAGACACGTGGAACACATTATGCACATTAGATAGATTATCGGGTAGCTCGAGTTGGTAAGCCATCTCCCCAACTCACCTAAAGATTTTGAATGGTCCAATAAAGCGAGGGGACAATTTGCCCTTAACTTTAAATCTCCTCATTCCACGAAGTGGTGACACTTTGAGGTACACATGATCTCCTTCCTCAAATTCCAGTGGTCTTCTTCTATTATCAGCGTAGCTCTTTTGCTTGGTCTGAGCTACCCTCAAGTTCTCCCAAATTATACGGACCTGTTCTTCTGCCTCTTGAATAAGCTTAGGCCCAAAGAACTATCTTTCTCCAGTCTGATCCCAATATAAAGGAGTTCTGCACTTCCTGCCATATAAAGCTTCAAAAGGTGACATCTTCAGACTGGCCTGATAACTGTTATTATATGAGAACTCAGCATATGGTAGACTTTTATCCCAACTCTCTCCATGCTGAAGGGCACAAGCTCTCAACATATCTTCTAGTACTTGATTGGTCCTTTCAGGCTGTCCATCAGACTGAGGGTGATAACCGTACTAAAATTCAACTATGTATTCATATTCTCATGAAAGCTTCTCTAGAATCTTGAGGTAAACTGTGATCTTCGATCAGACACGATCTTCTTTGGTTCTCCATGTAAACACACAATCCAAGCCATATATAACTCTGCCAGCTGTGAGCCTTTATAAGTAGTCTTGATCGGAATGAAATGAGCTACTTTAGTCAATCTATCCACAATCACCCATATAGAATCATATCCTTTCTAGGTGCGAGGCAATCCAGTAATGAAATCCATGCCAATTTCTTCCCATTTCCATTCAGGTATCTTCAGTGGATGCAGTAGTCCAGCTGGCCTCTGGTGTTCAGCCTTAACTCTTTGACACACATCGCACATAGCCACATGTGCAGCCACATCTCTCTTCAATCCATACCACCAGTATTTCTGCTTCAGATCCTGATACATCTTAGTGCTACCAGGATGAATAGAATAATCAGAGTCATGGGCTTCCTTCAATATAGTCTCACGAAGGCTATCAATATCAGGAACACATATCCTGTCCTTGAACCATACGGTGCCTTACTCATCCTTTGTGAATTCTGGACCTCTACCTTCAGTAATAAGATCCTTGATCTCTTGTATTTTAGCATCACCAACCTGACCTTTGCGAATTTCTTGTTCCAAGGTAGGTTCTACATCAATAGTAACTCCTTCAGTGTGAGCAACTATCCCCAAGTTAAGTCTCCTAAAATCCTCAACAATCTCCTCAGGTAGTTGGGCCATAATAGCTGAATGAACGTGCTCCTTTCGTCTCAAGGCATCAACAACTAGATTCGCCTTGTCCGGGTGATAGTGAAATCATAATCCTTTATGAGCTCCAACCATCAGCGTTGCCTAAGGTTGAGATCCTTCTGAGTGAATATATACTTCAAACTCTTATGATCCATGTACACTTGGCACTTGGTTCCCATAATATAATGTCTCCATATCTTAAGTGCGTGCACGACGGCTGCTAGTTCTAAGTCATGAGTGGGATAGTTCAACTCATGTTTCCGCACCTGACGAGACGCGTAGGCAATCACGTGTCCTTCTTGCATAAGCACACATCCCAAGCCTTGGCCACATGCATCACAATAAATGTCAAATCCCTTCTGTAGATCTGGCATAACCAACAATGGTGGTGACATCAATCTCATCTTTAATTGATCAAAGCTATCTTGGCACTTTGAATCCCACTTGAACTCTCTTCCCTTCTCCAGAAGCAAGGTCATAGGCTTAGCAATCTTAGAAAATCCTTCAATAAATCTCTGATAATAACCTGCAAGTCCCAAGAAACTCCGGATCTCAGTAACTATAGTGGGTACACTCCACGCCATAATCTCCTTGACTTTAGCAGGATCTACTGATATCCCTCCATTAGAAATGATATGTCCAAGGAATGGCACCTTGTCGATCCAGAACTCGCACTTGCTATACTTCGCATACAGTTGATTATCACGTAGCTTCTGTAGCACCAATCTCAGATGTTCCTCATGCTCACTATCACGAATAAATAAGAATATCGTTGATGAATACCACGACGAATCTGTCAAGATACTCCATGAACACCTTATTCATCAGATTCATAAAATAAGTTGGTGCATTAGTTAGTCCAAATGACATAACCGTTAACTCATATAATCTATATCAGGTTGAGAAAGCTGTCTTGGGAATATCAGAAGGCCTAATCTTCATTTGATGGTAACCCGATCGGAGATCAATCTTCGAGAATACCCTAGCACCTCTCATTTGATCAAATAAATCCTCAATGTGGGGTAACGGATACTTGTTCTTTACAGTAACATCATTAAGGGATCTATAGTCCACACACATCCTTTGTGATCCATCCTTCTTCTGTACAAACAGAACCGGCGCTCCCTAAGGTGAGGAACTCGGACGAATGTACCTAGCCTCTTGTAACTCCGTTAACTGCTTCTTAAGTTTTTTAACTCTTCTACAGACATCCTGTATGGCCGTTTAGAAATAGGAGCAGTCCCAGGTAAGAGATCAATGACAAACTCACCTTCCCTATGTGGTGGCATCCCTGGTAACTCCTCTGGAAAGACATCCGGAAAATCCCTAACCACACGGATGTTGTTTCCAACAAACTCCACATCTATGAAGAATGTCGCATGTCTGGTAGAGGTAGTTACTATAATTTCAACGTCAAATCTTTCTCCTTTAGGGCTGGTGAGTTCTACTGTACCCCTACCACAGTGTATAATGGCCTTTGCCTTTCTTAACCATGACATACCAAGGATTAGATCTATGCTGCTTGCCTCTAATATTATAGCGGTAGCCCCAAATTCTCTTCCCATGTCAATTTATGTGTCATATGATTTGCCTCAACATGCCCTTTGGGTGTAATTACTATCATCGGTGTTTTCGTAATTTTCAGTGGTAACTCATTTGTGTTGGCATATTGAGCAGACATAAATGAATGTGTAGCACCAGAATCAAATAATATTGTTGTAGGAATTGCATTAATGTAAAACATACCAAGTGTGATGTCATCCCCATCAGGAGTAGTATAAGCGCTAACTTGATTAACCCTAGCAATAGAGAATCCCTTGCCAGATCCCGGAGTCTACTGCTTGTTCTGAACTGGGGTAGTAGAAATCCTCTATGGGCAAACATTTGCATAATGAACAGTCTTCCCACACTTGTAGCAACTAGTGCCTGCACTCTATCCTAAAAATTTCATCGAGCTGCCAGTGGGGGTAGCCTGAGGAGTCGGTGGAGTCCCCTGAGGTGAGTGCTGAGCTGGGCACTGGCCTCCTCCAGTGTGAACTGGGTACCCTGGGGTGAACGTAGTGAGGACGAACACTGCTGCTTCCCTATCCCTGGGATATCGCTTTCCTCTTCAAATCTCCTAGCTGAACAGGCTTATGTTCAATAGCTAGGGCTTTATTGAGCAGCCTCTGGAATGATGGAAATGTATGAGCCACTAGAGCATACTACAGAGGCCCATTGAGTCCTTCAATAAAGTGTTCTTGCTTCCTCTCATCTTCAGCAACTTCATCCGGTGCATATCTGGAGAGCTGAATGAACTTATCGTGGTACTCGCTTACTGACATGCTTCCCTACTTCAGCGACAGAAATTCCTTCTTCTTAATCTTCATCAGTCCAGCGGGAATATGGTAGTTTCTAAACTGAGTAGAAAATTCCTCCCATGTGATAGTATCTGCAACATCGTGGGCAGCAGTGTATGAATTCCACCAATCAGTAGCAGGACCAGTAAGACGACCAGAAGCATAGAGAACCTTCTCCTGGTCAGAGCACTGTGCAATATTCAGCATCTTCTCTACAGATTTCAGCCAATCGTCAGCGTCCAATGGATCAAGAGAGTTAGCAAATGTAGGTGGCTTATGGCTCATGAACTTTCGGTGCTTGTCCCGGGGTGGAACTGGTGGTGGTGGTGGAGGAGGCAATGGTGCTTGTTGTTGTTGTTGTTGCTGTTGCGCCCTTCTCTCCTAGCGTATCTCCTCCCACTCTTGGCACATCTCTTGGCGTATCTCCTCTCGCTCTTGGCGCATCTCCAGGCGTTCCAGCCGCATCTGCGCGTGCATATCCGCCATGGTGTCAGCCATCTGTTGCATTATCCTCATCTGAGCTGCAACTGCTGGGTCAACTCTAGCTGGTGGAGGATTCGTAGGATTCATCTCAGCTTGCTATTCTTGCTGTCTAAGTACCCTCCGGTTGAATGGGTTGGCAGGTAAATCAATTCCTCCTCCCTTCCTGGTATTGACCATCTGAGTAAGAAACATATGGTAAGAAAGAATCGTAGACAAGGCAAGAAATTACAAGGCATGTTACTTTGGGGGATTTATTAGCTAAGTAGATTAATGTCTTACCTACTAAAGCTAATTCATTACCTTTTGGTGGTACATGCTAAGATGTCCATTTATAATATCTCAATCAATCAAAGAAGCAAATCAGGCATTTATCATCAGAACAATCAACCAATATTTTTAGATAGAGAAAATAGTTTTAATTTTGTCTTAGGTCTCCTATCTCTTAAGAAGGTCATAAATGTAGGATTCCAAGGTGTGAAATCCATCTTGTCTTAGCGTAGAAAAGATAAGAGTAATCAGAGTATGACAGAAAAAGGTGAGACAGGATCAAGATAAGTATAGAATGAATCAGAGTAAGGTAAGTAGGTAAGGGTTTTGTCCATTTCTATCTAGGTTTCGTCCTATAGTCAACATTTCCTCTGATACCACTTCTGTCACACCCGGATTTAAGGGACAAAGCCGGGTGCATCTCATACATGCGCCAAAGAAGACAACATATATAATAACAAAGTGTATAGAGATAAATGTCACAATAACATCAGAGTACTTATTACATTGCAGAAGTCTTACAAAATAAAAGATAAATATAAAACGAACTAAGGATCATCCTTGGCGCCAAAAGTCAACTGGGAGACGCCACCTAGATCAGATCGAACTCCTCGTTGCGTGGCTCCTCATGTGATGTGTAAGGCTGATCAACAATAGGGGTTAAAGCTGAGCATTGCTTTTAATAAGTTGGTCAAATTTTATTAGTAGTTACTAAGTGTAAGTAAATACCAAACCATAATAAGAATAATAGAACAAAATTAATAAATAATCCCATGCAATGCAAATGACAAATTGAATTTAAGTTCCATAAATTAATTATGCGAGAGTCCTGAGCTGCTCATGACCGTGAGCTCGGCTAGGATACCAGTTTTATACTCTGCAGAGGTTGTACCCTTTACCCACGAGTCATGTTACCCATCTGCCACGGGATCGCGACTCCCATACATCTCTACCAAGGAAGTGAGGCAGGGCAACACTACGAGGCCTTTACAAAGTTCCACTAGCTTTTGAAAACACGCTACAGTTTATGGGAAGAGCACTTGCAAGAATCCCCCGTCTGACCGCCATCGCAAGAAAATCAACCCGAGAACCTCCCTGCATGCAACTCCCCTACTGCCCTTGCCACTTTCGGGTAAGGTAGTCTTCCACTAGCTTTCCTAATTAGTTAGCCAAGGGGTCCCATTCCTCCCTTGTGGTGGCACGTGTTTCTCAAGTTAAGCTCCATGTTACAATTAAAGATAATGATCTTGACATGAACATAAATAGAATAACAAAATAATTGGAACATGGATATAATGAAATATTAACCCAAAACCATGTAAAGCAATAGCATAACTACCCAAATGATTCAGGGGTAAACAAGGTAAAATGGATAAACAGACTAGGGTGACCTATTGGGTCCCATCAAAATTAAACCTATGCATGAATAAGTGATATTAAAGAACATTATTGGGTAAAAAGTGGTCAAGGGGACAACTTGCCTTCAATGAGCTCCTGCTCAGCAACTTCTATCTACTGGGCACCAGGATCCTCAATCACAGGCTCTTCTACTCGCCACAATACAAACAAGCACAGTATATAGAGAAAATTAACATCACACCAAACATGTAAACAAATTATACAATAAAAATCTACACATTTAAATAAGAACCTAGGAATAGGAATCATTAATTTTGGAGTTATGGATTTTAAATTATGAATTTCCAAAAGTTTTATGTGCTTGATATATGATTAAGTGAGAAATTAATTTTCTTACTGTTTTCATGTCAAAACAGAGACTCTAGGTGATAAACAATAATATTACAAAATTTTAGAAACTAGAATGGGTCAATTTGGACTAAGTATGCACTTTCTATGATTTAAACAAATTCTAGCATTTATTTTTACTCCTAAAAATTCATTTCCTAAATAGATTTTTCTGATTATCTCTCTGTTTGGACTGCGCGCATAAAAACAAAGGAACCCAGGGGGCTCGGCGCAATACTTCCTAGACCCAATCCACAGAGACTGTGGACTACGAGTTGAATGCAGTGAAGTCCAGGGACTCTTTAGTGAAATGGCCACACCGAAACGTTGTCGTGCTATCCCCACCGTCCGATTAGATACGAACGGCATAGATCAGATCGGCAATAAACGAACCGGTATTCCATGCTGACCGTCGGATCACCATCCAAGGGTCAGGATCTAACGACACTAGCACTCCCGCTCACCCACACATCCGCAGATCTACGTCCCTAATATGATACCGTGAATGGGTAAGCTACCATCTAATCTCCGCCATACGTCAACAGATCAACGGCAGACGTCCCTTCTTCCTCCCTACGCCAAACCACGGCGACGCCGCCAGGATGCCGCGATGGACCATCACCGGAATCCAAGTCAAATTGACATCAAGTGCGCCATCAAAAGATCTGTGACTTCCTATGGGCCACGGAATACATTCTAAACACTATAGGTGGGTCCTTATCGACAGCGGGGTCAAAGACGAGGCTGTCCATGTCGCTCGATGAAGTTGCGGCAATGGCGAGCAATTGCACTGGCGCAGCGATGACAACGACGAAATCAGAGGTGGCAGAAGCTTCTATGGGTCATGGAGCAGCGACAGGATGCACCACGGTAGCCCGAGTGTCCGTGGTTCCTGTGCTCGACGGGGGCGGCAAATTTCTCCCATGCGGTGCGCGGCGGCGAAAAGGTGGTGGCGAGATGTTGGGGATAAAGAGGGGAGAGGGGCTTTGGCTCGTCATTTATTAGCCGAGTCGTGCGGGCGTCTGGTCCGCCAAGCGGTTGCGCCAGCTGACCAAGAATCTCGCGGCGGCGACGATCGTGCGTCTAAAATCAGTGGGGGAGAAGAACGGGGTCAGTCAGTGGGTCCCGGTCGTCAGCGTCGAGTGATGGTGGGAGCGCGCGTGCGGTTGAGTGACTGGTCACCCGGGCCCACATGGTCAGCCGCAGAGCAGCGATGGGGAGGAAAACGTGGCCGAGCGTGTGAGACTGCCCGGTGGGGCCCTTCTGTCGGTGCACCACGCCCAGGTCGGGGTTGGGCCGTGCGGTTCTAGTGGGCCGACTCCCCAGTGTTTCAGCCCAAGCGCCATTTCTTCTTTTTATTCTCTTTTTCCTTTTTCTGATTTATATTTTCCCTTCTCATTTGATTTCAAATTTCAAACTCAAATCCTTTGGTATATTTTACTCAGATTAAAAGTATAATTTGAACATACTAGTCTTACTTTTATTTATAATATTTATTTTGTATATATTTTCTTTTTTTAGTAATTCTTTTTTTCCCTCTCCACATTTCTTTAGAGTTTTGTTTTCCAAATTAGAGTTTAAATTCCATGTGTCCCTTAATGTATTAATATATGGTTAGTGACACATTTAATTTATTATCCACAAATGCACAATCAAGTAAAAACTCAGCATGATGCATGATTTATTTAAGTGCCTTTGGTTATTTAACCCCTTTTTGATGGTGTTTATTCACATATAATAATAGGTACAATCAATACATTATCCCTTCTTATAATTTAAAATCTTGGGTATTACATGCGGATATCATCCCCTGGAGATGATGATGCACCCGCTGGGACTCTTCCCCGCCGAGAAGATGGATGACCCCATGTGGTGCAACCGAGTGAGTCACGTGAAGGACGTGTGGGCTATGCATCCCGACCAAGTTGGGAGGATCACTATTCAGTGTATGAGGGCACTGTATCGCCTACAGGCCCTGCAGAGCGACGCCATGGCACACCTCACTGATCTTGCTCAAACTACTAAGATCACTCTCGACAGTCGAGAGTACTTCGTGGTCGACTTGTCTTCGGAATTGGTGGAAAAAGACCTACAGGTGGAACAGTTGAGTCAGCGCATCGTGGCTCTAGAGCAACAGGTGGAAATCTGGGATAACACCATTGATATCCTAGAGATCTAGCTCCATGATGTGCAGGAGGAACTTGAGGAAGCCAACGACCACCTAGAGATGCACCACCTGGATATGGAGGCAAATGAGGCAGGAAGCGAGGCAGAGGAGGATCCCGAGGAATTAGAGCCAGCTCCTGGTCCAAATGGGACTCCCTCCGGAGTGCCCCCCTTCACCTGCATCCAGCATTGCCTCTACCACTCAGGGTTGATGGGTTAGTTTGACATATTAGGAGGACAGGAACCCATGCAAGCTTAGTTTTGGTATCAGATTTTGGACTAGGCTTATGGGTGAATCCCCCTAAAATGTTGTAATCCTAGGAAGACTTTGGTGATCAATGAAATGAATGCAGTCATATTATCCTCGTTTGGTTCAATGTTATGTTATGTCATTTTCTCCATACGATATAAAGAATATTGCTCGGAATCGTGAATCGAGGTAACAATGGCAAAAATTTCTGTTTTCAGATGGCAGCTAGGCAGCATCGCGGGCTGAACGAGCAGGTTCCCCTGCCACCTCCTCTAGCTCCCATGATGCAGGAGCTAATGGCTCAGCAGAATGAGATTATGTGACAGTTGGTGCAGCGCCAGCCCCACCCTTAGCAGTATGGTTGAGGCCAGCAGCAACGTCCTCCGGCCATGGAAACGTACCAGGAGTTCTTGAGCACGCAACCGCCTTTGTTCACCAAGGCATAGGACCCGCTAGACGCCGATGTATGGCTCAGAGTTGTGGAGTCCAAGTTTCCACTCCTCACAGGAGATTGCCCTGACGACGCAAAGACCCGCTTCGCCGCACAGCAGCTTCATGGACTTGCTAGGACATGTTGGGACCATTTCCGCGCCATGTTGACCGCTGACCATGTAGTGACATGGAAAGAGTTTAAGACTGCTTTCAGAGCACACCATATTCTAGTAGGGATTCTAGATCGCAAGCTCAATGAGTTCTTAGCTTTGACTCAGGGAACCCGCACTGTATTGCAGTATGCCTAGGCCTTCAACGACCTGTGCCAATACATGGGTTATCATGCTGATTCAGATGAGAAGAAGAGAGATTGTTTTCGCAGAGGACTCAACACCAAGCTTCGTGAGCGTCTCAACACTGTTTGGGTTGACAGCTTCAATGAGCTGGTCAACCTTGCCATATCACAGGAAGACTGTATTGTAGCTCATCGGGCAGAGAACAAGAGGAAGGCCCCAATGTCAGCAACTTCAGCTCCACCCAAAGGTTCCGGATTGTCTCCAACAGTTAGAGCAGGGGATTCCAGCATCAAGCAGGAACATGGGTCATTAGGTCGCCGCAGTAGCAGAAAGCACCCAACCGTTTCCCCGCTCCCGCTCTAAGGAACAATCAGCCTCAGCAGCAGCAGTTCCGCCAAGGGAATGGAAACAAATGCTTCACGTGTGGCAATGTAGGCCACTATGCCAAGAATTGTCGTGGAATCAGCCAAGGCAGATGCCAGCACCCAACCAAGACAAAGGGAGGAAGCAGAAAGTGCAAGTCAGGCAAGGGAAGCTCAACTTCACTACTCTGGAGGAGTTACCTGAAGGAGCACCCATCATGACTTGTACTTTTTTCGTTTTTCATCAACCTGCATTGATTCTGTTTGACTCTGGTGTATCGCATAGCTTCATTAGGCAAAAGTTCAGTGTCAAATGTCAACTGCCCTTCTGTCATACCCGAGGGTCCTTCATGATTGCAACGCCGAGAGGCAAGGTTGCAAAAAATCAATTAAATCAAAGTGTACCTATCCAGCTGGGGAGCAAAATCTTCAAATCTACACTTCTGATTTTGGGGTTAGAGAACATAGATATCATTTTGGGAGCTAACTAGATGACTCAACACTGGGTGGTGTTAGATGTAGCTACCAGAACTCTAGAAATCCGTTCTCCTACCTTTGGAGACCTTACGTTGTATCTGCCCAGCCGGGGGACCACTCAGTCATGTGCCTTCTCCATGATAGAACTACCCTTGAAGAAAATTCTAGTGGTCTATGATTACGCAGATGTTTTTCCTGATGAGTTGTCAGGAATGCCACCAGATCGGGATATCGAGTTTGCCATTGAATTGCAACCGGGAACGACACCTATTTCCAAGAAGCCCTACCGGATGCCACCCGCCGAGTTGGCAGAATTGAAGAAACAGCTGCAAGAATTATTGGACAAGGGTTTCATCCACCTAAGTACTTCACCTTGGGGATGTCCAGCCTTGTTCATGAAGAAGAAGGATGAAAGCTTGAGATTGTGCATAGATTACTGCCCACTCAATGTGGTGACTATCAAAAACAAGTATCCTTTGCCTCGTATTGATGTTCTTTTCGACCAATTGGTCGGAGCCAAGGTGTTTTCCAAAATAGACCTTCGCTCTGGCTATCATCAGATCAAGATACGAGCAAGTGACATTCCAAAGACTGCCTTCTCAACTAGATATGGGTTATATGAATATCTAGTGATGTCCTTCGGGCCAACAAATGCACCCGCATATTTCATGTACTTGATGAATTCAGTTTTCATGCCTGAACTAGACAAATTTGTGGTGGTCTTCATCGATGATATCTTGGTGTACTCAAGAAATGAAGAAGAGCATGCTGGTCATTTGCATGTAATGCTCCAACGTCTAAGAGAACACTGCCATTATGCCAAATTGTCAAAGTGTGATTTCTGGCTAAAGGAGATTAAATTCTTGGGTCACACTATCTCTCAAATAGGAATAGCAGTTGATCCAGATAAGGTGCAAGAAGTAATGAACTGGAAGCCACCCACAACTATTTGCTAGATTCGGAGTTTTCTAGGATTGGCCGGGTATTATCGACGATTCATTCTAGACTTCTCCCGAATTGCGAAGCCCATGACAGAATTGTTAAAGAAGGGAGCAAAATTTGAATGGGGTCAGAAGTGTGAAGATGCCTTTTACACTTTGAGACAACATCTGACCACATCACCTGTGTTAGCGTAGCCTGACAACAACAAGTCGTTTGATGTGTATTGTGATGTCTCTGGCACTAGACTGGGATATGTTTTGATGCAAGACAACCGAGTCATTGCCTACGCATCCAGGGCACTCAGACCTCATGAGCAAAATTATCCTACTCATGATTTAGAGTTGGCAGCCGTGGTTCATGCATTGAAAATGTGGAGGCACTACTTGATGGGAACCCACTACAACATCTATACAAATCATAAGAGCCTCAAGTACATCTTTACTCAGGCTGATCTCAACATGAGGCAGAGAAGATGGTTAGAATTGATCAAACGACTTGGAAGTACACTACCACCTGGGGAAAGCCATTGTGGTAGATGATGCCCTAAGTCGAAAGTCACAATGCAATTGTATGGTGATGGATTCTCGCATCAACACCCTGTGTGATGAGTTGAGTAAGATGAGGATCGAAGTGATTCCTACTAGTACCTTATCTCACATCTTCGTCAGGCCAACCTTGTTAGACTAGATTATTATGGCCCAACTCAATGACAAGGGAGTGCAAATCATCAAAGAGAATCTTAATCAGAAAGTGGAGAAGTATAAGTGCTTTCGCCAAGACAGCAAGGGGATACTATGGTTTGAAGACAGATTGGTGGTTCCTAAAAATAGAGACCTCAAGAAGAGACTCTTGGATGAGGCTCACCTCTCCAAATTCTCCATGCACTCGAGAAGCACCAAGATTTATCATGATCTAAAGCCCCTATATTGGTGGACTAGGATGAAAAGGGAGATAGCCAAGTATGTATAGGAATGTGACACCTGTCAAAGGATAAAGGCAAGCCACTTAAAATCAGCTGGTGCCTTGCAACCCCTATTAATACCTTCATGGAAATGGGATAACATCGGCATGGATTTCATTGTGGGTCTGCCCAACACCTCTCGACATCATGATTCAATCTGGGTCATTATGGACCGATTGAGGAAAGTGGCTCATTTTCTTCCAGTGCACACCACCGATAAGGCTCATAAGTATGCAGAGTTGTACATTGACTGAATTGTGTGTTTGCATGGAATACCCCAAACAATTGTCTCTGACTGAGGAGCCCAATTCGTTGCCAGATTTTGGGAGCAATTGCAAGAGTCCTTGGGAACCAAGCTGGTAATAAGTTCGGCTTACCACCCCCAGACTGATGGTCAGACCGAAAGGGTAAATCAGATTCTTGAAGATATGCTAAGGGCTTGTGCGATTGATTACGGCAAGAACTGGGATAAGTGCCTCTCTTTGGCAGAGTTTGATTATAACAACAATTATCAATCCAGTCTGAAGATGGCACCTTTCGAAGCCTTGTATGGAAGGAGGTGTCGAACACCCCTCAACTGGTCACAGCCTGGAGAGAGAGAAATCTTTGGGCCCGACCTGGTGTTAGAAGCCGAAAGAAAAGTCAAAATGATCAGAAAGAACCTAGAAGCTGCTCAGGCCAGGCAAAAGAGTTACCACGACAAGAGAAGGAAACCCCTCTAGTTTGAAGTGGGAGATTTCGTATATCTAAAAGTATCGCCCACAAAAGGATTACAAAGGTTTGGGATTAAAGCCAAGTTAGCCCCTCGCTACATTGGACCTTATGAAATCATAGAAGCATGTGGACCCGTGGCATACAAATTGAAGCTACCTCCAAAGATGTCTACCATTCACAATGTGTTCCATGTATCCCAATTGAAGAAATGTGTTCGGTTACCAACAGAGGTCATAACAGAACCAGATGTGGAGATAGAGCCAGATCTATCATACCAAGAACACTCCTCTAAGGTTCTAGATTCCAAGAAAAGATCAACTTGAGCAATAACGATTAAAATGTATAAGATCTAATGGAGCAACCATTTGGAGGAAAAGGCTACCTGGGAGACTAAGGACTTTCGACGCTCGAACTACCTTGATTGGCTACCTAAGGAAGTCGGTACGTAATCATACCCCAGCCCCCTGCCCTCTGAATCCAATTATAAGAAAGATGATCTTAACATAAACCAAGTTAAGCTATAAAACTAAAACAACAAGGGCTTCCTTCTGAAGTTGCAAAGAGGATGACATTCGAAGAGCAAGTTTTCTAAAGGAATCTTAATAAGCCAACCCACACCAAGAAAGCAAGCTGTAACCTTCTCCTCACCCCTAGAGAACCTCGACCCGAATCTCGGGACAAGATTCTTTTAAGGGGGGAGGGTTGTAACACCCCAGTGTTACTCAGGGTTTTTCCCTTAGTACCCAACTGGTGACCATTATCACATGTGATTTTAATTGGGCAAGAGACACCAAATTTAAGGAACTAAAAACCCAAGTTAAGTATCTTCATCTCAAGAACCATACTCTAACACCATCATATACCTCAAGTGGGGAAAATATTCAAAACTCTAAAACCACCATAATTGAGCCATTTGGGCACCAATAAGGAATCTAATGAAAAGGCTATGAAAAACATAAAATCATGTTTTGGACCAAATAACAAGTTTGAAGCACACTAAATAAGCTACAAAATATAGTAAGGAGGTTTAATCAGAAGAGTTTTGCAAAATTCCCAAAACAGCCACTTAAGTAGAAACTTCAAATAAAATTCAGAAAATTCAGAACTCTGAAATTTGACCTCTTCATAAAGATCGATCATGTTCTCTAAATTCCAAAACTCAAATCCACATGATCCAAATATCAAAGTAGCGTTAAATTACCTTGAACACGCCCTGGCAAAGTTTGAAAACAAATCTCAGTCGTTGACACGATCTTGGCATGGATTTACCTCAGGACGCGACAGCTAGACACCCAAGACTTGGCAACGCGACAACTCTCTGTACACGATCGGAAATGTCTTGACTTCCACATAAAAACAACAAAGCAACGTCGAGAGAACATATCTTGTATAGTGATCTTGCCCATATACACGAAGATATGGAGCCTATGGACGCTTAAACACAGGCAGAAGCAAAGCGCCACGTGCTCGGTGCCTTGCCAGGCCGGCCGAGTGTGGACTGGCCACGGCAGCGCGCGCCCCCATGCGTGGTTGCCCCGCCCCACGCGTCTGCACCTCACCCCCGCCTATAAGTGCCCCAAGGCCTTAGCCGTCTTCACACGTGCACCCTAACCCCCGCCCGAGCCAGTGGTCATCGGAGTTCACCGTGAAAGGCAAGCGCCACCGCCCGCCACCACTACCCGAGAACGGCCGTCATAGCCAGCCTCTTCCATTGACCCCTAGCCTCGCACAAGCCCTTGGACAGCTTCCCCGAGAGGTCATGAAGCTTTTCCAAGCTTGAGCCGAGACCCTGCCCCGCCAGAGCAGCGAGCACGACCTCGCTAGACTTTAGCCGCCCGCCACCGCACGTAGACCGGGCTACCAGGTGAGCCATTTACAAATTCCTTGCGCCAACAACCTCCCTAACTTCCCGTGAAGCTCCCTAACTCACTGGATTGAGCTATACCACCGTGGTTAGGCCGGATTACTCGCCGCCGATGAGCTCCCCCGCCTGCGCGCGAGGACCGACCAACTTCGACCATCTTCGACACCGACCCGCACACCGACATGACCGCTGTGACCTCCCCGACGTCGTCGACCACTTCACTGGAGCTGAATCGCCGCCGGTAAGTCTTGCCCACGTGATCCTTGCCCGGTCACTATTCCGACCAACCAGGGACCGCGGTATAGATTTAGGTTAACCCTACGGGGTTTTCGCAATGTCAGTGACTCAGTTGAATAGTAAACCGAGGACTAGTTTGTAAGAAAAAAGGAAAAATACACCAGGGACCCGAGTGTAAGATGCTTTTTCCTTTCCCTTTTCAAATATTAAGTTATTTAAATCTGCAGCAAACTTGATAAATGTATAACTTGAAAAATATTCATCCAAATTTGGTCAAACAAATTTCACTAGACTCTGTAAAATGTGAACTGTCAAACCAAAATATTGAACCCCATGTTTTTGTACTAATTTTTAGAGTTTTGAATTAAATAGAAAACTGCCCAAATCTTAATAATGCAGAGAAAAATAGAAATACTTCTATACTGGACTTGAGAAAATTGTGGAGACACTCACCTAGTATATATACTGTTTAAAAATAATGGACACCACAGTATACAAGACTAAGCCAGAAATATCCATTAAAGACTATTTGTGCCTAAACTTTAGAAAAATAAAAAAGGGGATACAAAATAGAAACCAGAGAGTGACCATATTTTTCCTAGTATGCCTAAGTGATATAGATCATAGGAAAAATATATGGAACCCTGGTCTAGTGCTAATCTAAAGCTATAATTTTATTTAGGCATTAAGAAGTCAATAAAGGCCATGATTAAAAATATAAGGGCACATGCAATAATGGCAAGAAAAATTCAGTAGACCCCTGACCACTAACATACCACTGCAAAAATGGTAAACACCCCAAACCATCACAGTAAGTGAGTTAAACAAATAGAACTTGGATTTGGCCAATACTTCAAATAAATCAAAAGAAAGACTAAAAATGTGAAACAATGAGCGACCCAATTTTTACCCAAGTACTCATGATGTAAACTACCAGAGAAAAATATAAGACTAAGGTAAAATTTTGATGAAATACACCTCACCCCCTACCCCATGAAAAGACCATATATTCCAAGAAATTTTACAACCCCATCCCTATGAGCAAAGTTAACCAACTTAAAGAATGATTTCTCTTGCGCAAAGAAGAAGATAGAAAAATTTAGAAATTTGTTGTTTGACATTTTTCAAATATAGTAGTAATAGAAAGCACCACTAAGCCCTAAAGCTTTGGAAAATCCCCATAAAATAACCAGTAGGTATCTTTGGCTAAAATTTGTCATAAGATCATAATATTATACCTAGATACCAGCAAAAATAACCCTTAAGATAAAGTCTACTCCTAGAAGAGAGTTGTGGTTCAAAGCACCCCCTGTGCCCTAAATTTTAATATTTTTGTGCAGAGAAAACCAGTCCCATTCTAGGCCTCAATTTTTGAGACTGAAATATATACACTAGTGAGAATCGACTGTAATTTTTACAGAATTTTTGGAAATTTTTGAAACTATATTGTAGTTCAAACCTACTCTAAAAAGCATAAGTAGGAAAGGGAAAAAGAGAATTAATAGAAGTGATAAATCTTAACCATAATAACTTCAACAAAGACCTTGTTAAAATTTTCACTAAGACATTAAAGGGTAGTGGAGTACTAAATTAATCCAACCTCTAGATCTTGGCCACACCCAATTCTAAATGGCTAAGTATACCACTAAAACCTCTAGTAGTAAGATTAAGTTTTATTTTATTGACTTAATCATTTCACCATGCACCATAATTACTAAATTGCATATCATGGCATACATGTATCATTTTCACTGCATTCATTTAGATTGCAACCTCGCTGACGGAGAGTACATGCTCATTCCCGAGCAAGGAGTTATCCAAGAGGAAGTCCAGGAGCCAACTCCGAAGCCTGCCACTGAGGATCTCCCCGCAGCCCCAGCTTTTGAAGGCAAGCCCTGGTTTTATGCATAACCGTTTATATATGCTACTTTACTACATTTAATGTTTGTAGGTTTGTAATGTGCACTTAAGTGTAGGAGTTGCTTGAAACCGTTAGTTGCATGAACTCAGGATTCCTTTTTGAGATGGATACTAGTATGCTAGGTCAAGTAGCTGCTTTGCTAATTAGGGATCTCGGTAGAAGTCGAGTGATTTTTCTAGCACTCGCGCAAGGTAAGGAATTGATTGTATTCATCTTGATAATGGGATCTATGATGGTCTATGGACTTGGATCCAGGGTGGATGCCTTGTCTATGAGACGAAATTGGAATTAAGGATTAATGTGTGGATACCAGAGTCAAGCGTTTGAACGTACTAGACACATGTCGGGAAATATAGTAACCGGTAAGCCTAGTACCTGAGTGAAGCCGGGCACGGACTTTCCCCCTCACTTGTCCTGAGACAAGGTCTCCCATGCTAGCTATGGTGGGTGCAAGTGCAGCCACTGCACGGCGGCAGCCATGGTCAGTGGGGCATTGCATGCCAAGGCGGTGAGTCCTGGCCGCGAATGGGGAATCGATGGGGACGGTTGATATATGTGGGGACGGAGTACCCCTACATGTCGTGTGTTTAGGTTTACCTTGCAAGGTTAAAACTCGATTCGAATCGTCTGCTTCTCACAGCTAATGAGACTGCTTGACCTCTTGTACTGTATCGAGTAAAAAGTGAAATGAGGTTTTACTTGAGATAACATGTTGATTGTACTAAATGATTGTTACTATGTATGCTTAGAAAGGAGCAAACTATATTAATTAAATAAGCTAGAACTAGAAAAAGCTAAAATTACGTTTAGACTCAGCTAGGGCTTTTGGCAAACCAACCCCTCAGCCAAACAGCTGCATGGTCTAGAGGTAGAGGAGTAGACTCCTCACATCGGGTAAGTCTAGCTGAGTATTAGTATACTCAACCTTTCTTGTGGCATATTTTTTCAGGTACGCTACAGGATATGGTTAATGGTGTGACTTGGCCTTCCACCCTGCCACCGGGTTGGACGGTCGAGTGGGATGCTGCCTCGATAGGAGAGGACCAGGAGGAGTAGTGGGCTAGGCCTTGTCCTATTCCTCAGTATCGACGTTATCAATTATCCGCTGCATTTTAATTATGAACTTGTTATCTTTTATTAAAACTCTGATTTATGTAATAACTCTAGTACCTTAATTTGTGGTTTCAAGTTTATTGTATTCTCTCTATGCCTCACCTTCATGTGAGCTAGTGGTATTCGATCCTTGGTAAGTGACTTTATCAAACTAGATCTGATGGACTGACGGGTTATTCTGATTTAATTGTGTTGCTGCCTCTACGGCGTGACTTGGGCACTTAAGCTGGAATAATTCGGGTGGTTCTGCCACAAAAGCGCTCCTGCTTCAAATGTGGTAAGTCTAGTCATTTCATTGCATAATGTCCCGATAATGAAAATGACCAGGGACAAGAAAAGAAATGGAATAAGGAGAAGAAGAACTACAGGAAGGCGAAGGGCGAGGCACACATCGGTAAGGAGTGGGACTCGGACTGCTCTTCATCCAACTCTAACGATGAGGGACTTGCTACTTCAGCCTTCAACAAATCCTCCATCTTCCCTAATGAACATCGGCAAGAAGGTACGTACACGAGATACCCCCAAGTACACTTCTTCTAGTGATGAGGAATTAGATAATGATGATGTAGACTATAGTGATCTATTTAAGGGTTTAGATAGAACTAAAGTAGATAAAATCAATGAATTAATTGATGCCCTCAATGAGAAAGATAGGTTGCTAGAAAAACAAGGCATTCTTTATGAAGAACATGACAAACTTATTATTGCTGAAAAATCTCTTGCTTTAGAAGTTAAGAGAAATGAACTTCTTTCTTCTAAATTATCTTCTTGTAATAATTCTATTTCTAGTATTAAGAGTTTAAATGCTGATTTAAATTCTAAGCTAGAAAAAGTAAATGTTGCTAGTTCAACAGTGGAGCATGTTTCTATTTGCAATATATGTAAAGATGTCGATATTGATGCTTGCAATACTCATGCTGCCACTATTCTTAAGTTGAATGATGAGGTTGCAAATCTTAATGGTCAACTTAAAATTTGCAAGAATGACTATGAAAAGTTAAAATTTTCTAGGGATGCATATATCATTGGTAGACATCCCTCCATTAAGGATGGACTTGGGTTCCAAAAGGGAATCAAGAACTTAACAAGCCAATGGACTTCCAATCTCATCAAAGAGAAAGGGAAGGCTCCTATAGCTAGCAGCTCTCATTCTTCTCATGGTAGAAAGAATCATGCTTATTTGTATGCCCATGTTAAGAATGTCTCTAACATTGCTCATCATGATGGTTGTTATAGTCATGTTGTTTTACCTATACGTCATGATGCTGTTTTTGATTCACAAGCCATGTTTGCATCATGTAGCTCCTCGTATGCTCATGGCAGGAATAGATCTAGATGCCATGTTCACCATGTTAGTTCTCATTCGCCTAAAAATGCATCAAGTAGTCAAACTATGCTTTATCATACTCATGATGCTTCATTTGTGCTTATGTGCAAAAATGATAAAGTAGTTGCTAGAAAATTGGGGCCTAAATGCAAGAGAGACAAAACTTGCATCTGGGTTCCAAAGTCTTATGTGACTAACCTTGTAGGACCCAACAAAAGTTGGGTACCTAAAACCCATGCTTAAATCATCTTGCAGGTTTATGCATCTAGGGGCACAAGCTGGATTATTGATAGCGGATGCTCAAACCACATGATGGGGAAGAAGAAAATGTTCACCTCCTATGTCAAGAACAAGGATTCCCAAGACACGATCATCTTTGGAGATGAGAATAATGGCAAGGTCAAAGGTTTGGGTAAAATAGCCATCACTACCGAGCATTCAATTTCTAATGTGTTCTTAGTAGAATCACTCGGTTACAATTTACTTTCTGTAAGTCAATTATGTCATATATGATATAATTGCTTATTTACAAATATTGATGTATCTGTCTTTAGAAGAAGTGATGGTTCATTAGCTTTTAAAGGTGTATTAGATGGCAAGCTTTATTTAGTTGATTTCACTAAAGAGAATGTCGATCTAGATGCATGTTTAATCACTAAGACTAATATGGGCGGCTCTGGCATCGCCGTCTAGCACATGTTGGGATGAAGAATCTTCATAAACTTCTAAAGAGAGAACATGTGTTAGGACTAACCGATGTCTGTTTCAAAAAAGGCAGACCTTATGCAGCGTGCCAAGCAGGGAAGCAAGTGGGAACAAATCATCCAGGCAAGAACGTGATGACAACATCAAGACCACTGGAACTTCGCCATATGGATCTCTTTGGGCCCGTTGCTTATCTTAGCATCAGGGGAAGTATGATCTTGTAATTGTTGATGATTTTTCCTACTTCACTTGGGTATTCTTTTTGCAGAATAAATCAGAAACCCAAGGTACTTTAAAGCGCTTCCTAAAGAGAGCTCAAAATGAGTTTGAGCTCAAGGTGAAGAAGATAAGAAGCAACAATGGATCAGAATTCAAGAATCTTCAAGTGGAAGAGTGTGATATCCTGGCCCCTAGGATGGTAATGTCCTGTCCTAAGGCTTAATAGAATTAATAGAGTATTCATACCAAAAAGGTACATCTTCTTTTTCGGAAGCCTATCTCGAAAGAACCTCCAAGTTAAGTGTGCTTGCTTGGAGCAATTTGGGTTGAGTGACTGACCGGGAAGTTTCTCGGGTGCGCATAAGTGAGGACAAAGTGCACACAAAAGACTCATGTTGGTCTGTGGGGACGATATATGATCCTAGAGAGCTGTCAGGAGTAAGTACCGCCGGTCCAGGGATTGGACGGGCTGTTACAAGTGGTATCAGAGCCGACCCTCGAGGTTTCACGGGTGTGTGTGGGCTAGGGGGTTTGGGTATATGGCGCATGGCGCATGTGGACTCGGAGTGGTCACATGGCATGGCATATGACAACACTAGACACAAAGACGTGGCTAAGAGGGGAGGTTCCTAGATTGGGGTTGACCGACGAGGACGTCTGTCTTCTAAGGGGGTGGATTGTGATATCCTGGCCCATGAGATGGTGATGTCCTGGCCCAAGGCTTAATAGAATTAATAGAGTATTCATACCAAAAAGGTGCATCTTCTTTTTCGGAAACCTATCTCAAAAGAACCTCCAAGTTAAGCGTGCTTGGCTTGGAGCAATTTGGGATGGGTGACCGACCGGAAAGTTTTCTCGGGTGCGCATGAGTGAGGACAAAGTGTGCACAAAAGGCTCGTGTTGGTCTGTGGGGACAATATATGATCCTAGAGAGCTGTCAGGATTAAGTATCGCTGGTCTAGGGATTGGACGGGAGTATATTGAGGAGGAAGGCATCAAGCATGAGTTCTCTGCTCCCTACACACCACAGCAAAATTGTTTAATAGAGAGGAAGAACAGGATGCTCATCGACATGGCGAGAACAATGCTTGGGGAATACAAGACGCCTGAGCGGTTTTGATCGGAAGCTGTAAATATAGCTTGTCATGCCATAAACCGACTCTATCTTCATCGCCTCCTCAAGAAGACGTCCTACAAACTCCTAACCAGTAACAAACCAAATGTTTCTTACTTTTGTGTATTTAGGAGCAAATGCTACATTTTGGTAAAGAAAGGTAGACATTCAAATTTTGCTCCCAAAGTTGTAGAAAGGTTTTTACTAGGGTATGATTCAAATATAAAGGCATATAGAGTCTTCAACAAATCATTGGGTTTACTTGAAGTCTCAAGTTATGTTGTATTTTATGAGACTAATGGCTCTCCAAAAGAGCAAGTTGATCTTGATGATGTAGATGAAGATGAAGTTCCAATGGCCGCAATGCGAACTATGGCAATAGGTGATGTGCGACCGCAGGAACAACAAGATCAAGATCAACCATCTTCCTCAACACTGGTGCATCCACCAACTCAAGATGAGGAATAGGTACCTCAAAATGATGGCATGAATCAAGGGGGAGCACATGAAGAAAAGGATAAAGAGGAAGAAGCACAACAAGCACATCCAACTCAAGTCTGGGCCACTATCCAAAGGAATCATCCAGTGGATCAGATTTTGGGTGACATCAGCAAGGGAGTAACTACTCACTCACATTTAGCTAACTTTTGTGAGCATTACTCGTTTGTTTCTTCTATTGAACCTTTTAGGGTAGAAGAAGCCTTGCAAGATCTGGACTGGGTGTTCGCCATGCAGGAAGAGCTCAATAACTTCAAGAGAACTGAAGTATGGAGCCTGGTGCCACGTCCAAAGAAAAATGTTGTGGAAACCAAGTGGGTGTTCTGCAACAAGCAAGATGAGCATGGAGTGGTGACAAGGAACAAGCCTCAACTTGTGGCAAAAGGTTATGCCCAAGTCGTAGGTTTGGATTTTGAGGAGACTTTTGCTCCTGTAGCTAGGCTCGAGTCAATACGCATATTATTGGCCTATGTTGGTCACCACTCTTTTAAGTTGTTTCAAATGGACGTGAAGAGTGCCTTCCTCAATGGACCAATCAAGGAGGAAGTATACATGGAACAACCCCCTGGCTTCGAGGATGACAGGTATCCCGACCATGTCTACAAGCTCTCTAAGGCGCTCTATGGACTTAAGCAAGCTTCAAGAGCATGGTATGAATGCCTTAGAGATTTTCTTCTTTCTAATACTTTCAAGGTTAGGAAAGCTGATCCTACTCTGTTTACTAAGACTTGTAATGGTGATTTGTTTGTATGCCAAATATATGTGGATGACATAATATTTGGTTCTACTAATCAATAGTCTTGTGAGAAGTTTAGCAGGGTAATGATGCAGAAATTCAAGATGTCGATGATGGGAGAGCTAAACTACTTCCTCAGATTTCAAGTGAAGTAAATCAAGTTAGGAATCTTCATCTCCCAAACGAAGTATACCCAAGACCTACTCAAAAGGTTGGGATGAAGGATGCAAGGCCTGCTAAGATGCCAATGGGAACCAACAAGAATTTGGACCTCGACAAGGGAGGTAAGTCCGTTGATCAAAAGGCATACCGGTCTATGATAGGTTCTTTACTTTATCTTTGCGGTAGTAGACCGAATATAATGCTTACCGTATGCATGTGTGCTAGATTTTAATCTGACCCCAAGGAATGTCATCTTGTGGCCATGAAGCGAATTCTTAGATATTTAGTTTCTATGCCTTGCTTTGGGATCTGGTATCCAAAGGGTCTACCTTTGACTTAATCGGATATTCAGGTTCCAACTATATCGGGTGCAAGGTTGATAGGAAGAGCACATCAGGAACTTGTCAGTTTCTGGGAAGGTCCCTGGTGTCCTAGAGCTCTAAGAAACAAACATTTGTTGTCGTATCCACCGCTGAGGCTGAGTATGTTGTCGTGGGCAGTGTTGCGCACAACTACTTTGGATGAGGCAAACCCTCCAGGACTTAAGCTACAACCTGAGAAAAGTCCCACTCCTAAGTGATAATGAGAGTGCAATCCGCTTGGCGGCTAATCCTATTGAACACAGTCGCACTAAGCACATAGACATCCGGCATCACTTTCTAAGAGACCACCAACAAAGGGGAGATATCGATATTTATCATATTAGCACCGAGAACCAGCTAGCCGATATCTTCACCAAGCCTTTAGATGAGAAAAGGTTTTGCAGGTTGCATAGTGAGCTAAATGTCTTAGATGTGCGGAACTTGGATTGATCTATAGCATACATGTGGTTGATGCCTTTGATCATGTTACTCTAAGCATTACTGTCTTTACTTGCTTAGTTTTGGTGCTCAAGTTGTACAAGTCATCCCTGGGCCTCACAAGTCCTTATGCACATGATGCACATGTTTAGGGGGATGATGTACTACAACTTGATCCTTTGGGACTAATGTGTTTGCTTGAGTAATGCTGATCTAGTCTCAAAGATGTCCTTGAAAGGGAAAAGGTGAACTTGGACAAAGAAGAGGCTTCCACTGCATTCAGGTATCAATGTATCTTGTCCCAAGTTCTTATTTGTGATTTCTCATTGCCTTTGATCTTGTTTGAAATTTTTGTGAGGCAATGGGGTTATAGGGGCCAAATAGTTCTTCTGTTTTGTGCTTAATGACAAAGGGGGAGAAATTAAGGCTAAAGCAACTGGATCAGCTACCACTTGTGAATTTTTCAAAAATTTATAGTGTAAGAATACTTGGTTTTTTATCAAAATCCTCTTATTGCAAAAATCGTTCTCTTGTGGGGGAGAAATTCGATTATGGGAAAAAGGGGGAGTTTTTGGTGTTTGATCAAAACTAGTCTTGAAAGATCTTTTGATTTGCTAAAACAAGTGTCTTTGACATAGAGATAGGAAAACAAATTTGTTTTGTGAAAATAAACCAAGTGGTGGCAAAAGTGATCCAAATATGCCAAATTCTATGTGGGATCAATTGGTCTTCAATTTGCACTCTTTAGCTTATCTTTGAAAATGTTGTTACATTTTGAGTTGCTTTTGATGTGTTGGCATAAATCACCGAAAATGGGGAGATTGAAAGGGAAATGTGCCCTTGGGCCATTTCTATTATGTTTTGGTGATTAGATGCCCAACATATAGAGTTATGACTTTATAAGCTAAGTGTCAAATAGATGCAAATGGAAAAGCAAGGTATGATTCTAGCCTTAGTAAATTGTTTTTGGTACTAACATTATTCTACTAAGTGCTAGGAACCTTGTCAAATCGAGAGAAAACAGATTGGAGAAGTTTGGCTAAGTCCAGCCAAACTTGCACCAACCTGTGGTGCACCAGACTGTCCGGTGCCCAGGCTGGCGCCTTGGCAAAAAGGCCGCTCTCGGGAAAATGCTGAGGACTACGCGGCTATAATTCACGAGATTGTTCGGTGTGCCACCCGCGCGCCCGGCCAACGGTCGACCATGTGATCAGCGGGTGACACGTGGCTCAGCCAATGGTCAGGAGGCGGCACAGGACTGTCCAGTGTGCCACGTGGCCCGTGGCTGGTAACGGTCGGCTTTGCCAGAAAAGAAAGGAAATCACACACTGTTCACTATCCTATGTTGCACCGGACTGTCCGGTGCGCCCATGGACAGAAGGCAACCAGGGCCTTCCAAATGGAGCTCAAATGGCTCCTAACTGCCTTGGGGCTATAAAAGAGACCCCTAGGCGCATGGAGCACAATACCAAGCAGTTATTGGACACCAAACAATGCTGAGACATCAAATTCATGCTAGTGCTTTAGTAGATTGAGATTTGGGCACTTGTTTTAAGCTGTAACACCGTTGTGCTGTCTTTGCGCTCTTTTCTCTTGTCTTGTGTGCGTGAGTTGTTGCTAGTTGTCTTGTGCATTTGATCTATTCCCCCCTTACTCTTGTGTTCACTTGAGAACTATTGTGTATGGGTGAGAGACTCAAACTTGTGGAGATTCCTCACAAAGGGAAAAACTTGAGATAAAGGAAGAAAATTGTGGTACTCAAGTTTGATCTTTGGATCACTTGAGAAGGGTTGAGTGCAACCCTTAACAGAAGGAGGTCACCACAACGTGGAGTAGGCATTAGCCGAACCACGGGATAAAATCACCATGTCTCTTGTGCATTCTTAGATTGCGATTATCTTCTTCCATAGAGTTCTCCTCTTCCTCCTACCTCTACTCATATCGACTTGGTTCTTTATTCTACTAACATTTATTATAAAACAAGTTTGCGTTGTTTAGAGTTGATTTTTGTAGGATCACCTATTCACCCCCCCCCCCCCCTAGGTGCTTTCAGTTCCTCTTTTTTGTATGGATCTGAAAATGCACAATTGCGCAATACATACATTGGATTCAACATGGAGCAGACTGTAATGAACTAATGATCAACAACCACTCAAACAACAATACTTACTGCTGCAAAATCTGACCAATTTCTCTCACAACCTGAAGCTACACAATAGAGGCTTATAACCCTTTTTGCTAAGTGTCACACCCGCTTCTAAAGGCAAAGCCGGGTGCATAGCATATGTATGCCAGGATATATTTCCACACATATGTTGACGTCACAAGTGTAATATATCAAAAGAACAATGCATAAAAGCGTAAATAAAGAATATATTAACATATTACACTTCGAACAGACATAATGTCTTAACCTTTATTCATCAAAGTACAGTGAAACATGGACATCCTTCCACAGGAAGATGACCGGGGGTATCACTAGACTAGCATCCATGGAGTTCAGCATCATATCTTCATCTGCAACTTCTGATCAAAATTAAGCAAGGGTGAGCTCACTTATGGTTGGGGCTCAGCAAGTGGGGGAAAACTAATGCAGGTTTAACAAGGTGAGGCTAAGGTTGAGCAGTAAGCATTTTAGTTGGTCAACATTTTATTAACAACACCTGTCTTACTAATAAGTGTGAATCCCGAGTATTCCCATTAAACAAAGGTATAAGAGTATATCAAAAACACTTAAGTGAAACCACTTAAGCAAACTATTGGCAGATCATCGGATCTCGATTTATTTCCATCTTCAAGTTCAATTATCATGTGAGGAGTCCAGGCTGCTCATAACCGTGAGCACAGCTAATATATCAGTTTTACACTCCGCAGAGGTGGTACAACTTTACCCACAAGCCGTGTATCCCCTCTAGCCTGGGTCGGCCAGAACCCGTAAACACTTCCGAGGTGAGTGGCTAGGGATCCACTATGAGGCTTTCACAAAATACACTTAATATGAAGCAACCCGCTAAGGTTTCTAAAGCCAATGGAGGTGACCCCGTGGGTGAGGTACCTTAGCCAAGAATACGTCCCCATGATAACGTGGGCTGCCAACACCACTGCTCCCCCTCTTGCCCATATTTCAGGTAAGGTTGCTAGGCACTAAGCATATAAAGCTAATTACCAAAGCCAGAGCCATGATAGCACTCATGGTTGCACTGTTTTCCCGGGTGGTCACTCCATGTTCCAATTAATATGCAATAATTTTGTTTAACCATCGGGTTATCAACAATAATGTAAACTTACCATTTTGGAACATTAATATCATAAGCGGGAGTGACTGCATAAAGTTAAGTTATAGCAATAGCATAGCTACGAAGGTAAAGTATAATTCCTAGGTTTGATCAAGGAATAAGGTTGGAAAGGTTATCTGTATCTGAATAGGTAACCCATCAAATTATGCACATATCCAAAAGTAAACTTTATTAAATGTATTGTTTGGGATCAAATAGAGTATGCAGAGGGAGAAGTCCACTTGCCTTGCTTATAGCAAACTTGAGATTATTCCACGAAATAGAGTTTGATTCTCAACTACTAGATCAACCACTGAATATCCAACAAACAAACAAGAAAAAGAAACACCACTCAATAACATACCACCTTCACCATACGTAAAGCTAAAAGAAAACCTAACGAAAATAGCGTTCACTTTTAAAAAACATCGCAAGTAATGGTTATAATAAGATGGTATTCTTTTCAAAAAAATGTGTGATCTATACATTATAAAACAAGACATGAGCTTAAAAATATCTTAATTAAAATATACAAATATTGGGTTCATCAATTTTAATCTTTTATAAAACGTCATACGTGATACGTCTAAGATAAAGGGTTTATAAGACGATAAAACACGTTATAACGATATTAAACCTTTTTAACCTTTTAGAAAAAATATAAGTTATAAATTTAAGGTTAATGCGTCATGAAATACATTATTAATTTTAGAAGCATTATGAAGCATATTATAAATATTGTTAACCAATCACTTATGACAAATTAAGATATAAGTCTAAATAGGTTTTATGTGAAAAGATCATTATTATTAAACACCTATTTATGGAAAGTTATGATATATGCTTTAATGAACTTTTATGTAAGAGACAATGAACAAACAACTATATTTTATTTTTATTAGAAAGTACATGTCCTGTATTCTTTGTTAAGAAAGTTGTATACAAAACAATTATGTAAACTAATATTTTAATTATAAAAAGGACATGAACACTAGTTTTCTTTATTTTATCCTTTAGGGACCACTAAATGATATATATAAATAATATGGATTCAATGTGATGAACGGATTAATCACGCCTACATTACTAGTTATGGATAAATTGAAACGTAAGTCTAATTATTAATTTGTGAGAAAATATAAATAATCTATTGATTATATTTAGTTTCAATTTAGAAACATATGACCTAAATCATTTCAAAGGAAAAAGTATAAACTATCATTTTAGTTTATAAAAGCACTGACCCTTGTTATCTTTTAATTAAGAAAATATAAATAATCTATTAATTGGACATATATTTATCTTCTATTTTTATTAAAAAACATATGTCTACATATTCATTTAAGTTTCTATTTAATACGGCTATACTTAAACATCTATAACGAACCTTATTAAATCAAAAACATGATATCTACTAAAAAGGGTCATTTTAAAGTTAGAAACAAATTATCTAATTCTTTAGTAAGAAACATATATTTATCAACATAACTATCAATTTCTTTATTAGGAAAGCACGAGTGCCTAATTAAGTTATTTTAATATTATTATAAAATTCTTCTATTTTGGTTTTCTCCTTTCTTTTCTAAATAGAATTTTTACGCATAACTAAAAATTGTTTATTTAATTCCTTTAACATTAATATACTAGAATTCATTATAAATTACTAAATGGGACTTTTAATAACCTATTCATGGTTATTATGACATAAATGAATGTTTTACTATTCTAAGTAATTAAATGCTATACTTATGAATACATTTATATATTTATTATGAATAGTAAAATCTATATATATTTTCATTCGACTAGAAAATATATGACTTGGTGTCTATTTCAATTTCTTTATGCAAATAAGTTTATACTTAAACTACTACTAACAATTATCGTTTCACACACAAAAGCTAAATTAATTATAAATATTTTTAGTATGAAACCACTGAAGTAGTGAATAGTGATCGTACTCATTTTTAGAATTATAAAATCATACACCTTTTCAAAATATTGTTGCGGGGTTCGATTTTGGTTACACATATATATCGAATATCTAAAATCATACACTTAAATCGCCAAATCGCATCAATATTGCAACGATAAATCGTAAGATTCAAAATATGATTTAGAAAATAAATCAATGGGTTGTCTTCAACCCTAGGTTTGCTCATGCGTAGGAACGAACGTCGACGAAGACGATAGCTCCGGTGAGCTGAACGAACACGAGCGCATCAAGGACTCGATGATCGGCTGGGAGTCGAACATTGTTGCTGGCGTCGAGGGGCAAGTCTCTCGTAAGCAGCAGGGACGGCGAGGCCTTGTCGACGGGCGTGAGGTGCTATGAACTCCGGGCACAAGCAAAGGCACATCACCGGTGAGATTCAACATGACCGCGAGCGTCGTTGCTGCGCGGGTGAGCAGTGGAATACGAGCAGAGAACAGCGTCAACGGCGAGCAGTACACGGAGCAGCAGCAGACGTGTGGCGCAAGCAATAGTGAGCAACATCGGCAGCGGACAGAGGCGCGCAGAGACCGGGACACACGCGAGCGAAATGAGAGTGCGGGCGCGGCTACGAGTTTTATAGGCTGTGGGGGAGATCGAGCGGCATCCAGAGAAGAGAGATGAATAGTGGTGGGGGAGAAAAGAAACTGTCGACATGTATGTTAATGGGAAGAGGAGATGAACGAGACGTGTCTGTGATGGCTCCACCGAATACGAATAGGTGCTGCAGCAAGGAGGTGAGGAGACGTGCGTGGCAACTGTTCACATGGCTAGTAGATTGGCGCACAGATGCGAAGAAGCGAAGAGGTGAGCGACTGACTGAGCGTCGAAAAAAAAGAACTGCTTCCTCCTAGCTAGTGGGCCCACACGCCATATGAAGGGGAGTAGCGAGTAGGAAAGAAATGGGCGCCAGGTGAGCTAGGAAGCTCGTTCGTTTCTTTTGCATTTTTGTTTTGTTTTTTTTATTTCGAAATTTATTCTCTTTTTTTTAATTAGAAGTGTACGATATATATATATACATATATAATACTTAAAAATATCCAATTTGTATAAATGCTTTTAGACAAGAATCTATTATCTAAATAAAGTGGGGCTCATAAAAGAGAATAATTTAAAATAAAATTGTTGCAACTCATTAACAAACAAAGAAATCATGCACCAATAATGAATGCATCAATTACTTGGTAGATTTTATCTAATCAAAAAATTATTTAATTTATTTATATCACCATTTTATTATTTCAAAACGTAAATATTTTTCTTTTTATTGAAAATTGATAATATAAAGTAAGTTATCTTCAATTGATGGATTTAGGGTGTTACAAAATCTACCCCCTTAAAAAGAATCTCGTCCTCGAGATTAGGGAAGGCTAGCAAGAAAACAATGGTGATATATGGTTACTCGTAGATTCTTGGTTCACATTGAACTCTTCTAAACTTAAGGAACTTCTTCATTTCTTCGCTCCGCAATGACTACTAATCAAGCGATCTTCATCATCGTACTTATAACTGGTTAGTCTTCTGGATTATTGTTTGGGTCTTGCTTGGCAGCTTTCTTCTCTAGTCGGTCTAGACGCTTCTTGGGGAATTCGCGAATAATATGTTCTTCATTTTTGCAGTAGTAGCAAGCACCTCTTGCTTTGAGTTCTTTGCGAGTCAACTTTGCTTGACCAACAGGTGATGAGGGATGATTGGGTGTCTGTATCCCATATAGCTGAGTCTGGTTTGATTCTTCGGTTTGGGTATCCATGTGTTTCGGGGCTTTTGTTTGTGGTTGAGGTGGACTACTCATGTATCCAAACATTATTCTATTCCTTTTGTTGTTCTTCACGATGTTGATGGAAGTTTCTGTGCATTTTTGTTCATATTCCATGTCTGGAGATTGAGATAGCTTAATCTCGGAGGTGTTCGGTAGTGAACTCTTCTTAGGACAGTTATGAAGGTAATGATCTTCACATCCACATAGATAACAAGCTTTTCTTGAAGTTATTTCTTGACTTTTTCCATGTTTCCATTTTTTGTTTCCTAGACCTGATGCGATGACTAGGCTGAAACTGTGTGCAAGTAATAGTCCATCCATCAATGTAACACTCCTGTATTTCTTTTTGGGGCCGGGCATCCTTGTGATGTTTCCTTTTTGGAATACTTTGCAATTCATCAACTGATAGTGCATTAGGTATGAGAGACTCTGCTATTAGCTGTTCTTGGGGAGACATCTGTCTTTTTATGCCAGAAAATAAAATCTGGTTCTTCTGTTTTGTAGTTTCACTTTCGTTTGTACTGATCTGGCGACAAGGAATTCCATAGTACTCACAACAACAACATGTTCCAAGATCGTTTGTTGTTGGTGTGCATCCTTTTGTGTCTGTTCATCAGATGTTTCATTTCTAGTGATGTTTTGACTTGCCAACACTTGCTGGTATGAGGAGGTAAGTTGAGATGCTTTCTGTATTATCAGAGCTTGTGCATGTAACAGCTTCTCTAAGTTAACTATCGAGGGTGATGTTGTGGTTGATGTCATATGGTTATCGGCAGTCTGCTCATGTGTTATAAATTCTGCTAAATCAACTTGTTGGAGTCTAGCTACCACTTGAGATGTTGCTTGCAGAAACTGTGCATGCGCCTTCTTGAACTGTTCCATCTGAGACTTAGCTGGAGTTGTTGCCAACACAATGTATTCTTTGCACTTAGTGACATCACTTGTAGTTGACATTCCAAGGTCTGACATCTGTATGGGTACGGAAAAAGGGAAGGGACGAAAGGGTTGAGTAAAGACAGATTATAGAGAGCAGAGAAAACCCATCTAAGGTTTTACCTAGCTAACTGATGCCATTGTGGACAAAAGTCACACAACACACCAACAATCATTTCAAAGAAGCAAATCAAACATGAACACAAAGGACAATAAATTCAAGCATACCAGCACAACACAATCCAGTTCTACTCATTTGACCAAAATAAAAGGTGAGACAAGGTTTGGAATAAGAAGGATATTATAACATCAAGGAGTTGGGTAAGAATTATCAAGGAGTTAGACAAGACATATTTGTTGGTGGCCAAGAGTGAAATAAGATAACCATGAACTATTAAAGTAAGGATAAATGATATAACCAAGGATATGAAGGGAGTTAGGGAGAAAGCATTATCAAGGAGAAAAAAATAAAGAGGCATATTCAAGTAGGAGTAGGGAGACAAAGAATTCAATATATCAAGGTAGATATTGCACAAGGATGGCAATACAATGGCAAGACAACAAAAGTATAAGAAGTCAAGGGTTATATAGTAATATTAGGGATTAGAAAACCACTATAATATAATATCGCCCTTACCGATCTAGTCAAAAATCTTAATACTAAAGAACAATCATATTAACCTAACCAAGAAGAATGGCAATAGATCCAAGAGATCTATAATGAAACTTCTTGCGGGGCGGGGATAAGACAGATAATGGGGCATCTTCCATAGCTTCTAAAGGGTTCCTTCCGGTAGACTTCACTTCAAGTTCCACAATCCTAACTTGATCATCTTGTAGTGCTTCTGAGTAGAGTCTTCTGATAGACCAAAATCAGACTAGAAGAGTTGAAAATAAAAGAGACGAGTTTTTGATATAAAGTAAGTTTTTATGGAGGAAAATATATCAAGCTTTGAAAGACTGACTGGGCTTTCCATTTCTAACTAATCTAGCGACCTACGGTCACATTGCTTTGATACCACTTCTGTCACACCTGTTTCTAAAGGCAGAGCCGGGTGCATAGCATATGTATGTCAGGATCTATTTCCACACATATGTTGACGTCACAAGTGTAATATATCAAAAGAACAATGCATAAAAGCATAAATAAAGAATATATTAACATATTACACTTCGAACAGACATAATGTATTAACCTTTATTCATCAAAGTACAACGAAATATGGACATCCTTCCACAGGAAGATGACCGGGGGTATCACTAGACTAGCATCCATGGAGTTCAACATCATATCTTCATCTGCAACTTCTGATCAAAATTAAGCAAGGGTGAGCTCACTTATGGTCGGGGCTCAGCAAGTGGGGGAAAACTAATGCAGGTTTAACAAGGTGAGGCTAAGTTGAGCAGTAAGCATTTTAGTTGGTCAACATTTTATTAACAACGCCTGTCTTACTAATAAGTGTGAATCCCGAGTATTCCCATTAAACAAAGGTATAATAGTATATCAAAAACACTTAAGTGAAACCACTTAAGCAAACTATTGGCAGATCATCGGATCTCGATTTATTTCCATCTTCAAGTTCAATTATCATAAGAGGAGTCCAGGCTGCTCATAACCGTGAGCACGGCTGATATATCAGTTTTACACTCTGTAGAGGTGGTACAACTTTACCCACAAGCCATGTATCCCCTCTAGCCTGGGTCGGCCAAAACCCGTAAACACTTCCGAGGTGAGTGACTAGGGATCCACTATGAGGCTTTCAAAATACACATAATATGAAGCAACCCGCTAAGGTTTCTAAAGCCGATGGTGGTGACCCCCTGGGTGAGGTACCTTAGCCAAGAATACGTCCCCATGATAACATGGGCTGCCAACACCACCGCTCCCCCTCTTGCACATATTTCAGGTAAGGTTGCCAGGCACTAAGCATATAAAGCTAATTACCAAAGCCAGAGGCCCAGAGCCATGATAGCACTCGTGGTTGCACTGTTTTCCCGGGTGGTCACTCCATGTTCCAATTAATATGCAATAATTTTGTTTAACCATCGGGTTATCAACAATAATGTAAACTTACCATTTTGGAACATTAATATCATAAGCGGGAGTGACTGCATAAAGTTAAGTTGTAGCAATAGCATAGCTACAAAGGTAAAGTATAATTCCCAGGTTTGATCAAAGAATAAGATTGGAAAGGTTATCTGTATCTGAATAGGTAACCCATCAAATTATGCACATATCCAAAAGTAAACTTTATTAAATGTATTGTTTGGGATCAAATAGAGTATGCAGAGGGAGAAGTCCACTTGCCTTGCTTATAGCAAACTTGAGATCATTCCACGAAATAGAGTTTGATTCTCAACTACTAGATCAACCACTGAATATCACACAAACAAACAAGAAAAAGAAACACCACTCAATAACATACCACCTTCACCATACGTAAAGCTAAAAGAAAGCCTAACAAAAAGAGCGTTCGCTTTTAAAGAACATCGCAAGTAATGGTTACAATAAGATGGTATTCTTTTCAAAAAATGTGTGATCTATACTTTATAAAACAAGACATGAGCTTAAAAATATCTTAATTAAAATATACTAATATTGGGTTCATCAATTTTAATCTTTTATGAAACGTCATACGTGATACGTCTAAGATAAAGGGTTTATAAGATGATAAAACACGTTATAATGATATTAAACCTTTTTAACCTTTTAGAAAAGATATAAGTTATAAATTTAAGGTTAATGCGTTATAAAATACATTATTAATTTTAGAAGCATTATGAAGCATATTATAAATATTGTTAACCAATCACTTATGACAAATTAAGATATAAGTCTAAATAGGTTTTATGTGAAAAGATCATTATTATTAAACACCTATTTATGGAAAGTTATGATATATGCTTTAATGAACTTTTATGTAAGAGACAATGAACAAACAACTGTATTTTATTTTTATTAGAAAGTACATGACCTGTATTCCTTATTAAGAAAGTTGTATACAAAACAATTATATAAACTAACATTTTAACTATAAAAATGACATGAACACTAGTTTTCTTTATTTTATCCTTTAGGAACCACTAAATGATATATATAAATAATATGGATTCAATGTGATGAACGGATTAATCACGCCTACATTACTAGTTATGGATAAATTGAAACGTAAGTCTAATTATTAAATTGTGAGAAAATATAAATAATCTATTGATTATATTTAGTTTCAATTTAGGAACATATGACCTAAATCATTTCAAAGGAAAAAGTATAAACTATCATTTTAGTTTATAAAAGCATTGACCCTTGTTATCTTTTAATTAAGAAAATATAAATAATATATTAATTGGAAATATATTTATCTTCTATTTTTATTAAGAAACATATGTCTACATATTCATTTAAGTTTCTATTTAATACGGCTATACTTAAACATCTATAACGAACATTATTAAATCAAAAACATGATATCTACTAAAAAGGGTCATTTTAAAGTTAGAAACAAATTATCTAATTCTTTAGTAAGAAACCTATATTTATCAACATAACTATCAATTTCTTTATTAGGAAAGCACGAGTGCCTAATTAAATTATTTTAATATTATTATAAAATTCTTCTATTTTGGTTTTCTCCTTTCTTTTCTAAATAGAATTTTTACGCATAACTAAAAATTGTTTATTTAATTCCTTTAACATTAATATACTAGAATTAATTATAAATTACTAAATAGGACTTTTAATAACCTATTCATGGTTATTATGACATAAATGAATATTTTACTATTCTAAGTAATTAAATGATATACTTATGAATACATTTATACATTTATTATGAATAGTAAAATCTATATATATTTTCATTCGACTAGAAAATATATGACTTGGTGTCTATTTCAATTTCTTCATGCAAATAAGTTTATACTTAAACTAATACTAACAATTATCGTTTCACACACAAAAGCTAAATTAATTATAAACATTTCTAGTATAAAAACCACAGAAGTAGTGAATAGTGACCGTACTCATTTTTAGAATTATAAAATCATACACCTTTTCAAAATATTGTTGCGGGGTTTGATTTTGGTTACACGTATATATCGAATCTCTAAAATCATACACTTAAATCGCCAAATAGCATCAATATTACAACGATAAATCACAAGATTCAAAATATAATTTAGAAAATAAATCAGTGGGTTGTCTTCAACCTTGGGTTTGCTCATGCGCAGGAACGAACGTCGACGAAGGCGATAGCTCCGGTGAGCTGAACGAACATGAGCGCATCAAGGACTCGATGATCGGCTGGGAGTCGAACATTGTTGCTGGCGTCGAGGGGCAGGTCTCCCGCAAGCAACAGGGACAGCGAGGCCTTGTCGACGGGCGTGAGGTGCTATGAACTCCGGGCACAAGCAAAGGCACATCACCGGTGAGATTCAACATGACCGCGAGCGTCGTTGCTGCGCGGGTGAGCAGTGGAATACGAGCAGAGAACAACGTCAACGGCGAGCAGTACACGGGAGCAGCAGCAGACATGTGGCGCAGGCAATAGTGAGCAACATCGGCAGCGGACAGAGGCGCGCAGAGACCGGGATGCACGCGAGCGAAATGAGAGTGCGGGCGCGGCTACGAGTTTTATAGGCTATGGGGGGAGATCGAGCGGCATCCAGAGAAGAGAGATGAATGGTGGTAGGGGAGAAAAGAAACAGTCGACATGTATGTTAATGGGAAGAGGAGACGAACGAGATGTGGCTGTGATGGCTCCACTGAATACGAATAGGTGCTGCAGCAAGGAGGTGAGGAGACGTGCGTGGCAACTGTTCACATGGCTAGCAGATTGGCGCATAGATGCGAAGACGCGAACAGGTGAGCGACTGACTGAGCGTCGAAAAAAAAAGAACTGCTTCCTCCTAGCTAGTGGGCCCATACGCCATATGAAGGGGAGTAGCGAGTAGGAAAGAAATGGGCGCGAGGTGAGCTAGAAAGCTCGTTCGTTTCTTTTGCATTTTTGTTTTGTTTTTTTTTATTTCGAAATTTATTTTCTCATTTTTTTAATTAGAAGTGTATGATATATATATACATATATAATACTTAAAAATATCCAATTTGTATAAATGCTTTTAGACAAGAATCTATTATCTAAATAAAGTGGGGCTCATAGAAGAGAATAATTTAAAATAAAATTGTTACAACTCATTAACAAACAAAGAAATCATGCACCAATAATGAATGCATCAATTACTTGGTAGATTTTATCTAATCAAAAAATTATTTAATTTATTTATATCACCATTTTATTATTTCAAAACATAAATATTTTTCTTTTTATTGAAAATTAAAAATATAAACTAAGTTATCTTCAATTGATGGATTTAGGGTGTTACACTAAGCTTTGTAGTTCATATGCTAGTCCTCCATATGCACCCCACCATAGGACAGTTATAGTTATAAAAAAAATAGATCAGTTCTAGTGCCAAACAGAAATAAGCAAACAAACTAACCAATGCTGGAATAGTAAAACTTACTAGGACTTTTTTCTCTCTTTCTCTTATTGAAAGTCGCCTAGAGGGGGGTGAATAGGCGAAACCTAAAATTTACAAACTTCAAAAACACGCAGTATGCTCGGGGTTAGCGTTAGAAATAATTCGGAGTGCGGAAGATAGTTTTCCTTGCTTAGAGTTGCTCAATCAATGCGGATAGCTTTGTGAGCAAACTCAAAACAATATAAGCAAAGGAACTTTTAAAGAGAGGAAAGAGGGGAAACAAATCAAGTGAAGATCAACAAGTGAACACGGTGATTTGTTTACCGAGGTTCGGTTCCAAAGAACCTAGTCCCCGTTGAGGAGGCCACCAAGGCCGGGTCTATTCCAACCCTCTCCCTCTCTCAATCGGTCACACAGACCGGTCGAGGTTTCTCCTTAATCACTTGGGTCAATAAGACCCTGCAAGGATCACCACATACTTAGGTGTCTCTGGCTAGCTTTATAAAGCACTTAGAGAATAAGAACGAGAAGGAGAAATCAATCCAAGCAACAAGAGCAACAAAAGAATACAAAACACCCTCTCTCAAGTCACTAAGCAATTGAGTTGATTTGGAGGCTTGGAGAGGATTTGATCTATTGAATGTGTCTTGGAGTGTAGTCTTTTGCTTCTTGCAATGAATGTGAAGTTCAGAAAACTTGGATGGCTTGAATGGAGGTGGTTGGGGGTATTTATAGCCCCAACCACTATTCTAGTCGTTACTGTCGATGGCGCACCGGATAGTCCGGTGGTGCACCGGACAGGACACTGTTTAGTGTCCGATGCGTGCCACGTCAGCTGCCCGTTCGGGTTTGGAGCGGTTGACTGTTGAAGTCCTTTGTCTTCTAGCCGCACCGGACAGTCCGGTGGCACACCGGACATGTTCGGTGCGTTCTGACTTCGCAGCCTGACTTCTAACTTCTGTATTGTGCACTGTTTATCTAACATTGCAGTCGACAATTGGCACAACTGATCATTTCTCTGTTGGCTCACCGGACATGTTCGGTGCACACCAGGCAGTCTGGTGAATTTTAGCGGAGTGTCCCTTGGAAAAACCCGAGAGTGGCCAGTTCGCTTGGTGCTCGGCCTGGGCACCAGACAGTGTCCGGTGCGCCACTGGCAGCACCAATACTAGTCATTGCTCCAAACTTGGTTGAGTCTCCAACTTAATTTCTTTCTTGGTTTATGTTGAACCTTATGCACCTGAGATACATGACATATAGCCAAACTAGTTAGTCCATGTGGCTTGTGATGGATGTCAAACACCAAAATTGATTATAGGAAATGTTTGAAGCCCATTTCCCTTTCAATCTCCCCCTTTTTGGTGATTGATGTCAACACAAACCAAAGCAAATATAAAGTGTAAAAATGTAACTAGTTTGCAATTATGATAGATGTGCATAGGTGTTGGTCCTTTTTCTCGGATACTATACATCAAGAACAAAGCAACACAATTGTTAACGATTAGAGACCTTCGTCCTTCGAAGCATTATCTCCCCTGGGATATAATGATCTTCAGACGAAGGTCATGAAGGGTATACCTTCATCATTTTAGTGAACAAAGTGCAAATAAAGACATATGAAACACAAAAGAATATAAACAATCATCACAAATCATTTGATTATTTATATTCTCCTTTATAAACATGAATAAACAACAATGATATTCATATTACATTTATACCTTTGGCTTGGTAGAAGGTGGAAAATCAAGAGTGACGCGTGAGTGATTACAATTCAGCGTGAACAGTACGGTGTTACTGTTCATCTATTTATAGGCACAGGACGCAGCCTGGACAAAATTACATTCATGTACCTGACATTTACTGATGATCATAAGGCAAGTTGTCGAGGACTAAGCAGTCTTTTCTCGTTTAGGTCAGTTTCATCTTTCGCCATTGTCCTCGTGCTAAGCCGAAGCTCCTTCCTCCATAGCTTCGGAGCTTGTTTGTCCTTCCTTCAGACCGCACCATCATACCATGCACACCTTCATCTCGAAGCTGAAGCCTACTGTAACAGTCTATGTTATACTGAAAACCATGTTAGTTAAGTTTTTGAGGACCTTCGGAGGAGGAAGGCCCCCAATAATAGGTTACTTAGATTTAAACCAATTGAAAGACTTTCTACATAAGTCTAAGAATAAATGTGATTGCTATCTTCTATTTAACATTTTGGACCACATTTGCACCACTACCTTGTTTTTGCAAATCTTTCATAAATTTCCTTTTAAATTCTTTTGCAAATAGCCAAAGGTATAAGAATACGATTTCAATAAGAATTTTCAAGATTTGAAATTTCTCCCCCAGTTTCAAATGCTTTTCCTTTTACTAAATAAAAACTCTCCCTAAAGAAGTTCTCCCCTTAGCTGTCAAGAGGGTTTTTGAAATGATTTCCCTTTTGAAACAGATACCAGTTGAAATAATTTCTAATTTGAAAATGGTGGTGCGGTCCTTTTGCTTTGGGCCAATAAATTCTCCCCCTTTGGCATTAATCGCCAAAAACGAAGAATCTTGAGAGCCCTTTGAATTCTTCCCCTTTTGGGGCCTATTTTATCCCCTTTTGGTAAGTAAAGGATAAGAGTGAAAGGTCATACCAATTGAGATTTTTATGAGTGAGGCAAAGGATAAATGATACCATCAGAGTTGGAGTGGAAGCCTTGCCTTTGACGAATACTCCATTTCCCTTTCAATTTAAGACTAAACATAGAAGTACACTTGAAAGCACATTAGTCTTAGCCTTGGCACAAGAAAAATAAGAAATATGCATTTGTACCAAATAAAAGAGACATGACCAAAGGTATATAAATGAGCAATGTGTGTAATGTTTCAATCAAAGTTCCGAGAATCTAAGATGTTTAGCTCATTCCTAAGCTTGCTAGAAGTCTTTTCATCTAGTGGCTTGGTAAAGATATCGGCTAATTGGTTGTGAGTGCTTACATAAGCAATTTCGATATCCCCCTTTTGTTAGGGATCTCTCAGAAAGTGATACTGGATGTCTATGTGCTTAGTGCGGCTGTGTTCAACGAGATTATCCACCATGCGGATTGCACTCTCATTATCACATAGGAGAGGGACTTTGCTCATCTTGTAGCCATAGTCCCTAAGGGTTTGCCTCATCCAAAGTAATTGTGCACAACAATGTCCTGTAGCAATATACTCGGCTTCGGTGGTGGAAAGAGCTACTGAGTTTTGTTTCTTTGAAGCCCAAGACACCAGGGATCTTCCTAGAAACTAACAAGTCCCTAATGTGCTATTCCTGTCAATTTTACATCCAGCATAATCGGCATCAAAATACCCAATTAAATCAAAGGTAGAACCCTTGGGGTACCATAGCCCAAACTTAGGAGTGTAAACTAAATATCTCATGATTCTTTTCATGGCCCTATGGTGAACTTCCTTAGGATTTGCCTGGAACCTTGCACACATGCATACTGAAAGCATAATATCCGGTCGTGAAGCACATAAATAGAGTAAGGATCCTATCATCGATCAGTATACCTTTTGATCTACGGATTTACCTCCCGTGTCGAGGTCAAGATGTCCATTTGTTCCCATGGGTGTCTTGATGGGTTTGTCATTCTTCATTCCAAACTTCTTAAGTACATCTTGAATGTACTTAGTTTGGCTGATGAAGGTGCCCTCTTGGAGTTGCTTGATTTGAAATCCAAGGAAATACTTCAACTCCCCCATCATTGACATCTCGAACTTCTGTATCATTATCCTACTAAACTCTTCACAAGATGACTTGTTAGTAGACCCAAATATAATATCATCAACATAAATTTGGCATATAATCAAGTCTTTAGCAATTGTTTTAGTGAAGAGAGTAGGGTCAGCTTTACCAACTTTGAAGTCATTAGTGATAAGAAAGTCTCTCAAGCATTCATACCATGCTCTTGGAGCTTGCTTGAGCCCATAAAGCGCCTTAGAGAGCTTATAAACATGGTTAGGATACTCACTATCTTCAAAGCCGGGGGGTTGCTCAACGTATACCTCTTCCTTGATAGGGCCATTGAGGAAGGCACTCTTCACGTCCATTTGATATAACTTAAAGCCATGGTAAGTAGCATAGGCAAGTAATATACGTATTGACTCAAACCTAGCTACGGGTGCATAGGTTTCATCAAAATCCAAACCTTCGACTTGTGAATATCCCTTGGCAACAAGTCGGGCTTTGTTCCTAGTCACCACACCATGCTCATCTTGTTTGTTGCAGAATACCCACTTGGTACCTACAACATTTTGGTTAGGACATGGAACTAAATGCCATACCTCATTCCTCGTGAAGTTGTTGAGTTTTTCTTGCATTGCCACTACCCAGTCCGAATCTCTTAGTGTGTCCTCTACCCTGTATGGCTCAATAGAACACACAAAAGAGTAATGTTCACAAAAATGTGCAACTCGAGATCTAGTGGTTACCCCTTTGTGGATGTCACCAAGTATGGAGTTGACGGGGTGATCTCTTTTAATTGCTTGGTGGACTCTTGGGTGCGGTGGTCTTTGATCCTGAATCTCTTGATCATCTTCCTTGTCTTCATTATCATCTCCCCCTTGATCAATGTCCTCCTCTTGAAGTGGCTTATCGTCTTGATCTTCATCCTCTTCTTCTTGAGTCGTATCCTCATCTTGAGTTGGTGGAGATGCTTGCATGGAAGATGATGGTTGATCTTGTGCTTGTGTAGGCTCCTCGAATTCTTTTGGACACACATCCCCAATGGACATGTTCCTTAGCGTGACGTATTGAGCCTCTTCATCATCTAGTTCATCAAGATCAACTTGCTCTACTTGAGAGCCATTAGTCTCATCAAACACAATGTCACAAGAAACTTCAACTAATCCAGTGGACTTGTTGAAGACTCTATATGCCCTTGTGTTTGAGTCATAACCAAGTAAAAAGCCTTCTACTGCTTTAGGAGCAAATTTAGAATTTCTACCTCTCTTGATAAGAATAAAGCATTTGCTCCCAAAAACTCTAAAATAAGAAACATTGGGCTTTTTACCAGTGAGGAGTTCATATGATGTTTTCTTGAGGATTTGGTGAAGGTAGAGTCGGTTGATGGAGTAGCAAGTGGTGTTAATCGCCTCCGCCCAAAACTGATCTGGTGTCTTGTACTCATCAAGCATGGTTCTTGCCATATCCAAGAGAGTTCTATTCTTCCTCTCCACTACACTATTTTGTTGAGGTGTGTAGGGAGAAGAGAACTCATGCTTGATGCCCTCCTCCTCAAGAAATCCTTCGATTTGTGAATTCTTGAACTCTGTTCCATTATCGCTTCTAATCTTCTTGATCCTTAATCTGAACTCATTTTGAGCTCGTCTCAAGAATCTCTTTAAGGTCTCTTGGGTTTGAGATTTGTCCTACAAAAATAATACCCAAGTGAAGCGAGAATAGTCATTCATAATAACAAGACAATACTTACTCCCGCTGATACTTATGTAAGCAATCGGGCCAAATAAATCCATGTGGAGTAGTTCAAGCGGCCTATCGGTCGTCATGATGTTCTTGTGTGGATGATAAACTCCAACTTGCTTTCCTGCTTGACATGCGCTACAAATTCTGTCTTTCTCAAAATGAAACATTTGTTAGTCCTAAAATATGTTCTCACTTTAGAAGCTTGTGAAGATTCTTCATCCCAACATGAGCAAGTCGGCGATGCCAGAGCCAGCCCATATTAGTCTTAGCAATTAAGCAAGTGTCTAGTTTAGCATTGTTATCATTAAAATCAACTAAATATAGCTGACCATCTAACACTCCCTTAAATGCTATTGAATCATCACTTCTTCTAAAGACAGTAACACCTGCATCAGTAAAGAGACAGTTGTAGCCCATTTTGCTTAATTGAGAAACTGAAAGCAAATTGTAATCTAAAGAATCTACAAAAAACCATTGGAAATGGAATGGTCAGGTATATAGCAATTTTACCCAAACATTTGACCAAACCTTGATTTCCATCCCCATATGTAATCGTTCTTTGGGGATCTTCATTATTTCATATGAGGAGAACATTCTTTTCTCCCCTGTCATGTGGTTTGTGCACTCACTATCAATTACCCAACTCGACCCACCGGATGCATAAACCTACAAAACAAGTTTAGGCCTTGTTCTTAGGTACCCAAACGGTCTTGGGTCCTTTCACATTAGAAACAAGTACCTTGGGTACCCAAACACAAGTCTTGGGACTCTTGTGTTTGCCCCCAACATATTTTGTAACTATTTCGCCTGATTTGTTAGTGAGCACAAAAGATGCATCAAAAGTCTTAAATAAAATGTTATGCTCATTTGATGCATTTACAATTTTCTTTTTAGGTATTTTGATATGAGTTGAATGCCTAGAGCTAGAAGCCTCATTACTATACATAAAAGCATGATGAGAAACATTATGAAGTTTTCTAGCATGAATTCTCCTAATCTTATGTTCAGGATAGTTTTCAGGATATAAAATGTAACCCTCTCTATCCTGAACCATGGGAGCCTTACCCTTAACAAAATTAGATAGTTTGTTCTTAGGGACATTAAGCTTGATGTTGCTTTGGCTCCCTTGTTGGAAGCCAATGCCATCCTTAATGCTAGGACATCTCCCATTATAAAGAATGCTTCGAGCAAATTTAAACTTTTCATTTTCTAATTCATGCTCGGCAATTTTAGCATTTAATTTAGCTATGTGATCATTTTGTTCTTTAATCATGGCAAGGTGATCATCTATAGCATCAACATTAACATCTCTACATCTAGTACAAATAGTGACATGGTCAACAGTAGATGTAGATGGTTTGCAAACATTCAATTCTTCAATCTTAACAATTAAATTATCATTCTCAATTATAACACAAGAAATTAAATCATTGCACATATTAAGCTCTGTTGGGGGCCTTCGTCTTCCGAAGGTCCTCAAAAACATGATTTAACATTATTTCCTGAGTTGTAATACGTGAGCAGGTACCTTCAGATTCGAATCAGAACCACAGTGAGGAAAGCATGAACAATACGAAGACTGACGAAGCGCCGAAGCTACGCGCAAGGGAGCTTCGGCATGACAGCAGGAAAGGGAACCGACTTAAAGGGGAAAAGGCTATTTAGACCCCGATGAGTTACCTTATAATCATTAGCAAATGTAAAGGGCATGAATGTAATTTCACGTGGGCTACGTCCCATGCCTATAAATAGATGAACAGTACCCTCATACTGTTCACGCTGACTTGGCATTTGCTTTTACTTCACACTCGTACCTCCATTGTTTATTAAGTCGAAGGTATCGAATGTAATTCAATATTGTTTTTATATTCTCATGATAATAAAATGAAGATGAATTTATAATGCTATATGATTCTTTATGTCATCTATTGTATTTTACACCCCTTTTCTATTACCATCTTACCTTCGATATTCGAAGGTATGTCTTTCATAACCTTCGTCTGAAGATCATTATATCCTGAGGGAAATAATGTTTCGAAGGATGAAGGGCATTGATATTTAACATTTTATGTTGCCTTGTTCTTGATCCATAGCATTTGAGAACAAGTCACCAACATCGGCGCCCACCTTCGGTGAATCCTTTTTGACCACCTTCGGCAAGCACTGACCTTCGTCATGCCACCGAAGAAAGCTTCAGCGATAGGGGCTGCCGCTCTGCAGCCACTGGACCCAAACCAGGAAACCCTTTCTCTTCGAGAGGCCCGAAGCCAGAAGAGGAAGGCCACTAGTCCAACACTCCAGGAGGAGGAGTTGGACCAAGAAATCAGAAACATAGAGATACTTCATCAGCAAGTACAAAGGAAGAAGGAGAAGATGGCCCGACTAGCTGATCTTCAAACGCAGATCGACGAAGCCACTGAAGAAGTATGTCATCTTGCTCAGGACGAACAAGAACAGAGGCCCCAACATAGGGAGCTTCATCAAGAAGGCTTCTTCAACGAGGATGGATGGTATGATGATTTCCATCATGGAAATTTTGCTTTTGATAATGTTTCTCCTCTGTCAGCAGAACTGCAGGCTACCCCATGGCCTCCATCATACAAACCACCCTAGCTCCCCATGTATGATGGGCACTCAGATCCAAAGCAGTTTTTGATGAGCTACGAAGCAACCATATCTTCATATGGGGGCAATATCGCAGTCATGGCGAAATCTTTCGTCATGGCAGTCAAGAATGTTGTGCAAACCTGGTACTCCTCTCTTCGGCCAGGAACAATCACATCATGGCAGAAGCTGAAGGACATGCTAATCACCAGTTTCCAAGGGTTTCAGACGAAGCCGGTTACTGCTCAAGCTTTGTTCCAGTGCACGCAAGAGCATGAAGAATACCTCCAGGCGTAGGTGCTAGGGGCAGCAACAAGAGGCAGAGGTGCTAGGGGCTTCGGAGGAAGGTTTGGGGATCAGCCCAGAAAAATTTATTGCTTATTCTGTGGTGAGGACAAGGGCCATACTACAAGGATGTGCCATGTCACCATTCAGAAACAAAAGGAAATAGCAGAAGCTACAGCCCAGCAGAACCAGCCGAAGCAGGTCATGCACACCGCTTCGTATCACTCACCCTACATACCAGAGTATGTGGGTAACCATCCTGCAGCTTCTGTTGCTTCGGCTAGCCAGCCACAGCCGTCTTGGCCACAGCTTCCACCTCCGCCACCACTACAGCCTATGTATTCACGAGGCCAGCAGCCAAAAGGGAGCCAACAGACCTATCAGCAGCGAGATTTTAGGGAGGAGTCCGAAGCTCACACAGTCAACAGTACTGTGCCAGAATCGAAGCATATCTATTGAGAGATATCCTACCCTTGAAACAGTCTTTACATTCCTTGTCATTTTCTTTTTTAATAAGGAACAATTGTTGAAAGCTTAGCTCTCTTGACATTTTCAATTTTCTATAATAGCTTCGTTCTTGTTATAGCAAAATATATTCTCTCCACAGACTTACGAAGTCCAAAAAGTCGTTGAAGCACAAAACTCGTTCCTAAGGGAACACAGACCTAGAAATCATATTACAAGTATCACCGAAGCTACAAAAAGTCGTTCTAAGGAACGCAGCCTAAGTTTACCGAAGGTATCAAAAGTCGTTCCTAAGGGAGCGCAGTGTAAGTTTTCTGCTCAAAAGTCGTTCCAAAGGGAATGCAGAGCCAAATACCGCCGAAATATAAGGCGAAGCGCGAAAAGTCAACGCGAATACCGCTGAAATAGAAGGCGAAGAAGTTCAAAAGACATTCCTAAGGGAATGCAGAACTTACAGCGAAAAGTCAGCGCTGATACACCGAAAAATAAGCGGTGAAGCCGAAAAATAAACGGCAAAGAGATTGTGTATTCCACTATGGGGATGTGAGCGTGTGTCTTCGGCATAAAGATCATCTTGCATAACATAACATCATCACATCATTTCGCATAACATAACATCATACATCATATTGCATCGATGGCACAAGAAAGGGATACAATGTTGACCTTCGGATAATGTTATGAAAAAATGAAGTTGTGCTAAGGCACAAAATAAGTTTGAAGAAATACAGCTTCATCAGCTCTGAGGTGGAGGAACAAATTTATTGTTGATGAAGCATTAATGTTTTTGCGACGTTTGGAGGATTTTTTAGGAAGCATAGAAGCTCTTCTTTACGAAGCATGAAAAGAAGGGAAGGTGTTTTTTCGCCAAAGGCTCAAAAATGGTATGTACATAAAAGTTTCATGCATCGCAAAGAAATGAATCGCAAAACCTTTCATATATTACATTCAAAACCTACGATCACCGAATATTACAAGCATGTCCCAGCAAATATTACATTAATATTCTAGTAATATTTTTACAAATAGCTATTCTTCTTCCTTCAGGACTTCTTCTACAGCTTCGGTTAATAATTTTGTGACAACTTCGTCCACAGTAGCTTCGGCCATATTAATAATTTCTATTGACTTCTTTGTTTCTGGGTCCGCTAATGGGTCGAAGGGCTTTAGGGGAGGAGGTAGTTCAGCTGCGATAAAAGACATAAATTAGTTCGAAATCACAAAAATAAGCAATAAAATTAAAAGCCATTAAGTAATACCTATCCGTTTTTCAAGTTCTGCAGCCCTTTCAGCTGCTTTTGTCGCTTCTCGAGCGTCATGAATATCTTTTTCACTCTTTTTCATTATTTCATGTGCCATCCCTCGGTCGCCATTTTCCCAAATATCAGTAAAAAATTTTCCACCTATTAAGCTTGCTTCGACCGAGGGATCCTTCGTGTCATCAATAGACAAAGCAACTTCGGCCTGGACCAAAGTTTTAACATGATTGCACCCTGCCTTCTCCAAAATAGCTGCAACTCCTCTCGCACCAGAGAACGCGCATACGTCCCCGCGGTCACTCAAAATTTCTTCAAAAGCTTCAGCTTCGCTGCTGATCCACTAAAGCTTCGGCTTTTATTGTCTTCTTCAAAAGCTTCGGCTTCGGTTACCTTTGCCTCGGTTTCAATCTGTGCCTTCGAAGCCTTGGCAATTTTCCCTGGTTGTAGAGCTTGAAGCTTTTATTGTCTCCAGTACATCTAGTACACTAGCCATCCTTTTTCTCTTGGAGGTCGCCACTAGACCTTTTTGTGTCTTCGGCACCTCAACTCCTGACGAAGGGCTTAGAATTTCCAATGTTTTCGTCGCTTCGATCTATGGTTCTTCAATTTTGACAGTCTTCGACATTGCAGCCGACTCTTCAATCTTCTGTGTAAGAGCAGTTTCTTTGGCTTCAATAGCTGAAGAAGTCTCACCGCCGAATTCAGGCACTATGGCCGGTTCAATGTAGCGCGGTCGGTGAGTAAGAACCTTCAACTTTTTCCTCTTTGGTGCGGGCTCGCTCGAGGTAGCCGAAGCTGCAGCCTTCTCAGGAGTCGCACCCTTTCTTTTCTGCCCCCATGGCGGGTAGCGATAGTCAGGGTACACAAATCCAATAGCATCAAAAACTCTATTTAGCCTTTTCTTTTTTCGGCTCCCGAAGGCCGCAGATAGTGCATTATCTTCAGACTTGGAGTATGTTCCAAGTAGTTCATCACTAGTATTTTCAACGCACTTCAGCCAGTCATCATCTGGTTCGATAAATTGGTCTCCAAACCTGAAGGTATATTTCAATCGAACCAAACCACCTTCGCTAGGGTTAGTGATAGTTTCCTTTGGCATTTCCCAGCTGTCTATCAGTGGCCATATTCTGAAGGCTATGTGCTCTTGAAGCAAGTTCCTTGTCCCAACAAAAGAGCAAATTGTGCTCAAGGCCCTTCGGCAAGCTTCGGTTGCCTCGTCAATTTCAACCTTCGGCTTCCGGAGGCTGAAGCGGGACCAAATGGGGCGCATGATGATCTCTTTAATATCTTCTCTTACCTTTAAATCATTCTTTACATAGAACCATTCTTTCATCTAGTCTCCGGGCCACCTCTTCCGGAATGTTGGCACTGGGTAACTTGCGCCGGAGCGGGCAACAAAGCTGTAGCAGCCGAAATTGTTGTGATATTGTTCTTTACCCTAGGCCTTCGTCTCATACGAGAGCTCGTGCATACCGCAAAAACATCTTGCGCTTGGCTCCAGACCTTGACTTCTCACAGCCCAGACGAAAATCCCCATTCTAATAATCGCTTTGGGAGTTATCTGATGAAGGTAGATCCGGTATGTCTTCAAAACTTCGACCATAAATCTACTCAACGGGAACCGAAGTCCAGCTTTGAAGAAGCTTCGGAAGATCACAACTTCATTTTCTTCTGGAGCAGGAATGGCCCTATCGACGTCAGCCCTCACAATAGAAATATCTCGAAAGTACCTTCCTCTCATATTATCAAGATGACTCTGTTTGATAGTTGATTTCCCAAAGACTGTGTGACTTGGTCGCCAAGGATGATCTTCCGAGTCTTCGCCTCCACTCTCCATATCATAGTTGTCGCTATCATCAGTATCTTCAGACAAGCCTTCTAATATCTCTTTAGTTATCTTCTCTGTGTTTGTTTTGGCAATTGACTCAATAAACCCAGCAGTCTTCTCCTCAAGGAGCTTCTCCTCCTTGCTCAGCTTCGTCTCAGCAGCAACTTTTTTGTCTTGAGACATCTTTTCTTTGGAAATGGCGGAAATGTGTCCTCAGAGCTGAAGCTTAGAAAATCTAAGAAACCAAGCAGCTATTGACAAGCAAGAGCTAAGAAATTGAACAAAGCAAAGCAGGCGGCAAGTAATGTACTAAATGTGCTCGGGGTGAGTTCTTATTTATACACCCAGCGCGCTCCAAATTGGAGGGCCCCGTCTGTCATTGACTGTTGCTATTCTAGCAAAGGGAAGGTGTTTTTTCAGACCTTCGGCTTAGGGCCTCCGTCCATATTGCAATTTGAATTCGTTATTCTAACAAATTAACCTTGCGAGGGGCTACTGTTGGGGGCCTTCGTCTTCTGAAGGTCCTCAAAAACATGATTTAACATTGTTTCCAGAGTTGTAATACGTGAGCAGGTACCTTCGGATTCGAATCAGAACCACAGTGAGGAAAGCATGAACAATACGAAGATTGACGAAGCGCCGAAGCTACGCGTAAGGGAGCTTCGGCATGACAGCAGGAAAAGGAACCGACTTAAAGGGGAAAAGGCTATTTAGACCCCGATGAGTTACCTTATAATCATTAGCAAATGTAAAGGGCATGAATGTAATTTCACGTGGGCTGCGTCCCATGCCTATAAATAGATGAACAGTACCCCCATACTGTTCACGCTGACTTGGCATTTGCTTTTACTTCACACTCGTACCTCCATTGTTTATCAAGTTGAAGGTATCGAATGTAATTCAATATTGTTTTTATATTCTCATGATAATAAAATGAAGATGAATTTATAATGCTATATGATTCTTTATGTCATCTTTTGTATTTTACACCCCTTTTCTATTACCATCTTACCTTCGATATTCGAAGGTATATCTTTCATAACCTTTGTCTGAAGATCATTATATCCTGAGGGAAATAATGTTTCGAAGGACGAAGGGCATTGATATTTAACATTTTATGTTGCCTTGTTCTTGATCCATAGCATTTGAGAACAAGTCACCAACAAGCTCTTTAGATAAATTTTCATATTTTTCTACTTCTAGAGCATAAGCAATTTTCAATTTAACAAATTTCTTGTTTTCCTTAACGAGTAAGTCCTCTTGGCATTCCAAGAGATCATCCTTCTCATAATGGATTCTATCAATTCATTTATTTTCTTCTTTTGATCTTTAGTAAGGTTGGAAAAAAGAGAAGTTAAATCATCTTCATTATCACTAGATCTACCCTCATCATTGGAAGTAGTATATTTGGGGGTATCTCTAGAATGTATCTTCTTCCTTTTGCCGTCCTTAGCCATTAGGCACTTGTGGCCAACATTGGGGAAGAGAAGTCCATTGTTGATAGTGATGTTGGTGGCGTCCTCATTGGAGGAGGAGTCGGTGGAGCTCTCGTCGGAGTCCCATTCCCGCCCTATGTGCGCCTCGCCATCCTTCTTCTTGTAGTACCTTTTCTTCTCCATCTTCTTCCCTCTCTTGTCTTCATCTCTGTCACTGTCACTTGTATATGGACATTTTGCAATGAAGTGACCGGATTTACCACACCTGTAGCAAACCCTCTTGGAGCGGGGTTTGTAGTCCTTCCCCTTTCTTTGCTTGAGGATTTACCGGAAGCTCTTGATGATAAGAGCCATCTCCTCATTGTCAAGCTTGGAAGCGTCAATTAGGAGTCTACTTGGTGTAGACTCATCCTTCTTCTCTTCCGTTGCTTTGAATGCAATGGGCTACACCTTGGGTGTGGAGGTGGCGCCTTGCTCCAAGTTGACAATGTGTTTGGAGTCTTTGATCATTAGTTCAAAGCTCACAAACTTGCCAATCACCTCCTCAGGAGACATCTATTTATATCTTGGATCTCCACGAATTAGTTGCACTTGAGTGGGATTACAAAAAACAAGAGATCATAGAATAACCTTGACCATTTCATGGTCATTCCACTTGGTGCTCCCAAGGTTGCGCACTTGGTTGACCATAGTTTTGAGTCGGTTGTATATTGCTTGTGGCTCCTCTCCTTTGTTGAGGATGAATCGACTGAGCTCTCCCTCGATCGTTTCATGCTTGGTGATCTTAGTCACATTGTCCCCTTCGTGTGCCATCTTGAGGACATCCCAAATTTCTTTGGCATTTTCAATCCTTGCACCTTATTATACTCCTCTCGACACAAGGAAGCGAGGAGTATAGAGGTTGCTTGGGAGTTAAAATGCCTAATTTGGGCGGCCTCATCAGAGTCATAATCCTCGTCGCCCACCTGTGGTGCCTGCGCTCCAAACTCAACAATATCCCATATGCTTTCGTGGAGTGAGGTTAGATGGTGCCTTATTTTATCACTGCACATACAATAATCTTCACCATCAAAATATGGTGGTTTACCTAGGGGTACAGAAAGTAGAGGAGCGCACTTTGGAATGCGAGAATAGCGAAGAGGCATCTTACTATACTTCTTACGCTCTTGGCGTTTTGAAGTAGTAGACTCAGCGCCGGATGTGGAAGGTGATGAAGAGTCGGTCTCGTAGTAGACCACCTTCTTCATTTTCTTTTTCTTCTTGTCACCCTTCCTATGTGACTTGATGGAGGAAGCGGATTCCTCCTTGAACTTGTCGCCGGACACTCTTGATGGAGTCCGTTCATTGTTCTTCCTTCCTGAGCCTTCGGCCTTGTCGCCGATGACTATCTCCCTCTTGGCGTGATCTCCTGACATCACTTCGAGTTGTTAGACTCTTAATGAAGCACCCTCTAATATCAATTGAAAGTCGCCTAGAGGGGGTGAATAGGCAAAACCTGAAATTTACAAACTTTAAACACACACTATGCTCGGGGTTAGCATTAGAAATAATTTGGAGTGCAAAAGATAGTTTTCCTTGCTTAGAGTTGCTCAATCAATGCGGATAGCTTTGGGAGCAAACTCAAATCAATATGAGCAAGGGAACTTTTAGAGAGAGGAAAGAGGGGAAACAAATCAAGTGAAGATCAACAAGTGAACACGATGATTTGTTTACCGAGGTTCGGTTTCAAAGAACCTAGTCCTCGTTGAGGAGGCCACAAAGGCCGAGTCTATTACAACCCTTTCCCTCTCTCAATCGATCACACAGACCAGTCGAGGTTTCTCCTTAATCACTTGGGTCACTAAGACCCCGTAAGGATCACCACACACTTAGGTGTCTCTTGCTAGCTTTACAAAGCACTTAGAGAATAAGAATGAGGAGAAAGCAATCCAAGCAACAAGAGCAACAAAAGAACACAAAACACCGTCTCTCAAATCACTAAGCAATTGAGTTGATTTGGAGGCTTTGAGAGGATTTGATCTATTGAATGTGTCTCCAGGAGTGTAGTCTTTTGCTTTTCTAATGAATGTGAAGTTCAGAAAACTCGGATGGCTTGAATGCAGGTGGTTGGGGGTATTTATAGCCCCAACCACTATTCTAGTCGTTGCTATCGATGGCGCACCAGACAGTCCGGTGGGGTTTGGAGCAGTTGACCGTTGAAGTCCTTTGTCTTATAGCCGCACCGGATAGTCCGGTGGCACACCGGACATGTCCGGTGTGTTCTGACTTCGCAGCCTGACTTCTGACTTCTGTTCTGTGCACTATTGATCTGACGTTGCAGTCAACCATTGGCGCAACCGATCGTTGCTCCGTTGGCTCACCAGACATGTCCGGTGCACATCGGATAGTCCAGTGAATTTTAGCGAAGTGTCCCTTGGAAAAAACCCGAGAGTGGCCAGTTCGCTTGGTGCTCGGCCTGACTGTCCGGTGCACACCGAACAGTGTTCGGTGCGCCACTGGCAGCACCAATACTAGTCATTGCTCCAAACTTGGTTGAGTCCCCAACTTAATTTCTTTCTTGGTTTATGTTGAACCTTATGCACCTGAGATACATGACATCTAGGCAAACTAGTTAGTCCACGTGGTTTGTGATGGACGTCAAACACCAAAATTGATTATAGGAAATGTTTTAAGCCCATTTCCCTTTCACTTATTGTTCCTGCCTTTGAAAAGCATTCCCCTTCTGATCTTTCGTAGTCATCTGCTTATTTACTTATTTTTGTTTGCTCATCCTCATCACTGATCATTTTCCACAAAACATCATTGAGCATAGCTCGAAGTCTTGCAGCTTACCTCCTGTCTTTATCCCTCAAGGTAAAGAATTTACCTTGATTCAAATAAAGGGTTGCCCCATATATTTTTTGCTCCATCTGAGTATCCCACCTCTTCTCAAAGCATGAGATTACTTCAGCAAGTAATCGTGGCTTCTCTTTCAAGGACTCTTATATGGTAGCTTTTGCTTTGTCCATAGCTGCCATTATCTCTGGAGCTGCTGGCGTCTCATCATCGTCAGCAATCCTTAGAGCAATGAGTAGTGGTTGTGAAGCCCAAAGACAATTTTCAAGAGTTTGCCAAAATGGTACTGAAAGGACAATATTTTCTGGTTGTTCACCTTCTTTAACTAGAGCAAATTTAGACATGTTACATTCATCACTAACAAACAAGCCTTGTGATCTACTCTTATGCTTATACATGCTTGCCAAAGTCAAGAATGATGTTGCAAATCGAGTCACACCTGGCCTAACAAGGTCCCCACCTAGCTTTTCTCTCATTAGGCTATGAAGTCGCCCATTCTTGTACAAGAACCTCGAAACCTTCTTGGCCATGTTGATGCAAGTGTTGAACTCCTTGATTTTGCCAATATCCTCCAACAACAAATTCAAGCAATGCGCAGCACAAGGAGTCCAAAACAGGTGGGGAATTCTGTCCATAAGGATCCTCATCGCTGCTTTGAAATTGGCTCCATTGTCAGTGATCACCTAGACCACATGTTCTTTCCCCACCTTCATTATTTGCTTCTCCAACAGGTCTGCCAACATATTGGCATTTGCTATCTCACTTGATGCATCGACAGAACCTATGAAGTAGGTCTCCGCTAGACTGTTGACAAGGAAGTTGATCAAATGTCGTTGTTGTATGTTAGTACACCCATCTAACATAATTGAGCAACCATATTCCTTCCAAGCCTCTTTGTGCTTAGCTCTCAATGTTGATGTTCTCTTCACTGCCTTTTCAAGCTAAGGTACCCTTGCCTCATAGTATGATGGGCCACGATATCCAGGACCGTACTGACCAATGGACTCCATCATAATCTGCCAGCTTCTTGAGTTGACGACATTCAATGGAATCTTGTTCTCATAAAGAAAATCAGCTACATGGTCGTCAACAATTTGCTTTGCTTCTGTTCCTTTCTTTGTGCAATGCTCAAGAGTGGCCTGAGAAGTTTTATTTTTATGTCTCTCTGCTACAACTTCCTCTAGAGTCTTGCAAAGCATGGCACTCACTGATTTGCTTGCCTTCTGTGTATTTGGTTTTATAGGAGCTGATACAACAAATGAAGACATGGAAGCTTGGACAATTTGCTTTTTTGCTTGCTTGGTTTTTGTCCCAGAACTTGGTAGGGGACCTACATCAATGTGCTCCCTTTCCTCTTCACCTTCATCACCATCAACAGTAATCACAACCCTCATGTTCCTTCTCAGATAGGTGTGCATCTCCTTTGAAACCACTTCTGATACTCTAGCACACTTCATGGTGTCACCAATCCCACCGGCAAGATGCTGCTTAAACCTCTTGATACAAAATCCTTCATTTGTGCCTGGCCACCACCCAAACTGCCATCCTGGGTCCTATGACCTTGCCTTTCTCTTGGGATCATTTTCTTGTGCACTAAGCTCAGGAGGGAGTGCTGCAATTGCCTTTTCAACTAGAGTTTTACAATCTGAAGCAGTTGATAAAGCAGACACAGGACCAGTGCTATTAGCATTTGAGGCCACAGGAGGAACAGAAGCACTTCCACTTGCACTACCGACGACATTTGACTCAGGGAATAAGACCTCAACATTATTAGCATGTCCACAACCACCATTAAACTCTAAACAAACAACACAAACACAGACAGAGATGTAGTTACTATTGGCAGAAGAAGGGGAGATGAACTCAGGGTGACTGCTCACTGCTGTTGGGGAGCAGGTGCACCTTCAGGTGCTACCAGTGGTAATAGAGGAAAGGGAGAGTAGGGGGAGCAGGTGCTACCTTCAGATGACGAGCTCATCTTGACTCGGTGATAGACTCCGGAGAATATGACTGGAGCTAGACGGCGACAGAGAGTAGGGTTTACTACTGAACAAAGGTTGACGGCTAGGAGGTTTTGTGTTAGGCAAGATAGGGTTTTGGCTGACCAGGGGCAACATATATGTTGCTACTGTAGATGGGCCAAAAAAGTGTTAAGCCTAGTATAAACGTGTGATGCCAAGGAGCGACCAGGGCCCTTACGACCGGATGACTAATCGCACAGGTCGACGACTAGTCGAACGACTTGGACGACTTGAAATTCTAATCGCGTTGTCTTCCTAATCGCCATCTACCAGGCGGCCAATCCAACTAATCGCGATTAATCACGATTAGTCGGACGACTTGTAAACACTGGTGCCTACACCGCGGTGCCTACACCGCGTGTCAGACTGCCAGCCCAAGCACGACACGTGCAGTAAGCCGGGCTACGTGCCGTGTCGGGCCTGGATCGTGCTCAGGCGTGCCGGGCTGCATGATGGGTCTGCCCAGTTTGGACATGTATAAACATTGTACATATAGAGGGTCCAATTCTAGAGATATTGCTAGAGATGAAGGTATAAAAGACGAAATCTTTTAGAGAATACTATATTCTTTTATGGGTAACATTGTACATATAGAGGATTGAATTTAGAAAATGTTGCTGAAGATATTGCTAGAGATGAAGATATAGAATACGGAATCTTTTAGAGAATATTATAAAAGATAAAGAATATTTTTTATAAGACGAAATTTAGAATAGAATAGCACATCTGCACGGACACGAGAGCAACTAGAGCCTAGCCAAACACGTGGTCGTTACATCATTACAATTCCACATTTCTTACTTATAAATCGTGGCATTTTGGGGAGAATTCTTCAATTACAGAATGCATTTTCATAAAACTGGGAAGGCAACAATGACATCTGGATTCTCTTGTACAATCAATCTTCACACCGAAGCTTAAAAACGCCCTAACAGTAGTATGTTACAAAACAGGTTTTTTTGTGCACAACAAGTATCTGAGAATACAATGAACAAATCGGCGACGGTATACAGTGAGTGAAACCAGCAGTATAGACACGCAAAGAATGGTAGGCGAAGGAAAAATACAAAATTATACATGCGCGTAAGATCCACACGGTCCAAATCGACCTCACTGCGCTTTCATGGCTCTCTCTTTGCATAGCTGGTGCCACTCCTGAAGCACGGCAGCCTGGAGAGCACGGTGCTCAGCCTCCTCCGCGGTGAGCTTGGAGAGCGTCGAGGGGCCTTTGGGGTTTCCAAACCCATCTAGTTCCTCGCTCTGCTTTCGCTCCTCTTCCTCCTCTTCATCGGTCTTTGCGGGTGGGACCTTTGGCCTGGCTGCCTTGAGCAGGGCAATCCTCTCCATGGAGATCTTCAGCTGCTCGGCGGCCACACTCTTCACCTCATCCTCAGGCATGTATTCCACAGCGCCGTCGGTGATATCATCCAGCCAGCCCTGGAGGTCGGATTTGATCTCTCTCGTGATGGATTCATCGGATGCACGCATGACGAATTTGCAGATCATTGTGGTGGTCTCATCACCCAGATCAACATTCCGGCTGACTTCACTTGCCCCAAATATCATCATGCCCACAAATCCACCAAACCATGTCTTTGCTGCATAACATAACTGTAGGAGATGTAAGTTATAGTCATCACTCAAAATGTTTACTAGTTATGAATACAAAATAAATACTGCACCATTTAGTATACAGCATACCAAAGATTACCTGGAATCCAGCTACTGTCCGGATGAAATGTGAGCAGACTTGATGGAAGGGCTTAGAAGAAATCGACTTCAATCCACTGAGGAAGGGAGAGCTGTCATACTGCTGAGCAGCGGTGGCCTTGAAACCACTGCCTTCATATGTGTATGTGCCAGTGCACTCCACCATGGCTGGTAGGCTAGGCCATAGCCGGAAATACTCAACTGGAGAACACTCTAATGGTAGTAGGAGCTCAGCGAGAGGAAACTTGTATGGTTGGCACCGCAAAACAACCGGTTCCCCAAGTTCAGGCCGATGTGAGCGCTTCTGCCTCATCATCTGTGAATCCTCTTCTGCATAATCTCCTTCATAGTCTGCTGATCCACTACTTCCATAAAACGGGTAATACAAAACTTGAACCCAGAGCGAGCATCTCTCAAAATGTGAAACTCCAACAGTCACACTACTTTGGACTGGATCCTGGAGGGTTAAAAAGGCATTAGGTGATCAGTAATGCCAGTGTTTACCCCAAGCATACAATTCTATAGTAAGTTTTTAGTTTGTAAATAGACCAATATTTGTTTCATTGGACATACTCTATCTAGAAACAAGATATGAAACCCATTCCGTCTGCTGGTTATACCAGTAAATAGTTGTAAATATAAGGAAAGAGAGAGAAACTAAGATCAAAACTCAAATAATATTAAAAATAACATAAACAGCGCTGGATTTCAATCTTAACTGACATATTTTCTGCACTGGATAACAAAATATTGAGTTTTCAACTGGATTCTGGATGGTCAGATACATTGGGTTGTTCGAGTATACAAATTAAGGCAGAAAAAGGTCGTAACGTTTACTAACAAAAAAACCAACTCACACTAAAGTACTAAACTTCTAAACTTTATTCAAATCATATTTTCATGGAAACTGTAATCGGTAGACAAAAAAATCTTGAAGTTCTTCAGAAAATATATTGCAAGGCACCTGGGAAACAAGATTCCGAAGGTGACGAACAGTGCGAGAGAAACCATCCATATAATACAGTGCTCCAGACAGGCCAACACGGATGTCCACCCTGTTGAGTTCCAGCTCAGTCAAATTTAAAATCTGCAACAGCACAGAGCACACACTAGTCAAAAGACATGATAATACGTTCCTAATCAAACAATTCGACCTTTGAGCAAAGCAACATGTGAAGAATTATTTGTAGTTGTTATAGTTAAATACAATATCAGATGCAGGCGAAAGGGCCTCTAGCCGAGTTTGTTAGGTGGTATGAGTAGCACATCCTCAGGTCCTGAGTTCGACTCCTCATGGGAGCGGATTTCAGGCTTGGGTCAAAAAAATCCCCTCGTCTGTCCCACCTTAAAACATAGGTCTAAGATCTGGCCCCGGTCGCGATCGTTCTCAGATGAGATACGGTGCCGCTGTATATGGGTGGGGCAGGGTTCAGAGGTTTTTTCGACCTATGTGAGAAAGTCTTCTTCTTAATATAATAACGGGGAGCCGTCTTACCCCGCGTGTCGAGTTTTTTACAATATCAGATGTGGGACATCAAGGCCACTTTCTTTTGAAGTCCGACTTGTTCTATATGAACATTAATCATATCAACTAGTTTCAGAACTTTGTCTATTTGTATAAGAACATACATTCCTGTTAAGACTAATATAGCAACAAGTGTGCAAACTTTTTTATTAAAAATCCTTTAATTTTAAACACAAACATTATAATAATTAAATTCCGAATTAGGATGTGAAGTCCCAAAGCAGTATTAGCAGTAATCATGACTGATGAACAGTATATTTCAAGTTAATAGTAGAGAGAGATGCACCAATCAGGCTATACCTTTAGATGTAGGGTAATTCTGCCGTCAGTTGGATCTGCCAAATGATATGCTTCGATGTAGCACGGATCACTGCTGCCAGTCAAAGCACACGCTTTTGGAAGCTCTTTATGCAAAGCACCAATTCCCCTTGTTTGTAGGAGAATTAATTGACTGGGATTCGGCCTCCAAAGCTCCCGGATGGCCTTATGGACTAATCCCTCCAATTTCCTATCTTGGGCAGCAGACGCCTCTGAAAATTGAACGGTAAGCTTGTGGTGACTAAATGGATAATCCCCTGTAGCATCACCTACACCGACCCACCTGAAACAACAATAAGTTAACATTGTCATTTCTCTATGGAACTTTCATTCAGGTATACCATTTTTACACATCTACGTGAACACTGGCACACAAGTGACAAAATTAACCCAAGTATGAAAATGCACCCACCTGTTGTCAGGATGGTTTGTTACGTATTTTATTACTTGCAACACATAACGTGATTGATGCTTGGTGATAGAATCAGCTGAAGTACTTGCCCTAAACTCTTCCAGTTCTTTAGTGAGAAGTTGGCCTGCTCTTGCATTTCTTGCTCCCAACCGCTGAGCGCAAATTAGAACAGCCTGCACATCTTGTATCCTATTTGATGTAGTAGCAGATGAATCGGTGTTGAATAATATCTTGTGCATGTTAGATATGACAATATTCAGTGGGTCCTCTGGGTCATCAGCTAAAAGAGGATCCAGACCTTCAAGATCAAAGTGTTCAGAAATTGCCCATATCAAGCGTGAAGATATACGTGGAGTGTGAACCTGGTAAGATACAATTAATCAAATTTAATAATCTTCGACCATTCTGGAAAAGAAAACGAAGAGAATGGATTTGTTTTCATTGGCTGTTTAAAGAGTCAGCAGTAGCCTGCTTAATCAGTGCCTAGGAACAAGTAGGTGCCAGCCGACTACCCACCTATCACCAAGTGCTTTTTGAAACACTGCTTTTATTAGGAAAGCAGCTTTATGAAATGATGCAGTTTTCGTGTTTACCAGGAAAGATGAAACATAGCAAAAACAGGCATAATCAGATCTAAACAGAGATAAAGCTTTCACAAAGCAGAAGCATTTATCTATTTCTATTCTAAATAAGATCCAAAGACTTATTTATAAAAAAATGCCCATGGTTCAAGTTTTACAAGAGTCAAATATATGTAACAAGGAAAAAGTAGAAACGCTCCATCACACCCTCAATCTTGGGATGGCTCTCGTCTCTCCCGCCCCCGCCCCTTCGGCTCCCGACGCCCCTTCCCCTCCCCAGCACCAGCATGCGCCGGTTCCCATTCCGGGGCCGGCGGCCAAGTCCCAGGCTGCTGTCGCCGCAGCTCCCTCTAGCCCTGGCGCGTCGGCTTCCATCCCCTCCTTGTCTCCTCCAGTGTCCCATGCAACCAAGGGGCGCTCCAAGTCTGTTCGGTGGGGTGACCTCAGTCCGGCTTCTTCGGATGGCGCGCCGTCGCTCGACTCCCGGCCTTCCTTCAAGGACGTGCTGGTGAGAACAGCGAATCCTTCGCCGCCCAGACGTGTGGCAGCCCAAGGGTCAGCCCCGGCAGCTGGAAAGCCCTCGGCGCTGGGGAAGGTGAACCGTCAGCCGCACCCCCTGTCTACAAAACGGCGGAGCCCCAGGCAGGCCACCCACCCTACACCGGCAATCCACCCAGCTCCAGGATTCACTGATCAAGGATGGACGACGGTGGAATCCAAGAAAGGTAGAAGTCGCCGGTTGAAGGCTTCGTGGCTCCCGGGCCAGGTCCCGGCTAATCTTGTTGGGCGTTGTTTCAACTGCTTGGGCTGCGATCACCAGGCTGCTGGCTGTGGCAGTGAGCCTCAGTGCTTCCTCTGTTCTGCGCTTGGCCACAAGTCCTCCTCCTGCCCCAAAGCTCCGGTGTGGAGGCGGCTCGGGCGTCCTAGACCTGTGAAGTCGATCTAGGAGCGGCTTTCACCGGCGGTTGAGGGAAGGGTCCAGTGACCGGCAGGCCTTCGTTCGGTTTGGCAGCGTATCGCTCCACCAGAAGTCATTCCGATCGTCCCTTCTGTCCCGGTGGGCAACATGCTTGGCGTCTCGGTTGCACAGGGTAATGGCGGCCCTGCCAGCTCCAGGCGCAAACGGTGGAGGAAGAAGCGTAAGGAGCGTGAAGATGAGCCGGCTTTGGAGATTTCGGCTCCACCTCCTCCCGAGCAGATGCTTCCGGCGAGTGATGAGACTGCTTGTGTTATTGATTGGTCGGTTGAGATGTCAATTGCGGAAGATAATCTCAAGACGGCTGCGGTAATCACAGTGGTTAGCTCTAGAGACGTCAGCGCAGATGAGATCGTGTTGGTCTTGGCTCCACGGCTGGAAATGGAGGGAGGATTGGTTCTCCGTCAGTTCTCCCAGTCCAGCTTCTTGGCTGTCTTACCCAACCAAGTGCAACTCGACACGCTGGTGGATCACTTCCATATCATCAGAGAAGAAAACTTCATGCTCTCCTCTAGGCGTTGGACGAGGTTCGGGGGTGCTGTTGGTAATTCCTTGAAGCATCTCGTGGAACTTGAGCTCAGAGGCCTGCCAGTGCACGCGTGGGAGACTTCGGTGGTGCAGCATTTGATCAACCCCCATGCGTGCATATCCCAGGTTTTGCCCGACACGCTGGAAATCAGGAGTCTGGAAGTCTTTCGATGCCTTGCTTGGTGCTGTGATCCTGAACGTATCCCATCTAAGAAAGACCTCTGGATCACTGAACCAGACCATGCTTCTGCTGCTGAAGGGAAGAAGGCTCTGGTGTACCCGTTGCAAATTCGTTGGGTCCCTGCTGATTTGAGTCTCATACCTGGCGCTCCACAGCCGCCAGTTGGTGGTGGCGATCAGGACAAACCTGATACCCCCCTTCACAGAGAAGATGTGGTGACAACCCTCCACCTACTCAGCATGCTGCAATCTTTGAAGATCCTGGCAAAAAGACCCACACTCATCGGTGGCCGGTGCATGACAGATTGGGACCTTTGAGGCGCTCGGATTCCCCCAGGGAATTGAGCTAGCCTTGGGTTCTTGTTGATACAGAGGCCCGGAGCAGCCAACCCTGTGACCTGCTTGATGCAGTGGTGTGCAGCAGAGTAGGGAATCCTCCGGCTCCTGTGCCGGACGGGGTTCACTGTCTGGCGGCTGGGGATGTGCTGCTGCGGCGCGAGGGGGGCTGCGATGAAGTAATTCCCATGACCCCGTTGGCCGCTTCCAGCACTTGTCCTTCCTCCGGAGGGAGACGCAGACTGTTGTTGAAGACCGCTACAAAACAAGCAAAGTTCAGGAATCCGCCCATCGCGTTCTTCAGACGGCGGCGGCGCGCCCCGAAGACCCCTGAGGGCGCCGCACCTCCCCCTTGCTCTTCTGGTGACCGGGGTGCAGGGAGCAGCCTGGGCGCCTTGCCTCCTGCCCCAACTGCTGGGGTGGCTGCGTCGCCCCTTCCACATGGGCCGCCCCCGCATGAGGTGTCCCAAGGGTCGCCAGGACAGCAGAATTTTCTTAGTCGGGTTTCTAAAGCTGTTGCCGCCGTTCTTCCACTTCCGAAGACAGTGACTGGAGGCCGACGACGAAGGCAACCCAATCCCCCTCCGGACGCGATTCGCCGGAGTCGACGCGTTGCGGGGTTGGGAGTGGAGCAAGTTCAGCATATTCCCAAAGCTAGAAGGACAATCATGAAGTCCATCCTTGCGGAGTCGGATAGTGAACATCTCAGCCAACAAAATCTGGATGCATATGCGAAGCTCTTCCAAGCACCCCTGTCTCGTGCCCAAGTGGAGGCTCTCGCTGCTCTCTTTGGATGAGTGATGCCGGATGACGAAGGTGAGGCTGTTCCCCCTGGGACAGCCACTCTGGTCTACTGATTGCAGCCCGCGGTCGCCTTTTATTACAACTGTTTTCCTATGGATCCTTCCCTAGTCTTGTTCTGGAATGTCCGCGGTCTCAACTCCGTCGCAAGACAAGATGCTGTAAGAAGTTTGGTTGATTCATTTAGAGTCGATGTTGTCTGTTTACAAGAAACAAAGTTGGTTAATTGTGATCGTCGACAGTTTTGTCAATGTTGGGCGCTGATTTTGACAATAATTTTGTTTGCCTCCACTCGGTTGGGGCCAGTGGTGGAGTGTTGATCACTTGGACAGCAAAATTGGGGAGAATCGTTGCCTCTCGAGTGGACTCCTTCAGTGTTTCAATAAAATTCTACCCTGCTGACGGCGAGGCTTGGTGGCTTACCTGCGTGTATGGACCTCAAGGTCATGACAGAAAAATTGCCTTTATAAATGAGCTGAGAGATCAGAGCTGCTTGCGCCGGGCCTTGGCTCCTAGGGGGTGATTTTAATCTCATTTTCAGAGATGAAGACAAAAACATCCTTAATATCAATCGGGCCATGATGGGGAGGTTCAGAAGGTGCATCAATGATTTAAGCATCAAGGATATTGACCTTTTAGGCCGGAAATATACGTGGTCTGGCGCTAATGATGTGCAAGTCAGGCTGGACCGGGTTTTCTGCTCTTCGGATTGGGAGGAAAAATTCCCCAATTATCTGCTGCAAAGCTCAGCTTCAGAGGATTCAGACCATTGCCCTCTCCTGTTGGGATTGAAGGACAACCACACGGGGAAACGGAGATTTCATTTTGAATCCTTTTGGCCCAGGTTTGATGGCTTTCTGGAAGCGGTAACTAATGCCTGGGGTTCTGTTCAGCAATCCTCTTGTCCCCTCAAGACCCTTTCCCTAAAATTCAAGGCGACGACAAAAGGGCTGCAAAGCTGGAGTGACAGAAAGGTTGGGAACTTCAAACTGCAACTTGAGCTTGCCCGGGAAATTTTGCTGCAGCTTGAAGTGGCAAAAGAGAGCAGAATTCTTAATGTTTTGGAGACATGGCTGCTTGGGCGCTTGAAGAAATGCTCTCTGGCTCTTGCCTCGATGGCTAGGACTAGATCAAGAATTGCCTGGCTCAAAGATGGTGATGCTAATACAAAGCTCTTCTACTCTTGGTCTCGTTATCGGAAAAAGGAAAAATTTCATAGCCAGAATTCATGACGGGGAGCAGCTAGTGACCAGTCATAGTGATAAAGCTGAGGTGCTTCGGTCCTTTTATTCTGATTTAATTGGTACAGGGCAGCAAAGGTCCAGAACTGTCAACCTTGACACCTTAGGACTGCAGCACATTGACCTTTAGGGACTCGAACAGCCATTCTCAGAGGAGGAGGTGTGGAATACCATCAAACAGCTTCCTCCGGACAAAGCCCCGGGGCCTAATGGGTTCACAGGCCGTTTCTATAAGGCTTGCTGGTCAATCATTAAAAAAGACATTAAGGCTGCTATCTTGACTGTTTGGAACAAGGATTTTCGGAATTTCAAATACCTCAACACAGCCTTCATCACTCTGTTACCTAAGAAAGAGGATGCCATCCTTGCCAAGGACTTTCGGCCTATTAGCTTGATCCATAGCTTCGCTAAGTTAATCACGAAGGTCATGGCAAACAGACTTAGTGGTTATATGGACAAGTTGATTTCTAAGAACCAAAGTGCGTTTATCAAGGGCGGATTCATCCAAGACAACTTCATGTTAGTTCAGCAGACTGCAAGATTGCTGCACGCTCAAAAACAGCCCAGAATTCTTCTCAAGCTGGACATTTCCAAGGCCTTCGATTCGGTGTCTTGGTCCTTCCTTCTTGAAGTGTTGGAAAAAGTTGGATTCGGCTCCATATGGAGAGATGTGATTAGTGGGCTGCTTATGACCTCTTCTATCCAAATTATGCTTAATGGAGTACCTGGGGAATACATCCAACACAAGAGGGGCCTGCGGCAGGGGGACTCGCTATCCCCTCTTCTTTTCATCATCGTTATGGATGTTCTCAATGGCCTAATTGTTAAAGCTGCTGATGAGGGCATGCTCCAACCCCTTTCAACACGCTCCATTCAGCATCGAATATCGCTCTATGCTGATGATGTGGTGATATTCTTGAGACCAGCTGCTAGTGATCTGTACTTGGTAACCAGGATATTGGAGTTGTTTGGGGACGCTTCGAGGCTAAAAACCAATGTTCAGAAAAGCAGTATGGCCCCCATTCACTGCTCTCCGGTTGACATGGAAATGGTAACCCAGATTTTTCCTTGCAAAGTTGAAACGTTCCCTCTTAAATATCTCGGGCTACCTCTTTCTCTCAGGAAGTTAAGCAAGGAACAGCTGCAGCCACTTATCGATAGGCTTGCGGACCTCTTACCTAATTGGAGGGCCAACTTGATGACTCAAGCTGGCAGAGCTATCCAAGTGCAGCATGTACTCACGGCAGCAGTTATATATCACGCCATGGCTTTGGATTTACCTAAGTGGGCTATCAAAGCCATTGACAAGATTAGACGTGGCTTTATTTGGAAAGGTCGAAAGGATGTGCTCGGTGGCCACTGCTTAGTTGCTTGGGGCAAAGTGACTCGCCCAAAGGAGCTTGGTGGCCTTGGCATCTCAGATTTGCAAAGGCTGAATTGGGCCCTTCGAGTTAGATGGTTGTGGTTGGAAAAAACAAATCCCTCGAAGTCTTGGGCTGATTTACCTCTCCAGAGTTCCAGCACTCTGAAATCTATTCTCTCTACAGCTTTAACTACAGAAGTTGGTGATGGTCGTAACACCTTGTTTTGGAGGGACAGATGGTTGATGGGGCTGAGTGTTGAGGACCTAACTCCTCATATTTTCGCCCTCGTCCCAGCCAGGATTGCCAATAGGAGAACGGTGGCAGAAGGTATCGTGGAGATGGCTTGGATTCGGGACCTGAGAGGCACCATCACTTGGGCTGTCCTCTCTGATTTTTTAACTCTTAGTGAAGTCATTGCAGATTTCTCCCTTAGTGATGGTGTGCCAGACAAGCATATCTGGAAATTCTCCCCGACAAGTCAATACTCTGCAAAGTCGACTTATGATATGCTATTTCTAGGTTCCACTTCTTTTGGAGCATTTGAGCATGTTTGGGAGTCTTGGGCACCTTCACAGTGCAGATTCTTCCTTTGGCTTGTCATGCACAACAGATGCTGGACCGCGGACCGTCTTGCTAAAAGAGAACTTCCCCATCCCAGTGCGTGTCCCCTTTGTGACCAAGAAGAGGAAACAATACAACATCTTCTCATCTCTTGCGTCTTTGCAAGACAGTTCTGGTACTTCTTGTTGAGCAGGTCTGGGTTGCCTAATCTTTCACCGGACAACGTTATTTGCAGCCTGGATGACTGGTGGAGCAGGGCTATGGAGAAGATTCCCCGTGATCTCCAATCAGGCTTCAATTCTATAGTTATTCTTGGCGCTTGGAGCTTTTGGCGTCATCGCAACGACTGTGTGTTCAATGGGAGGTCGCCGAGCCTTGCGAGTACTCTCACCCTCGCTGGCGATGAGCTCAGGACGTGGTGTAGTGCCGGGGCGAAAGGGTTGAACCTGCTTTCAACTCTTGCGTTTATGCTTGACCCAGGGGGATAGTCTTGTGTCTTGTCCAGAGTGGTTGAGTGTGATGGTTGTGTTGCGTCTGTTGGTATGTTGTGTCTTGTTATGTCATGTGTGTGGCGTGCGTGTGATGTACCTTCTTCTATCTATTAATGGAATGATACGTAGATCTCCTGCGTGTTCGAGAAAAAAAAGTAGAAACTATATGGGGGCGGGAGGTGCCAATAGTTATTAAGGCGGAAGGTGACATAAGGCGCTCGGCCCTCTTTTTACCTTTTATGCGGTAAGGCGTAAGGCAAGGCGACGCCTTAATTATATAATAAAATAAATAAATTAGTATATCACTTAGACCAAATAGTATAGAATTTGTTGACAACTTTCCACACCTTCCCTAATTTGTCCCTCAGTTCATCACCTTCCCTATTCCCTATTATGTTAAAATTGAAAAAGAAAAGAAAAGAAAAGGAAAGGAAAATAAGTTAAAGGCCCATCCAACCCATACAGACCACCGGCAAGCCACCACAACTTCTATACCCTACCCTAATTCCTCAGAGCCGCACACAGCCCGCCTCCCAGGAGGATGGCCGCGCAACCATAGTTGTTAAGGCGGTAAGGCGAGTGAACCCCTTTATACCTTTTAAGCGGTAAAGCGTAAGGCGAAGCGACGCCTTAAATATGTTTAAAAATAAGAAAAATATTAATATTTAAGAAAGTGTTTAAGACAATTATTAATAGAGAAGAGAAAAAAGATAAAGAAAAGAAAAAGAATAACCCAGCCAGCCCAAACCAGCCCACCTGGCCCATTAAAGTTAGGTTAAGCCCACTTATTCATCCCCTCCCAACCCTCTCCCCATCTCTTCTCCCAGCCGGCAGTCGCACAGCTCCCTCTCTCCTCTCTCTCCTCTCTCAGCGCTCTCTCCCAGCCATTTCTCCCTCTCTCCCCGCTTCTCCCTATCTCTCTCCCACCCGTCGCCGTCGTGCCGCCATCCGCCCCGTTGCCCTCTACCAGCTGTCACGCCGCCCTCTACCGCCGCCGCAGCCACCGCGCCGCCCTCCGCCGCGCCACAGCAGCCGCTGCGCTGCCACTTCCACCCGCCTTAGGCTCTAAACTAAGGCGAGGAGGATGCCTTACGTCCCCGGCGCACCTTACCGCCTAGGCGACAGTCAAGCGACGCCTTAACAACTATGTGCGCAACCGCGCCACAATGGAAGTGAGAGGAGGGTCGTCGCTGCCGACAGGAAAGCTACCGCCCCGCAGTCCGCGTCTCCATCTGTACCCCTCTCCAACCCTACCCAGGCCAAGGTGTCTATGATCCAACGCCTCACTGATGCCTTGCGCCCCAAAGGCGATGCTCTAGGCAAAGGCGGACGCCTTACAAGTTACGACAACGAGTAAGGCGACAGCAACCTTTGTAAGCAAAGGGACTCTGATTCTCATCCAGAGGATGACACTATGAGTTGGGGCAATTTTCTGTTTATTTCCTCAAACACTACACAATGCCATACCCGTCTAAGGGTCGGGATACATATTTATAGCCCAAGGGGCTGCAGCATATGCTTCCTAGAGTTGCGAATATGCTGTCCTACAAACTGCACTAACCACTAGGTGCTGTTGTACTCTAGTCAAAAGAGAAAACTGCAGCAAGCTGCTGCCACTAGGTGCTGTTGTACTCTAGTCAAAAGAGAAAACTGCAGCAAGCTGCTGTCCTCCAAAAAGCTGAAACTGAAAAGAAAAAGGAGATGCCTGCAGGCTGTCCTTGCAGTCAAAAGACTGCTGTTGTGCTGCCTGCTGCAGTCCTTGCAGTCAAAAAGACTGCTGTGTTGCTGCTGTGCAAAGCTGCTGTGTTGCTGCTGTGCAAAGCTGCTGTGCTGCTGCTGTCCTGCAGCAGAGATGCTGTGCGGACTGCGGACTGTCCTCCACACATGACTTATTCCATCATTCTCCCCCTAAGTCTTGTGTGTCGCCTTGTGGGAAAGTTGAGCCATTCCAGACCTAGAACAAAGCTCAACAAACTTGATTTTCCCAAGGGGCTTGGTGAGCAGGTCTGCAAGCTGATCCTTGGTGTTGATGTAGCGCGCCTTGATGCTCCCTTCTGCCAAGCAGTCACGGATGAAATGGTACCTCACCCGGATGTGCTTGCTCCGTTCATGGAACACAGGATTCTTGGCCAATGCCAGAGCGGACTGGCTGTCCACCCTGAGTTCCACCGCTCCAGTGTCTCTCCCGAGGAGATCACCGAGCAGTCGAGCCAGCCAGAGCGCCTGAGTCGAAGCAGTGGACGCCGCTATGTACTCGGCCTCGCAGCTGGACATGGCCACCACCTGCTGCTTGACCGACTGCCAGCTAATGAGGCACTTGCCGAGGAAGAAGAGGATCCCGCTTGTGCTCTTGCTAGTGTCGATGTCGCCGGCGTGGTCGCTGTCGCTGTACCCGACAAGGTGTGCCGCCCCAGGGCATCTCGGGTAGTAGAGACCGTGGTCGAGAGTCCCCGCAACATAGCGAATGATCCTCTTCACAGCCTGCTCATGCTCCGTCGTCGGTCGCTGCAAGAACCAACTAACGTAGCCGACAGAGTATGCCAAGTCAGGCCGTGTGTGGACGAGGTAGCGAAGGCTCCCCACAAGACGCCGGTACTGAGTAGCATCCACCTCCTCCGTCGTGCTGTCGCGACTCAGCTTCAGCCTCTCCTCCATCGGAGTGAGAGCTGGGTTGCAGTCGGTGAGCCCAGCCAGCTCAACAATGCGCTTGGCGTAGGCGGTCTGGCGAAGTGTGATCCCGGAGTCTCCCTGGTGCACCTCAATCCCCAGGTAGAAGGAGAGATGCCCCAGGTCACTTATTTGGAAGGTGGCCTTCATCTCTTCCTTGAATGCTGCCACCTCTGCATCCTTGGCGCCGGTGATCACCAGGTCGTCGACGTAGACACCCACCAGCAGGGCATTTTCTCCATTGCCCCGCCGATAGATGGCCGCCTCGTGCGGGCTTGGCATGAAGCCCATCCTCTTGAGCGTGGAATCCAGCTTGGCATTCCACGCCCTTGGTGCCTGTCGCAAGCCGTAGAGGGCCTTACGCAGGCGCAACACCTTGCCTTCCTTACCAGGGATCGCAAAACCTGGCGGCTGGTGTACGTAGACCTCCTCCTTTAAGTCGCCGTTAAGAAACGCCGACTTGACATCCATGTGATGAACATGCCAGCCCTCCAGGGCTGCCAGCGCGAGGAGGAGTCGCACGGATTCCATCCGTGCTACAGGAGCGAAGGCATCGTCGAAGTCGATCCCCTCCTGCTGCAAGAAGCCGCGTGCCACCAAGCGAGCCTTATGCTTGACGATGGCGCCGGCTTCATCCCTCTTCAGTTTGAACACCCACTTAAGGGTGATCGCGCGATGACCATGAGGGAGATCAGCGAGCTCCCAAGTGCGGTTCGTCTCAACCGCGTCCATCTCCGACTGCATCGCGGCACGCCAAGCCGCATGTTTCTCGGCCTCCGCGAAAGACCGAGGCTCACCATCGTCGCATGCAAGATGCAACTCTCCTGCTAGAATGCGAGACGCACGACCCGGCACCGACGGGTCGATGAGAAGGCCCTCCACCCTTCGATACCGCAACGGCTCGCCGTCGTAGCACACATCGACGCGCTCCTCGTCGCGGGAGAGCGGGGTCACGAGCTCCACTGGGTCGTGCTCGACACAAGCTGGTGTCGGAGAGGACGTTCCCGGAGAGGGTACCGTCGGTGCTGGAGTACGTGGTGGCGAAGAGCTCGGTGTAGCCGGAGTCGTGGCTGGAGTGCGTGGTGGTGAAGAGCTCGTTGTAGCCGGAGCTGGAGAGCGTGGCGCTGGAGTCGGTGGAGACTTGGGGGCTGGGGTGGACCTGCTCGGAGAAGAGTTGCCTACTCCCCCAGCTCCCTCAAAGTGGACGTACTCGACGGTGAAGTCGTCGTACGTCGGAGTCGTGCCGTCGTCCACCGCCTTGTCCCACGCCCATCCTCGCCCTTCGTCGAACACGACATCGCGCGCCGTGCGCACACGCTGTGTTCCTGGATCAAGGATGCGGTAGGCCTTCGAGCCCTCCGCGTAGCCAATGAACACCCCCGGGGTGCTCCTGTCGTCGAGCTTGCCGATGTGGCCAAGCTCCTTGGTGAACGCGAGGCAGCCGAAGACCCGTAGGTGAGAGACCGCCGGCTTGCGCCCATGCCAAGCCTCGTACGGTGTCATCCCGTTGAGAGCCTTGGTGGGCGAGCGGTTGAGGATGTAAACCGCTGTCACCACCGCCTCTCCCCAGAAGACAGCTGGCATTCCTCTCTGCTTGAGGAGAGCCCGAGCCATCCCCACAACCGTCTGGTTGCGCCGCTCGACGACGCCGTTCTGCTGCGGGCTGTACGGCGCGGAGTAGTGGCGCTGAACGCCCTCATCCGCGCAGTATGACGCGAACTCAGCCGCCGTGAATTCGCCGCCGTTGTCGGTGCGCAGCACGCGCAGCTTGCGGCCGCACTCCGCCTCCGCAGCGACCTGCACACGCCTGATGGCGTTTGCAGCCTCTCCCTTGCTGCCAAGGATCATCACCCACATGTAGCGGGAGAGATCGTCGACGAGCAGCAAGAAGTAGCGTCGTCCTCCTGGTGTGGCTGGTGTCACCGGGCCACACAAGTCCCCATGCACGAGCTCGAGCCTCTCCTTGGCTCGGAAACTCGACTGCTGGGGAAAGGGGAGCCGTCTCTGCTTTGTCAACACGCAGACATCGCAGAATTGCTCCACATGGTCAAGGCACGGCAGGCCTCGTACCATCTCCTTGGCACTGAGCCGCTTCAGGGCCTCGAAGTTAAGGTGCCCGAAGCGCTCGTGCCACTGCCATGCCCCGTCGTCTCGACGAGCAGCAAGACAGCAAGGTTGTGCCACCTTCACATTGAGGATGTATAGCCGATTTGGACTCCTGCGTACCTTGGCAAGAAGGCGACGAGAGGGATCCCAGATCCTCATGACTCCGTGCTCGACCACCACGCGCGAACCGTTCTCATCCAGCTGTCCCAAGCTGATGATAGAGTTCCTCAACGCGGGGATGTAGTAGACTTCGGTGAGCAGCCTGTGCTCACCAGATGCGGCGGTGAAAACGACTGAGCCGGCGCCCTTGATCTCTACGCCGGAGGCGTCCCCAAACTTGACGGAGCCTCGAACGCTAGAGTTAAGCTCGGTGAAGAACTCCCGTCGGCCGGTCATGTGATGAGTGGCGCCGGTGTCGAGGCACCATCCGTCGATCATGTCCTTGTTGGAGCTGTCGCCGAGGAAAGCGCGTGCTTTCGACTCATCAAGGTGGAGGAGTGCCGCTGCGGCCGGTGCCGCTGGAGATGGCTCGATGCTTGCATGTGCCAGGAGCAGGGCCTCCTCCTCCGCCTCCGCCTGTGCGACGTTGGCCTGGCCACGTCGTGGCTGCCGACAATCCCTGGCCCAGTGGCCAAGCTTGCCGCAGTTGTGGCAGCCGTCGTCTCGTGCCGGCTTCTTGTTACCGACAGCGCCGCCTTGGGCACCTCCACGTGCACCACCCTCAGCATGTCCTCGCGCCCCGGCCTGGGCGCCTCCACGCGCCTTGCGTGGCTTGCCGCGTTTGCGGCCTCGTGTCGAGGAGGACTCCCCCTGCTTCTTGTCACCCTGGCAGGCCTCCCACTGCTCCCGAGTGAGATGTAGCTTCCCGCCGATAGTGATAGGCCCAGAGAGAGCCTGTGGTTCGTCGCCATCGACCACCTTGAGACGACCTATCGCCTCTTCGATTGTCATCGTGGAGAGGTCTAGCAGAGACTCGATCGAGCGAGCAATCTGTTTGTACTTCTCGGGGATGCAACGGAAGAGCTTCTCAACAGCTCTCTCCTCATCGTAGGTGTCGTCGCCGAACTGCACCATCTTCTGCAATAGAGTGTTGAGGCGGAGAGCAAAGTCATCAACATCCTCACCTGGCTTGAAGGCCAGGTTCTCCCACTCCTTGCGAAGTGCCTGCAGTGTGGTCTTGCGGGCACGATCGCTGCCGATGCGGGTCGCAGCGATGGCGTCCCAGGCCTCCTTGGCAGTCCGCTTCTGGGAAAGCGAAAACTGCATCTCGGACGGGACTGCAGCAATGAGGGCATCCAGCGCCCGCCGATCCTCGTGGTAGTCGACGTCGCCGTACCGAACTGCTTCCCACATTTGGCGAACCTGGAGCCGTACCCTCATCACCGCGGCCCACTCGACGTAGTTGGTCTTGGTGAGGGTAGGCCACCCACCGCCGGGACCGATGTCCCTGACAATGGCCTGGGCCATGCGGCGACCATGGTACCGATCCGGGGAGGGAGAGTCGCGCCGCCTGTAGAGGCCGCGATCTCCGTCGACCCGGTCGCCGCCGCCGGGAGCACCGCCGGCGCGTCTACGCCCGTCTGGGCTGCCGCCGCGTGCGCCCTCGCCCAGAGCGCCGTCAGCGCGTCGGCGCCTATCTGGGCTGCCGCCACGCGAGCCCCCATGGGGATGCGCGGCTACCCACTGTGCCGCCTGCTCTCGCGCTGCTTCCCTCGCCAGCCTGAGCTCTTCGTCGGTGTTGTCGTCGACAGAAGCAGAGCTGCCAGCTCTACTGCCGCGCAGAACCTCGAGCTCTGCTGCCGCCGCACGTGCAGCATCCGCCGCCTCCGCTGCTTCTACTTCCGCTCTCGCCGCTGCCAGTTCCGCCGCCGCCAACCGTGCTGCCCTCGCCGCTGCTGCTGCTCGCTCGCGTTCTTGTGCCGCGGCGACCTCGGCATCCTGCTGGCGCCGCGCACTCGAAGTGGCCGAGCGTAGGGACATGGTGGGCTAGTGAGGGGTCGCTGCGTGTGGAAGAGGCTGTCTCAGACGAAAGGCTTCTCGTCTGAGCAGGGGAGGAAGGAACAGTTGGAGCTCTTGCTGCCGACTGAGTGTGGGGAGAGGCGCGAAAAGGAGATGAGCACGAGATGTTTAGGCTGCAGGATAGTTTGGCTCCGATACCAATTGTAAGCAAAGGGACTCTGATTCTCATCCAGAGGATGACACTATGAGTTGGGGCAATTTTCTGTTTATTTCCTCAAACACTACACAATGCCATACCCGTCTAAGGGTCGGGATACATATTTATAGCCCAAGGGGCTGCAGCATATGCTTCCTAGAGTTGCGAATATGCTGTCCTACAAACTGCACTAACCACTAGGTGCTGTTGTACTCTAGTCAAAAGAGAAAACTGCAGCAAGCTGCTGCCACTAGGTGCTGTTGTACTCTAGTCAAAAGAGAAAACTGCAGCAAGCTGCTGTCCTCCAAAAAGCTGAAACTGAAAAGAAAAAGGAGATGCCTGCAGGCTGTCCTTGCAGTCAAAAGACTGCTGTTGTGCTGCCTGCTGCAGTCCTTGCAGTCAAAAAGACTGCTGTGTTGCTGCTGTGCAAAGCTGCTGTGTTGCTGCTGTGCAAAGCTGCTGTGCTGCTGCTGTCCTGCAGCAGAGATGCTGTGCGGACTGCGGACTGTCCTCCACACATGACTTATTCCATCAACCTTACCCTCTAGCCTCGCCTTACCGCTTTAGCGACGCCTTAATAGCTCAAGGTGCCACATGTGCTACGCTAAGAGTAAAGAACACTTAAATTTAATTCTAAAACATTGTTTAGTTGGTAAGTCAAGCAAGAACAAATAAAGACCTATGTGACATGATCAGAAAAACAGAGTCACTCAAATCATTGAGTTAACACAGCAATGAATAAATAGTCTCATTAGATTTCAACTAGTATTTAGGAAGACAGGAAGGAATACTTAAAATTTAACATTCAAGAATAATAAGGATCACAACCTCACGAAGGTCCCTGATAAGCTGCAGCTGCAAATTTCTAAGTCGTGTCTCATTCAGAATCTGATCTTGAGATGCACCAGCTTTAATTGTCTTCACGCCGCCTCTGGTATCATATATATGACAAAGCCTAACAAGTAACTTTAGATAGCAATCAATTGCATAGGTACGACCATCACAGTCCCAAAGAACACATGGCCTGCAAACTTCCACCACATCCAAAGCAGGTTCTGTCCAGTTTAGGGCACCATAACCAGTTCCATAGGCTAACGCTCCTATAACTCTGCTCTCTGTCCCAGAATTCTTCAACTCTGGTAGTGGAAGAGATAGCTGGAAACAACTTTCGACTAGGGAAGCCACTAGCTCTTCTCTGAACAAGTTTTTGCTTGTTACGCTGTTTAGATCTTCCTTCACCCTCACATCTTCAAAGAGCGATATCACATCTGTTCCAGGAACAGGCTTCTGACCTCTTCGGACACTCTCCTTTGCGAAAAGATCAACACAAAGAGCAGTCCGACAAATACATGCCAAAGCATGCATTCGATCTGATTCTGCTCTCAAGTTTCTCACCATCTGAAGCAGTCTTTTGAATAGAGATACCTGCGTCATAGCACATGTTCAAGTAAATACATCTTGAACATAAATTCGCAATATTATCTACTATATTAAAAGCTATTGTTCCAAACACAGCAACATATCTATCCAGAGGTGATGCAGGGAAGTAAAGAAACCGGTAAAATTCGCTAATAGTGTTATCTTTTCGACAGTCAAATCCAACCATAAAAAGCCCCAGTGAGGTAATAATCTAAATTATGAGATCTAACTGTCAGATACTTAAATTTAATTCGATACCAAGCATACAACATTGTACAATTATGGTCTCAAGTTGAAGGGCTTGTCTAGCACAAACTGAGCAAATTAGAGATCATTGCACAACATATAAAAATATATAAGTGTGGGAGATTCTAATCTAGCTATGGTTATGATAATGCAATTACAATAAAAATCAGAAATGAACACAATAAAAAAAGTGATGATATGCATACACTACATAAGCTTGTGGGTTCTATTGGGTTTTAACTCTAGCCTACCCCAACTTGGTTGGGATAAAAGGCTTTGTTGTTGTTGTTGTATATATGTGGGAAATACTTTATTTGGTCACCAAGATAAGACATGGCCCCTTGTATTCTCTACCCTTATTCTCTTAGTGTCTGAGTCTAGAAGACAATCACTAGACAAAATACATTTCATTAAACTAAATAGAAAAGAATAATAATTAACAACATTGCAGGAAATCAAGTTCTAGTTAATTTGAATCTTTTTCATTAAAACCTCACGCCCATTGAATTGCTCGCCGCACTTCACGGCGTCACGAGCTACCTCTCTTGCGACACGTGGCAGAATCTTTTCAAGAACAAAATCTGCACCAAAAAACTTCACACCACACAACCACGTCATCCCAACGTCATAACCGTCACTAATGGCTCATGTAAAATTGCAGACGTCCAATCCACTTCGGACGGCTTTGCAAGACTAGAGCAATCCCGAGTTTTCTAGAACTCACCAGTAAATAATTGGTCAGTTTGACCTGAAAAATCTGGTTGATTCGATGGTGCTAGAAATCATAAAGCAGAGCTAATGAAGCTAGACCAACATCACAAGCTCAAAGCCAACAACGACGAGTTCTCTAGTCCCCAGCTAGCCAACTCTGCTTGTTTCTCCTCCAGGACTCCGCTGGCCTCTTCAGGTAGCCGTGCGGCGCGGGAGTGCAGCCCCAAGCCTCTGACAACAGGCTGAGGCTGGAAGGTGGAAGCTGACACTGGCTAGAAGCTAGCTGATTCGCGCCTGCTCTATTGCCCCAACCCCAACCACACCTCGTCATAGACCCGGGGCCTCCTGCGCAAGCATGTCGTAGTCGCTTTGCCACGAGCTCCGCACACAGCACGCTGTGTGCCACAACATGCCATAGGCCATAGCACCGTATCCCTGTGAACTCCCATTGCTAGCTATGTATGCTGCACGCCAGAGCTTTGCAACCGCCTAGCTGCTGGTCTCATCCGCCCGTGTGCAGCCCTCTAGTAATCTATAGTCTAGTGCAAGATCTGCAGACTGCAGCCACACAAGCTGATGTCGCCAGCTCCATGAGCTCCGCAGGCCGTGCTACGCAGCTTGCATAGGCCACGTCATGAGCACCGCAAGCGCACAGCGCACACCGGCCACCGCAGTCCGAACAAGCTGACTGTCATGTGGGGGCGCACGTACACTAGACGCCGTCGGGCGCGTGATGTGCGCCGGGCTGCTGAGCGCGCCAAGCGCTTGATTAAGGAAAGGGCCACCGAAAGTGGCTAGGAGGTTTGATTGCTACCTTCTGTTATTAGTTCCTTAAGTTTAGGAAAGATAGTTGGGCTAGGAGAGAAATTAGGAGATTTGATTGTTGCCTCCTATTATTAGTCCTTAAGTTTAGGAAAGATTGTTGGGCCAAGGGCCATATATACCCTGTACCACAGGGAGAGGAATAAGCAAGAAATTACCTATCCAATCTCTTCCTCCTCTCTCACCAAAGCCGACGGCCAGGAGGCATAACCCAGCCGAAGGAGGTACGACGGCGTGGGGGCAAAACCCTGCCGGCGGCCACGGAACGTGACTATGATCTTCGTAGTCAAGGCCCTGCTACCTTGGGCCCCGAGGTCCTTGACAACCTGGTATCACGAGTCCGGCGATCTGCATCTCAATCCCAATCCGCCACCGCATCCACACCCTCTGTCCACCCACTGCACCCGCCTCCTTCCCCATGGTCTTCCTTCGCCTGCGACAGCGGCCCACGGCGTCGATGCCTCCTACCGTCGCCGGCAAGCTGAAGCCTCGCTTCTACGGGTCATACCGCGTCATCGAACTCATCAACGAAGTCGCGGTTCGCCTTGATCTGCCGCCCCAAGCTCGCCTGCACGACGTCTTCCATGTCGGCCTACTCAAGAAGTTCCACGGCTCGGCACCGCAAGCTCCACCACCCCTACCTACGGTCCACCATGGCGTGGTGGTGCCTGAACCAGAGTGTGCGATCAAGACACGCTTGGCCAGAGGGGTGCGCCAGGTGCTTATTCACTTGAAGGGTACCTCGCCAGCATCAGCCACCTGGGAGGACGTCAACACCTTCACCGCGCGCAACCCTCAGTTCCAGCTCGAGGACGATCTGCCTCTCGAGGAGGGGAGAGATGTCATGTGGGGGCACACGTACACTAGACGCCGTCAGGCGCGTGACGTGCGCCGGGCTGCTGAGCGCACCAAGCGCTTGATTAAGGAAAGGACCATCAAAAGTGGCTAGGAGATTTGATTGCTACCTTCTGTTGTTAGTTCCTTAAGTTTAGGAAAGATAGTTGGGCTAGGAGAGAAATTAAGAGATTTGATTGTTGCCTCCTATTATTAGTCCTTAAGTTTAGGAAAGATTGTTGGGCCAAGGGCCATATATACCCTGTACCGTAGGGAGAGGAATAAGCAAGAAATTACCTATCCAATCTCTTCCTCCTCTCTCACCTAAGCCGACGGCCAGGGGGCATAACCCAGCCGAAGGAGGTACGGCGGCGTGGGGGCAAAACCCTGCCGACGGCCATAGACCGTGACTATGATCTTCGTAGTCGAGGCCCTGCTACCTTGGGCCCCGAGGTCCTTGACACTGACACACAAGATACGATTCGATCCACAGACCGTAGCTCCGCTCAATGAAACAATGAACCGTGAGCCAACAGTATGGAAAAAAGTGTCATTTGCCAGGGAGGTCCAAAAGGAACTAATTTGTCATTTGCCAATTTTATACACTGCTAAAAAAGGGTAATTGCTTTTAAAATGCTAAAGATTGAGATAATACTCATCCTAAGAGTCAGCTTGGTTTGTTACCAAAACTAGCCTTGGCAAAGATATTGCAAGCAAAAGTTGGCAAAAATGTTTGTCAAAGATTTGGCAAGCCAAATATGAGATATCGGCAAACTTTGGTAGCAAACCAAATGATTGCCAAAGTCTTGGCTTACCCAAATTTTGCTAACTAAATTTTGACCATCAACCAACCAGGCAAGGTTTTGGTGATGCTCTTCTTTCTGAGCTGACTTCTTACCAAGATGATATTCTTCATCCAGAACTACAACTTGCGATGGCGTAGAAGATTGTTGCGCTTGAGCGTAACTGCACATGGGCTCTTCTTCCCCATATCCATCTTATTAATTGTAAATGGATTTATAAGGTCAAGACACATTCTAATGGTTCTCTTGAGCGTTATAAGACTCATCTTGTTGCTCATGGTTTTCAACAGGAGCATGGTCATGATTATGATGACAAGTTTGCTCCTATTGCTCACATGACCATGGTTTTCACTCTTCTTGTTGTGGCCTCTATTTGTGAGTGGTCCATGTCCATCTCTTAGCTTGATGTCAAGAATGTCTTTCTTAACGGTGAGTTGGATGAGGTCTATATGCAGCCACCACATGGGTATTATGTACCTGAGGGTGTGGTTTGTCTTTTTCGCCACAAGCAGGCTCCACAAGCTTGGTTTCAGCATTTTGCTTTTGTGATCATTGTTGTTAGGTTTTTTTCCAATGTTCATGATCCTACTACTTTGTGCACACGTCATCTCGTGGGCAGACTATTACTTATGTTGACGATACGATTATCATTGATGATGATCCTCAGCATATTGCCTTTGTGAAGGCACGTCTGAGCAAGTAGTTTCTCGCGTCTAAGCTCGATCCTCTTCATTATTTTCTTGGAATTGAGGTCTCCTCCATGCTTGAGGGCTTCTACTTGTCTCAAGAAAAGTACATTCGGTGTCTTCTTGATTGTTCTTCTCTTACTGATATTTGAACTGTTGAGGCTCCCATTGAGCTCAATTGTCATCTAATGGTGAGCTTCTTGCTGATCCTACCCAATACCGTCACATAGTCGGTAGTCTTCTTTATCTTGGTGTCACTCATCCTAATATTTATTCCTCTGCATATTCTTAGTCAGTTTATTTGAACTCCCACTCAACTCCACTGTAGTCACCTGCTTTGTGTCTTCGTATAACTATCTCGCATCGTCTATTCTTTCCATGCACAAGTTCTTTACATCTCTAGGCCTAATGTGATGTTACCTAGGGCCCTAGGCTAAAGATTTCTCTGATCGTCGATCTCTTTCTGTATATTGCGTTTTCCTTGGTGGCACTCTTATCGCTTGGATGACTAACAAGTAGACTGCATTTTTCTCATTTGAGTACAAAGGCTGAGTTGCATGCTATGGCTCTTGTGACGGCAAAGGTGACTTGATCACAATGGTTTCTTATAGATTTTGGTGTTTCTATTTCTCTGCCAACTCTTGTTTTGACTGACAATACAGGAGTTATTAGTATTGCTCGTGATCCAATCAAGCGTGAGCTTACAAAGCATATAGGTGTTGATGCCTATTACACATGTGCATAGGTTCACGATGATGTGATTGAGCTTCTCTATGTGCCTTCGGAGCTTCAGTTGGTTGATTCCTTCATGAAGGTGCAGACCAAAGCTCAATATAGGTTTTACCTCTCCAAACTCCGTGTATTTGATCCACCTTGAGTTTGAGGGAGGTGTTAGATGCCTATGCATAAGTGTCCTTATTGTATTCGGTCTCATATATAGAGTCCTTGTTATACACGGTCTCTATCCTGTATTGGTGTATATATTCATGCCAAGTATCATCATATTGAATACAAAAAAGTGCTCTTCATAACAGCCCTAAGATCATAGAACTAAAACTAATACTACTAAATTCATTGTTAAAAACACTTTCTAGATATATTCCCTTCATTTGAATCAAGATATTTCCATATACCAGTTAAACAACCACCTTGAAGACTGTGTCCTTGACCTAAGGACTAACATTTGCAAATTCTAACCAGAGGTATTTCATTGAATAAATTTGGTAGCTCCACGCCATGGTTATTAAAAAGGCGCTTAAGCGCTACTCAGAATGTGAAGTGTTGTAACGTTTCACAAAATAACGTAAAGCATTTGTTTTAAGCGCTAAAGCGCCACTTTTTAGCGTAAAAACACTCTGGACCGTAAAAAGGTCGTGTTTTGTCGCTTTTCCAGACTTCGAGCCCAACCTAGTTCCCCTAACCTAAAACAGACATCCTTCCTTTGTCACGCCCACAGCCTCGTTGAGCGTTGAGCTAGCCGTCACGGACTCGTGGTGCCTCCGTCCGTTCGTCGCCTCCGGCATCCCTATGCTTCGCCGCCATCCGGTAAGCACCTTGCCTAAGCTCGCGCCTCCCTCTCCTCCCTGCGTTGTTACTCAAGTTCCCTTCTCCCCCATGGCCGCGCGACGCTGCCTCCCTACTGACCTACTCGCGCTCGGCGCTACCACTGCCTGCTCTGTCAGCTTGTCGGTCCTCGCCTCCCTGCTCCACCAGCTCGTTGGTCGCCGGTCCCTGCCTCCCTGCTCTGTCAGCTCGTCGGTCCTCGCCTCCCTGCTCCGCCAGCTCGTCGGTCGCCGGTCTGTTTCCAAAGTTACCGTTTTTTCGATAAAAATTATGAAAACGGTAACGGTTTTAGTGTTTGCCAATCGTTTCCGACCTTTTCATCCGTAATTGAGATATGATATAGGGAGATTGAGTAACACTTGTGTGCTTGCAGTTGTGGACATTGCATTCCACTTTAGTTGCTTTTGTGCTATGTCTGTGGTTGTGGACTACTGCACATTTCATTCCACTTTGTTTGTGGTTGTCGACTTGCTAGTTGCTATTAGTTGAACACTTGAACTTTTGTTATTGTGGATTTGTGGTAGTGTGGTTGTGGACATGTTATATTGTTATGTGAAATTATGTTATATTCATATTTTGTCCATGTTGTTTAAAAAGACGTTTTAAAGCTTGCTTAAAGGTTTTAAAGTTAAAAAGTACTCATGAGCGCTTCAATGTTTTATCGCTTTAATAACTTGCTTCACGCAAGAACCTAGAAATACAACAAACCCGAATGGTGTTAACCTATAAATTTGTGTTCATTTCAAACCCATGTATTTTTGTCCAGGCACACTCCAACAAACAGTAAATGGACAGAACTATGTGTTATTGGAATAAGTTTGCAAAAATTTAATGAATAGGACTCCATTCATCCAAGGGCAGGCCATGATTAACAAGTTAGATCAGCTAGAAGTTTTGAAAGTAAGTGGTTATAATGATTGATAAAGTACCTGCATTCCAAGATCCAGCAAATGAAGATTGGTTACAACAGCCCTTACAATTGTCTCCCTCATCGAAGAGAACTCTTGCCGGTCCCATAGTGTCAGGATTGCAATAATGGCAGCTGATGCCCACTCTGGCTTGCCTCCAGGGACATCTGCAAGCGCCAGCATATTGATCCCAACCTCGAACACCAGTGGTGGGTCAAGTGAACTAAGAAATGGCAGCAAGTGTGAGACGATGTCTGACACTCCTACCAATTTCTCCGCACTCGACTCCACGCTATCAGCAATTGTAGTGTCCCCTGGCTTGGCAACTCGCCGCAGAGTGTTTACCACACCAGAAGCAACCATTTTTGCTGCGTGCACTAGAGGGTACACAGTAACTCGGAAGCTCTCCACAGGCATCACCATAGAGCGCGCAATCAGCATGTTGCGCCTTGACCAAATGAAATCAATGGCATCAGCCGCCCACTGGGCACGCACTGCAAGCGCACCTTCTCCATCGACAAGCTTGTCTCCAGCTAGCCGGCTCATGCGGCGCCCCTCTAGCTCCTGGAACAGACGTGCAAGGGCCTCAAACGCACCGGCGGAAACAGCGTCTGCAGAGTCCAGCGCAAGCTCGGCCAGGCGGCCCCACCAAGTGGTAGCATGCGCCATGAGGGAGGGGTTTGTGGAGCACATGAGCGTTAGGTCATCGCGTGGGAGGAGCGAGGACAGAGATGTGACGGCTGCGAGGCGCAGCGACTCAGCGGGCGAGGAGAGTGCATTAGCGATTTCAGCGTGGGCGGAGGAGAGAAGCGAGGGGAGAAGGTGGGAGGGCAGGGATGGGAACGAGGCGATGGAGGAGGCGGCGACGTCGGGGTCTGGAAAGGAGAGATCGGAGCGGAGGGAGGAGAGAAGGAGCGGGTCGAGGAGGTCCGGCGGCAGCGGGAGCGCGCGGAGGAGGTCGAGCGCCAGGCGCTTGCAGACGGCGGAGGAGGGCGCCGACAGGATCTCGGTGGCCGCGGTGCGGGCGAGCGCGGAGACGTCCCGCCCCGCTGCGCACTGCTGCAGGGCCTGCAGCAGCGCCGACGACTGCCGGAGCGCGTCCGAGGAGCGGAGGTCAGTGGTGATCTGCGCGATGAGGAGGTCCATCATGCCCCAAGGCGGAGGGACTCCGGTGATCGCCGGAGCTGGGGGGAAGGGACGGTGGCTTAGATCTGAGGGAGACGAGGGAGTCTGAGAAGGACCGGGATTTTGCTGGGAAGGTTTTGGTTAGTATTGATGCGGAAGGTAGGAATGTGAGAAATTATAAGGGTTAAGACTATCTCCAGCAACATCTCATAAATTCTATCACCTAAAGGAATATTCTCTGTCCTATATAACACGCTAAAAGATTCTATTCTCTATATCTTTTTCATCTCCAACAACATCTCCTAAATTAGGTCCTTTATATCTATAGTGTACCGGATTTTATAATACACATTGTTTTTACATGTCACTTATAGAAAAATTAATTAACTTATGTTGCGAAATAAAAATACTTCTTATAATACATTTTCATTTTGTATACAAATTACTCATCGATCATATTATTTACAAAAAAATGTATTATGTATTTCCTATCATACGCACGGAAACAAAAAATCATTCATGTGATCCAAGAATTAATTAGAGACTAATTAATTTTTAAAATCGACTACAACCAAGCAATAGCAGACAAATTTGCACGGCATCTGACAAGCGCAGGAGAAAAAGTAGAGAGAGGAAGAGGTTGGACTGCATGTGAGAGCAGGACAGCGGATGAACAAATACGCTCTGGCTTTAGCGCTCGTCAAAGTCATCCGCTATTTTACAGTTCCATTTACAGGTTGCTGCTGGAGCTGATAGCGGACGTCTCATCCTCTAAATTTAGAATACAGGACCATTTAGCGTTCGTTGCTGGAGACAGCCTAATGGGAGAAAAAGGACATTTTGAACCTCCTCGATTTTCGTGCTGGTCGGAGTTTCTTATGGTCGGTGTATAATAGAACACGCAAAACTATAAATAACATTACTTAATATTATTTGTATAGTGCAATTTAAAATATGAGATAAGAAAGAGGAGCTATTGGAGACGTGTTAAGCCATAGTAGTTCATCTAAAATAGAAATTTTACACTGTTTAAGTGAAATTTAAAATAAGGAATGAAATAGTAGATATGATAGAATAGCATATAGATGCTGGTAGAGCCGTGCCCTGAGGGGTGCAGAGGTGCGGCCGCACCGGCCCCAAAACACAGTAGACTCCTAGCCACTCGATGTTAGTATGTTAGAGATTTAGATTGCTATCCTAATGTCTAAATTACTTATCGAATATTATTTACTATACAGTGACGATTGTATCGGTTGAGATAAGCTTTTCAAAATTGAAACTATTGAGGAACTATTCGAGATCAACAATGACTTAAAAGAGATTAAATGGTTTGGCGATTTTATACATCAAGAGGAAGTCATTAAATGAGTTTGATCTGAATGGTATAACCGATGACTTTATATCACAATATGTTAGAAGATATTTTTAACGTGATATCAAGTAGTAAGTGAGTATTTATGGCTATATCTTGCATTTGTCATCTTATAAACTTTTAAGCATTGAATAAAAGTTGTTTATATATTGAATATATAATAATATATGTATAGTTTTATGTATGCATATATAAATATTTGGGTTGATGGGGCCTCCATATTGGATTTCACCTGGGTTCTCAAAAAGTCAAGTTGTTGGAGACAGTCTTATAGTTTACGACACACTAATAGAATTGCTCGTACGAGTTGCAATGGTTTTTATATATCACATAGTTAGATTTTATTTAAATGTGATAGTTGTTCAAGCATATTATAAACCTTTACTGTGGCAGAACCTCCCAAGTTATTAGGCCCACATGCACCTGTCTTTGTCCCAAGGACCTCAGACAGCTATGCATGTGTACCAAATAACTTAACAAGATCTGTCCTAATGTCACAATGACCTCGGTTAAACCACTTATCGCCAAGATCGTAGGATTAAGTAAACACAAATCACACACCAACATTTGCAGCGAAAATAAATTCTTTATTGCAAAATGATTACAAGTTACAATAAGTTTATATTATATAATTATCGGAGTGATTACATAAGAAATTGATTCAAAAGATTACACTATGAATGTATAAAACATTTATAAGTTTTAAAATACATGCTAGCTTAAATGACAATCCTCAGTAAAGAAGCTAAAGATGGGATATACTTATATAAGAAAGCCGAGCCCACCGACACTTAACATCAATCACAATCAAAGGAACTCGTAACTTGCAACAACATAGGAAATAAAACCCTGAGTACGCAATTACTCAGCAAGACTTACCCGATTAAAGAAAAGACTCTCAAGGGTATGCTAGTTTTAAAAGGATTCAAGGAAAAGCTCATCAAATTTTGAAGACTCGTTTTTGCATAAAAGCTTACTAGTAGTGGATCCTTATGTCAAAATTTTACTTTACAAGTAAAGTACATTTCCTGACTCTAGATTTTCCTAATCTAGAGCATTCACCTGTCCTACACTAGCTTGATTTTAGCAGCTTTAGTTTCACTTGTTATCTATGATGAGGGTTGAAGATCCAGTCTTCATATCCGAGAAGTACGGCGATCCGAATCGATTAATACCTAGTTGGAGATCTCCAACCACACGACATATATAGCACTTAACCCTTACATATGTCAACTCGCACCCGGTTTCTCAAGACCAGAATGGGTCCCCACAAACCGAGAGCTCAATACCCCACCATCCAACCCCTTGCTAGGTGGATACATGATACTCTCGCCATCTCTCCACTACCATTGCGGGGCGGCTTTCTGGTATTGGTCCAGTCGAGGCTAAGCTTACCCATGATGAGGCATGTGGCCAGTTAAAGGGTCCTAGATTAGCAGGCCAACAATCGTTGTGGTCCTTAAATGACACAGACGGGCGACCTTTCCTACTCAACGTCTGGTCTCATCTTATCATTTACCTCCCAAAACCATGTACCTGACAGAGGTATAATACTTGAACAGTGAATTCATCATCGCGAGCAATGCCTTCATTATTGCAAGTTCCTTTTTCATAAAACACATATTCAGTGTTACACATCATTCTTTTTAAAAGAAATAACTTTTAGTTTTTCTAAGCAGGGCTAAGCATCATTAGTTCTCTTTATAAAACAGGTAGCAAGGAGGATAATCAAATTCCAAGGAATGGTGATGCATCAATTGTTTATTAACACAACTTGATAGTCGCCTAGAGGGGGAGTGAATAGGCGAAACCTAAATTTTATAAACTTAAACTTGCACTAAGGCTGGAGTTAGCGTTAGAATTAAATTCGAGTGCAGAAGATTGTTTCTCTTGCTATGAGTTGCTCAAATAATGCGGATGACGTTTGAGAGCAAACTCAAATCAATATTAGCAAGGAAACGTTAGAGAGAGGAAATAGGGAAAACAAATCAAATGGAAATCAACACAAGTGAACACGGTGATTTGTTTTACCGAGGTTCGATTCCAAAGAACTTAGTCCCTGTTGAGGAGGCCACAAAGGCCGGGTCTATTTCAACCCTTTCCCTTTCTCTCAAACGGTCACTTAGACCGATTGAGCCTTCTACTTAATCAAACGGGTCACTAAGACCCCGCAATGACAACCACACACTTAGGTGTCTCTTGCAAGCTTTACAAGCACTTAGAAAAAAGAATGAGGAAGGAAGAGAAGGCAATCCAAGCAACAAGAGCACAAATAAACACAAAAACTCTCTTTCAAGTCACTAAGTGGTGGAGTTGATTTTGAGACTTGGAGAGGATTTTGATCTATTGAATGTGTCTTGGAGTGAAGTCTTTTGCTCTTGTATTGAATGTTGAATTCAGACACTTGGATGCCAATGAATGAGGTGGTCGGGGGGTATTTATAACCCCCAACCATTTGTAAAGCCCAAAATTTGTGTAAAAAATAATAAAATAAATAAAGAAATTAAATGAAACAAAATGAAAAGATCTTCATATGAATTAGATTATTTTTTATGGTTGAGGGACATTCTTAAGGAGGGTAAGTAAAATCACCTTTTAATGAATGTTACACATTAGAAATTATTTTCCTAAAAGTATTTTTTATGGCTTATATGTTGAGAGCATTTGCTAAAAAAGAGATAATAAATAAATAAATTACACTCCTACATTCAAGTTGGGATTTTGCTTGTGCATTTTTTAGTTTGATTTTTGGACCTTGAGTTGAATTTGAAAATTTGTTTGAACACAAAAAATTGAAAACAAGAAATAAAAGGAAAATAGAGAAAATAGAAAAAAAGAAGCATTCCTACTATGGGCTAGAACTAGCTCCCCACGGCCCATTCACTTCCCCTTCGGCCTTCGCACGGCCCACACCCCCATTACTCTTTGCCCGCGGGGCCCCACCGCTCAGTGTGTGCACCTGTGCGTGGGGGCAGTCGCTGACAACACGGGCCCGTTCGTGTAGTGACCTATCCACCCCGGCAACCACCTCCTCCGCACCACGCGCGATCCTGCCTGATTCGCCTACATGCGGGTCTGGGAAGTCAGGAGCGTCATCTACCTCAGCCAAAATCCCCGCCCCGCGAATGGGGCGGGTTTGTTGCTGCGAATCTCGGGAGCCTAGGGTCGACTTCGCAAGATTATAAATGTGTGTGCCTGGCGCTCCGTGACCTTCACCACGTCGCGGAAGTTGCTTTACCGTGGAGAAGGAGAGAAGGCAGGGAGATCTGCCGCTACGGCGGGAATAGCCCCGCCGCCAATATGATTCGCGCCCATGGCTGCACCTCCTCGTATATTGGCACCTATGGGGTCACCAGGGACCCTGGTAATTGGGCAATGGCACTGTCAATCTCGGGGATCACCATGGCCTATGAAATGCTCACTGTCGCAGTGCACCTCCGTGATGCCGCCATGCGCCGTGACCGAAGCTTTTGACGGCGAGATTCACGGTACGTCAACCACCTATCGTTCGCACTGCTGGCGGATTTGTGTTGCGCTTTTGAGTTTGGGGCGTAGGGCGTCTGTGGACCGAACGCCGGTGGTGGGCGCCGCCGTTGCGGCCGGTGCGCCTGACTAGAGTTTGGCAGTGAGATGGTATGAAGAAAGACCGTGTGTCGTTGATCACATGATGAAGGGTCCTGGTTGGACGGTGCGATGGCCGCAAGATCTAAAATGGACGACCCTGATTAGATCCTAGGATAACCATTCGTCATATTAAATCCAAACCACTAGTCTGGGATCTAGCGGATCTGGTTGGGTCTAGGAGATAGGGGCATTTTGGCCGTTGGATCTTGATCCAAGGCTCTGCATTATGCACCGAATCGATGTAATGAGCTTTTAATCTGGTGCGTGGGTGATGGATCGAATGGTCTTGGTTGAAGCGTACCCCTTCGGGCGACATCTTTGCTGAAAAGACCTCGAGTTTTTTTCTAAACAACCCGCGGTCCTAGGCAGTTCTAAGAACCTTGCGATTAGGTCCTGTTTTTTAACACTTTGGCCCCTGACTTCCTCTGAAATTGAGTTTACAGACACAATGCTTGGTTTATTTATAAACTAAATATAGAAAATGAATTTTTAGTATAAAAATAAATTTAGAAACTTGTTTAATTCATACTAAATTCATTTTAACTCCAAATTAATTCATTCTAGTTGCATTAAATTTATAATAATGTTGTTTATCAGCTAGTAACCATATATTATTATGAAACATAAACTAAAATTATGCACCTTAGTTTCTTTTATCCAACACTTAAAACTTTGGAAATCCATAACTTCCTCATTTTAATTTCGATTTGGTCCGTTCAAGTCGCATTAATCTACTAAAATATGATCTATGGTCAATTTATAACTTAGATTAAAGTTGAGATAATTATTTATAAAATAATCTCTCATATGATTTACACTAACCAATTTATAATATAGTTTAATATTTTAATCACATAGATCTTCTATAAATCATAACTCCTTAACCATAACTCTGATCTTAGTGATTCTCGATCCCATGATCTCGTAGCAACGCGTAGATTACTATTATGCAGTTTATTCTTATGTTTGGTGTGATATTAATTTTGCCTATACCATGTTTGTTTGTATTGCTACGTTTAGCAGTGAGGTCACGAGTCACCTGAAGAGCAAGTTGGTACCTGGAATCTCAAGTCCTAGGCAAGTTGTGCCCTTGATCACTTCTTTTACCCAGTCATGTTCTTATTAATCATAATGATTTGCATAGGTTAATTTTGATGGGACCCAATAGGTTACCTAGTTTGACTATCTTTATACCTTGTTTATCACTGAATTCTTAGGTAGTACCTGCTATTGCTTTATGTGGTTTTGGGTATAGAGATACACATTATTCATGATTATACTTTTATTATCAGTTGTTATTTACTGTTCATGTTAAGATTATTATGTTAATTAGAACATGGAGCGACCACCCGGGAAAACAGTGCTACCACAAGGGTGGTATGGGACACCCTTGGTTGACTAATTAGGAAAGCTAGTGGAGGACTACCTTACCCGAAAGGGGCAAGGGCAGTAGGGGAGTGGTCAGTGTATGGAGGCCCTTGGGTTGATTTTGCTGCGATGGCGGTCAGACGAGGGGTCCCTGCATTGGAGCTTCCTAGAAACTGTAGCAGGTTTTCTGAAGCTAGTGGAACTTTGTAAAGGCCTCGTAGTGTTACCCTGCCTCGCCTCCTAGGTAGAGGTGTATGGGAGTCGCTATCCCTTGGCAGATGGGTAACATGACTTGTGGGTAAAGATGTGCAACCTCTGCAGAGTGTAAAACTGGTATATCAGCCGTGCTCACGGTCATGAGCAGCTCGGACCCTCACATGATTAATTTATGGAATTAAATTCAATTTTTCATATGCATTGCATTGAGGGTGTTGTTATCACTTTTGTTCTACTACTTAATTGGGTTGGTATTTACTTATACTTAGTAATTGCTAATAAAATTTTGACCAACTTTAAAAACAATGCTCAGCTCTAACCATTCTCTTTGGTAAGCCTTACACTTCACATGAGCTCCCACCTTTGGCGAGTTCATGCACATTATTCCCCACAACTTGTTGAGCGATGAACGTATGTGAGCTCACTCTTGCTGTCTCTCACCCCCCACAGGTCAAGAACAGGTACCGCAGGATGAGGCACTTGGAGGATGCTGCGACGAGTTCGTGAGAGGTCTAGGCCGTTGTCGGCGTTCCGAGACCGGGGGGTCCCCGAGCCGACGAGTGAGTGTGCCGCGTGCCCCAGCCCAGATGGGTCGAGCGCGTGGTGCGAGCGCGAAGGGGGGAGAGAGAGAGAGAGAGCGAGGTGGCCGGAGCCGGGTCGTGAGGGAGTCAGAGAATTCCCGCGGCCTTCGTGTTCGTCCCGCGCCCAGGTCGGGTGCGCTTGCAGTAGGGGGTTACAAGCGTCCGCGCGGGTGAGGGGAGCGAGCGGCCCCGAGAGAGCGCCTGCCCCTGCCCTCGTTCCCGCGAGGCCAACCTTCTCTAAGAAGGCCCTGGTCCTTCCTTTTATAGTCGTAAGGAGAGGATCCAGGTGTACAAAATGGGGGTGTAGCAAGGTGCTACGTGTCTAGCGAGGGAGAGCTAGCGCCCTAAGTACATGCCAAGGTGGCAGCCGGAGAGATCTTGGCACCCTGTTGGTGTGGCGTCGTGGCTGTTGGAGAAGCAGTGGAGCTTGATGGAGGGACAGCTGTCGGAACAGCTGTGCTCTTGCTGACGTCTCCCTGCTTTCGTAAGGGAGTTGAGAGTCGCCGTCGTCATGGTCTAGTAAGGCGCCATCATTGCCTATCTGGCGGAGCTGGCCAGATGGGACGCCGGTCTTGTTCTCTGCGACCCGAGTCGGCTCAGGGCAGGGTGATGATGACGCTTCCTGTTGACGTGGCGGTCTTGTGTCCTAGGTCGGGCGTCGTGGAGGCTCCTCCGAAGTCGAGGTCGAGTCCGTCCTGCATGACAGAGGCCGAGCTCGAACTCCTGGGTCGGGCGAGGCGGAGGTTGTTCGGCAGAGGCCGAGGCGGAGTCCGAGCCCTGGGTCGGGCGAGGCGGAGTTCGTCGTCTTCCGGGGCCTTAGCCCGAGTCGGAGCCCTGGGTCGGGCGGAGCGGAGTTCGCCGTCTTCCGGGGCCTTAGCCCGAGTCCGAGCCCTGGGTCGGGCGGAGCGGAGTTCGCCGTCTTCCGGGGCCTTAGCCCGAGTCCGAGCCCTGGGTCGGGCGGAGCGGAGTTCGCCGTCTTCCGGGGCCTTAGCCCGAGTCCGAGCCCTGGGTCGGGCGGAGCGGAGTTCGCCGTCTTCCGGGGCCTCAGCCCGAGTCCGAGCCCTGGGTCGGGCAGAGCCTCCTATGGCACCTCTGGCGAAGTCTGGTCGCCCGTCGGTCTTACCTTTTGCGTTAAACGCCCCGGTGACTTGGTCGGTTGGCGCGGTGATTTAGTCAGGGTTTCTTCTTATCGAAGGCGGGGCCTCGGGCGAGCCGGTGATGCGTCTGCCGTGAAAGAGGAGGCCTCAGGCGAGACGGAGTCATCTTAGGGTCGGCTGCCCTCGCCCGAGGCTAGGCTCGGGCGTGGCGTGATCGAGTCGCTCGTATGGACTGATCCCTGACTTAATCAAACCCATCAGGCCTCTGCAGCTTTATGCTGATGGGGTTACCAGCTGAGAATTAGGCGTCTTGAGGGTACCCCTAATTATGGTCCCCGACAGTAGCCCCCGAGCCTCGAAGAGAGTGTTAACACTCGCTTGGAGGCTTGCGTCGCACTTTTTTGCAAGGGGACCAGCCTTTCTCGGTGGTACTTTGTTCCGGTGGGTGCGCGCGAGCGCACCCGCCGGGTGTAGCCCCCGAGGCCTCGGAGGAGTGGTTTCACTCCTTCGAGGTCTTAATGCCTTGCGTAATGCCTCGGCTGGTCTGGCGGTTCCCTCATGCGAGCAGGGCGTAGCCCAGGTGCACTGTCGGGGCCCAAGTTCTCGGGCTGGTATGTTGACGCTGTCAACGGTTTGGCCGGAGCCGGGTTTGCGAGAGCAGCCCCCGAGCCTCCGCACGGAGCGAGAGGACGATCAGGGACAGACTCGACTTTTTACATACGCCCCTACGTCGCCTTTCCGCAAGGAGGAGGGGGGGAGAGCGCCATGTTACCCTCGATGGGCACCGAACATGGTGTCTCCGGTGAGCTGCAATCGGGTAATCCGAGTGGACGTCCGTGCCCCGTTCGTTGGGGGTCGGCTAGGGGCCCGGAGGCACGCCCAAAAGTACCTGCGGGTGATCTGCCGGACCCGGTCCCCTAGCGACGGGGTCCGAGGGCTCGTTGCCTCCCTCCGATGGGATTCCGTTACAGAGTCGTTCCCGCTGGTCTCGGAAATGTCCTAGGGTACCTCGGGAGCGCAGCCCGAGCCTTGGTTATGTATCGAACGTACCCCTGGTCATCCCTCGCTCGGCGTCTGAGGCGACTGTGAACCCTTCGACAGGCCAGCCTTCGAACCCCTGATCAGTAATGGGCGCGGAGCCCTAGTAGCCTGAGGCGGTCGTGGAACCTTTCGGGAGGCCGACCTTCGAACCCCTGACCAGTAGTGGGTGTCGGGCCCACGCGATCTGAGGCGGCTGTTGAACCCCTCGGGGGGCCAGCCTTCGAACCCCTGATCAGTAGGGAGGCTCGGAGCCTAGTTCCTTCACGGGGAAGGATCCCTTTGGGGGTATCCTCCTTCCCAGTCCCTGTTGCAAGAGATAGAGAAAGAAGGAAAAGGGAAAAAGGATTCGAAATTGAACGTCGTGGCGTACCTTTTTCGGCGTGGTTGTTTTGGCGAAGGCGAAACGTCGCCAGCCGCTCCCGCCCGTAGCGCTGTCCGTCGAGCCGCGGAGTTAATGCGCAGGGGCGAGTAGTTGGCGAGGCTGCCGTTGCGCGTGCGCGAGCCGTTCGAGGTACGGGTCATGGGCGCGTCGTCTTCACGCCGTGAGAGGGGGTTCTCTTGCTGCCTCCGGATGGGACATGAGCTTGGCAGATGGCGTGACCGTTGCTCTCGCGCGCCTGCCACCGTCATTACTGCCGGCCCATTTTTGACCGCGTTTGACCGCTGCGCCAGGCTGGCGCTGCTGGGTCGTGGGCTGGGTCGCCTCGAATCGCGGTACCGGTTCCGCAATCGAGGAGGTGCGGTGGTGGAGCGAGTGGCACAGCGGCTCGCATGCAGCACCCGGCGCGCCAGTTGCGCGACGCGTGGGCTTGAGCCTCCGCGCTGGCCTGTCAGGAGTCGGAGAGGCGCGTCCACTTGGCGCGGTTGCATGCCGCCTGCATGGCCGCCTGCCCCTTTCGCCCGTTGGTCTGGGCAAAGGTGGGGGGTCACTTGTAACCGCTGGGCGGTTGCGTGCGTCGTGCGCGGCGGTTCGGCTTCTTCTGCTTGGAGCCGGTCTGCATGACAGGCGGGCCCCAGCCCCCGCGCCGCGGGGGAGGACTTTGGAGGCGTGTTGGAGAAGACTCAGCCCGTGACGGTTGAGGGTGCAAGCAGGGGGAGTTGCCTTTAAAAGGAGGGCGACCCCCTTCGTAGGGTGACCGTGTCTTCTCCCTCCCTTATGCATTGTGTCTCTCCATCTTCCAAGCCCCCGGATGGGGGGAACCGCCGTCTTTTCGCTCCATCGTTGGAGGAACGCAACTCCGTGGGAGTTGGTACCTTTCAGCCATCGTTCGGCTTCAAGGATTTTCATCATGCAGCCCGGCTGCACCCCTCCACCGGCGGTCACCCAAGAGGGTGACTTCCGGCTTGAAGGTGGGGAGGGGCAAACCGGACTGCAATCTAGGTCCCACCCTCAGCTTCAACGATGTTCATCATCCTCGCTGGGGCGGGTGCCGGGCTGAGCCGGCGCTCTACCTCCCACGTGGGTTGGTGGGTCATCCTCTCCCACTACGTTCGTGGGAGAGGGCGCTCACTGACCCTGCGGGCGGCCCGGACTTCGACAACGTGGGATGGATCGGCGGCGAACGCCGTCACCTCCAGCGTGTCGGGTCCGCTGGCTCGGCTCCGGCGGCCCCTTTTGTCGGGGGGCGGCTGCCGCGCCGTGTACACGGGAGGTCCACCCTAGACGCCGCACGCCGCTAGGGCGGCGCTCGTGTTCTGGGGTGGCCCTGCCTTTGCACCAGGACGACGTCCTCACGCGGAGGCCGGTGCCCCACTCATCTGGGAGGATTTGAGTGGGGATCTGCCGGGGGGCTGATGGCTTCTGCCGTCAGCGTCGAGGCGGAGGCGGCTCGAGAAGCCCCCGTCGCCGGCGGGGTCACCGCCACTATCCGCGCTTCGGGCCTCCGGCTCTTTGTACTTGTCCTCGCCCCTCGGGTGGCGTTATGGGCGAGGGCAAGACAGCAGCTGTGCCTTCTCCTGAGGCCTGCGCTGCTGTGGAGGGAGGAACCGGAGTTCTGTTTGTTATGGCACTTCGAGTGCCGGGTTTTTTGTTCATTTTCGGCTTTCAGGGCCTGAACATGTATGTAACCACGGCACGGAGCCGTGCTTTTTCCTCATTCCCGAGCACTAAGACTCGTCTGCTGATTGCCTGAACTGCTTCACTAAGCATGAGTTGCCCCGCGTCAAGGTGACGAGTGAGGTATCCGTATCCCGGAGGCGTAGGAGTCCCTCGGCTCGGTCGGACCTGTTGTCCGAGGCTCCTCTAGCTTAGTTAAAGAGACCCCTCGGCCGCTCTTCGACGAGCCAAGGCCAGGGGTAGCGATATCAGCACGAGCAGAGGCGGAGTTGGCTCGGAAATGAAACCTGGTTGGCCGGAGCCTAGCCGGGTTGTCTGTTGGCAGGATTGTCGTCGGAGTTGCTCAGCCGAGGCTTCGGATCGAGCTGGCGCCCTCGGAAGGCGGTCGGCCGAGGCCCCAGAGGTGGCCAGCCGAGCCGTCCGCTCGGGCCGGGTTCTCGGAGAAGTCCCTGGCAGAGATTGCTCGGGCGTGGTGATGACGTCGTCCTTCGGAGCAGAGGCCCTCGGACCGCGTCGCCGTCCGAGGCTAGGTCGGGCCTTGCCGAAGGTGCTGTCGATGCCGAGGGTGTCATCGCCCTCTTCCAGCGTCAAGATCCGAGCCTGCAGGGTCAAATCGTCTTGTAGCGTGGGCCTTGTGCGGCCGTCGAGGCCAGAACACACACCCTTGCCGTGTTGTAAAGCTGCGTCTCTTTTCCTCTTGTTCCAAGCATCTGGACTTTTTGTCGGTAACAGGGATATTTGTGCGAGCGAAAGTTGCTTCTCGCGGAAGGTGAGGAGTGAGGTATCCGTATCCCGGAGGCGTGGGAGTCCCTCGGCTCGGTCGGCCTTGCCGCTTACGCGTACTTTTACCCGTCCATGAGGCCCTGTCACCGACTCGGTCGAGAAGGCTCGAAGAATCGCTTCGACAGAAGAGCTTCCGTACGTAAAGACTCGTTCGATCCGCGGATTCACCTTATCCGAGCGCGAGTTACTTATCGCAGAAGGTGATGAGTGAGGTATCCGTATCCCGGAGGCGTAGGAGTCCCTCGGCTCGGTCAGCCTTGACTGCTTACGTGTACCCCGTCGTTTCCAGGACCCACTTTTCGAAGTAGTCAAAAAGCACGAAAGATGTTCTGGTAAAAGAGATTTTCTTTTCGAGGAAAATTTTGACGCAGAGGGGGTTTCCCCCCTTTTAGCCCCCGAGGGAGGGTCGGGCCTTGCCGAGGCGAGGCCGACCCTTCCTTGTTGACTAAACCTTGCGTGGGTGCGGGGTATATAAACAACTTGGAAACATCTTAAGGGTAGAAGCGACGTAGCTGTTGGATGTTCCAAGCGTTGCCGTAGACCTCGCTTTGACTGTTGGCCAGCTTGTACGTTCCGGGCTTCAGAACTTTGGCGATGATGAACGGCCCCTCCCAGGGGGGCGTGAGCTTGTGCCTCCCTCGGGCGTCTTGCCGCAGCCGAAGCACCAGGTCGCCCACCTGGAGGTCTCGGGGTCGGACCCCTCGGGCGTGGTAGCGTCGCAGGGACTACTGGTACTGCGCCGAGTGTAGTAAGGCCCTGTCCCGAGCCTCGTCCAGCTGGTCCAGCGAGTCTTCTCGGCTTGCTTGGTTACTTTCGTCGTCGTAGGCCCTCGTCCTCGGGGAGCCGTATTCCAGGTCCGTGGGCAAGACGGCCTCGGCCCTGTAGACCAGGAAGAACGGCGTGAAACCCGTGGCTCGGCTTGGCGTCGTCCTCAGGCTCCAGACCACCGAGGGGAGTTCCTTCATCCATCGCTTGCCGAACTTGTTGAGGTTGTTGTAAATCCGAGGCTTGAGCCCTTGTAGGATCATGCCATTGGCGCGCTCTACTTGCCCATTCGACATGGGATGAGCTACGGCGGCCCAGTCCACCCGGATGTTGTGATCCTCGCAAAAATCCAAGAATTTTTTGCCGGTGAACTGGGTGCCATTGTCGGTGATGATGGAGTTCGGGATCCCGAAGCGATGGATGATGTTGGTGAAGAACGCCACCGCCTGCTCGGATCTGATGCTGTTCATGGGTCGGGCCTCGATCCACTTGGAGAATTTGTCGATGGCGACCAGCAGGTGCGTGTAGCCCCCGGGCGCCTTCTGCAGAGGGCCGACGAGGTCCAGACCCCACACAGCGAAGGGCCAGGTGATGGGTATCGTTTGCAGAGCCTGAGCGGGCAGGTGGGTCTGCTTCGCATAGAATTGGCACCCTTCGCAGGCGCGGACAATTCTAGTGGCGTCAGCCACCGCCGTCGGCCAGTAAAAACCTTGGCGGAAAGCGTTCCCAACGAGGGTTCGAGGTGCTGCATGATGGCCGCAAGCCCCCGAGTGTATTTCCCGCAGGAGTTCCTGACCTTCGGTGATGGAGATGCATCGCTGGAGGATGCCCGAGGGGCTTCGGTGGTAGAGCTCCTTCTCATCGCCCAGCAAGACGAACGACTTGGCGCGTCGCGCTACCCGCCGAGCCTCGGCTCGGTCGAGGGGCAGTTCTCCTTGGCGGAGATATTGCAGGTACGGGGTTTGCCAATCCTGATCTGGCATGACCCCGCTCTGCTCCTCCTCGATGCGCAGTGCTTCGCCCTCGGGGGCCGAGGGTTCCTCGGGCTGAACCGAGGGTGGCTCGGGCTGGGCCGAGGTCACCTCGGACGGGGCCGAGGGTGCCTTCGGGCTGGGCCGAGGTCACCTCGGACGGGGCCGAGGGTGCCTCGGGCTCGGGCGCGTCGCCTATCTTGACGGAGGGTTGGTGCAGATCTCGGGAGAAGACGTCCGGGGGAACCGTCGTTCGCCCCGAGGCTATCTTCGCCAGCTCGTCCGCAGTCTCGTTGTAGCGCCGGGCGATGTGGTTAAGCTCGAGCCCGTAGAACTTGTCTTCCAGGCGTCGAACCTCCTCACAGTAGGCCTCCATCTTCGGGTCGCGGCAGTGGGAGTTCTTCATGACTTGGTCGATGGCGAGCTGCGAGTCGCCGCGTGCATCGAGGCGTCGGACCCCTAGCTCGATGGCGATTCGCAATCCGTTGATCAGAGCCTCGTACTCAGCCACATTGTTGGACGCCGGGAAATGGAGGCGGAGCACGTAGCGCAGGTGTTTCCCGAGGGGCGAGACGAAGAGCAGGCCCGCGCCGGCCCCCGTCTTCATCAGCCACCCGTCGAAAAACATGGTCCAGAGCTCTGGTTGGATCGGAGCCGTCGGCAACTGGGTGTCGACCCATTCGGCTACGAAGTCCGCCAGTGCCTGGGACTTGATGGCCTTCCGAGGGGCGAACGAGATTGCCTCGCCCATGATTTCCACCGCCCACTTCGCGATCCGTCCCGAGGCTTCTCGGCACTGGATGATCTCCCCCAGGGGGAAGGATGACACCACAGTCACCGGATGGGACTCGAAGTAATGTCGCAGCTTTCGCCTCGTCAGGATCACTGCATATAGCAGCTTCTGGACTTATGGGTAGCGGATCTTGGTCTCGGACAGCACTTCGCTGACGAAGTAAACTGGCCTCTGAATGGGCAAAGCATGCCCCTCTTCCTGCCTTTCGACCACGATCGCGGCGCTGACCACCTGAGTGGTTGCGGCGACGTAGACCAGGAGGGCTTCTCCATCAGCTGGGGGTACCAAGATGGGCGCCTGGGTGAGGAGCGCCTTCAGGTTCCCGAGGGCTTCCTCGGCCTCGGGAGTCCAAGTGAAGCACTCGGCCTTCCTTAAGAGACGGTACAGGGGCAGGCCTCTTTCGCCGAGGCGCGAGATGAAACGGCTCAAGGCCGCGAGGCATCCCATGACCCTCTGTACGCCTTTTAAGTCCTTGATGGGCCCCATGTTTGTGATGGCCGCGATCTTCTCCGGGTTGGCTTCGATGCCCCGCTCGGAGACGATGAATCCCAAAAGCATGCCTCGGGGCACCCCGAAGACGCACTTCTCGGGATTGAGCTTGACGCCCTTCGCCTTGAGACACCGGAATGTCAGTTCGAGGTCGGAGAGAAGGTCGGAGGCTTTCCTCGTCTTGACTACGATGTCATCGACATAGGCCTCGACCGTGCGACCGATGTGTTCGCCGAACACATGTGTCGGGGACCATAATTAGGGGTACCCTCAAGACGCCTAATTCTCAGCTGGTAACCCCCATCAGCATAAAGCTGCAGAGGCCTGATGGGTTTGATTAAGTCAGGGATCAGTCCATACGAGCGACTCGATCACGCCACGCCCGAGCCTAGCCTCGGGCGAGGGCAGCCGACCCTAAGATGACTCCGTCTCGCCTGAGGCCTCCTCTTTCACGGCAGACGCATCACCGGCTCGCCCGAGGCCCCGCCTTCGATAAGAAGTAACCCTGACTAAATCACCACGCCAACCGACCAAATCCCTGGGGCCTTCAACGCAAAAGGTAAGACTGACGGGTAGCCAGGCTTGGCCGAAAGCGCCAGAGGAAGCTCCGCCCGACCCAGGGCTCGGACTCGGGCTAAGGCCCCGGAAGACGGCGAACTCCGCTCCGCCCGACCCAGGGCTCAGACTCGGGCTAAGGCCCCGGAAGACAGCGAACTCCGCTCCGCCCGACCCAGGGCTCGGACTCGGGCTAAGGCCCCAGAAGACGGCGAACTCCGCTCCGCCCGACCCAGGGCTCGGACTCGGGCTAAGGCCCCGGAAGACGGTGAACTCTGCTCCGCCCGACCCAGGGCTCGGACTCGGGCTAAGGCCCCGGAAGACGACGAACTCCGCCTCGCCCGACCCAGGGCTCGGACTCGGGCTAAGGCCCCGGAAGACGACGAACTCCGCCTCGCCCGACCCAGGGCTCGGACTCCGCCTCGGCCTCTGCCGAACGACCTCCGCCTCGCCCGACCCAGGAGTTCGGGCTCGGCCTCTGTCATGCAGGACGGACTCGACCTCGACTACGGAGGAGCCTCCACGTCGCCCGACCTAGGACACAAGACCGCCACGTCAACAGGAAGCGTCATCATCACCCTGCCATGAGCCGACTTGGGTCGCAGAGAACAAGACCGGCGTCCCATCTGGCCAGCTCCGCCAGATAGGCAATGATGGCGCCCCACTAGACCATGACGACGGCGACTCTCGCCTCCCTTACGAAAGCAGGGAGACGTCAGCAAGAGCACAGCTGTTCCGACAGCTGTCCCTCCATCAGGCTCCACTGCTTCTCCAACAGCCACGACGCCACACCAACAGGGTGCCAAGATCTCTCCGGCTGCCACCTTGGCATGTACTTAGGGCGCTAGCTCTCCCTCGCTAGACACGTAGCACCTTGCTACACCCCCATTTTGTACACCTGGATCCTCTCCTTACGACTATAAAAGGAAGGACCAGGGCCTTCTTAGAGAGGGTTGGCCTCGCGGGAACGAGGGCAGGGGCAGGCGCTCTCTCGGGGCCGCTCGCTCCCCTCACCCGCGCGGACGCTTGTAACCCCCTACTGCAAGCGCACCCGACCTGGGCGCGGGACGAACACGAAGGCCGCGGGAATTCTCCGACTCCCTCACGACCCGGCTCCGGCCACCTCGCTCTCGCTCTCTCTCTCCCCCCTTCGCGCTCGCCCACGCGCTCGACCCATCTGGGCTGGGGCACGCGGCACACTCACTGGTCGGCTCGGGGACCCCCCGGTCTCGGAACGCTGACAGTTGGCGCGCCAGGTAGGGGCCTGCTGCGTGTTGACGAGTAGATTCCCGTCAAGCTCCAGATGGGCAGTCTCCAACGACCTCTTCAACCCGGGACGGTGCTCCGTTTCGGAAGTCTCGAGTTCATGTCTCTCGACAGCAGCTACGACATGATACTCCTTCCACCGCCGCGCGACAGCGACAATGGTGGCGGACAGCCCGCCCACCGGCGGCGGAATCGACGACGCCTTTCCCGCGTGGGGGAAGGACAACTTTCGAGCTCGCTCCGTCCTCTCCCTCGCCATCGGAGGAGGAGGCGGGGCAACCAAGGCCGAGCGGGAGGCTGCGCTCCGACGGCTGTCGAGCAAATCGACATCCCCAGTGCCCCAACGGAGGGGACGCTAGGCGTCACCCTCGCGTTCGAGGCAAAGGCGAGCGCCATCCCCCCGCAGCACGTCGACTCCGAGCAGGTGGACGACGCCAGCACGCTCACGAAGGGCCTGCAGGACGTCGCCCTCGTACCCAAGACGACGGCGCGATCAGCCCCCGACGTGACTTCATCGCTCCTCGTCGACAAAAAGGTACCGACTGCTACCCATCTTTCGTCATTTCGACTCGGCCTCAACCCGCCTGGCGACCTCGCTTTGGCGGGCGCTCACGTTGAGGCGAGTGCAACCTCTCTGGGGTTTCGTGTGCGGTCGCCTTGGGACCGATTGACGGGTGTCTCGACCTACGGACCCTCTGGGTCCGAGGAAGACGACGACCCCAGCATCTGCTGGGATTTCTCCGGATTTGGCAACCCCAGTGCCATGCGGGACTTCATGACCGCATGTGACTACTGCCTCTCCGACTGTTCCGACGGCAGCCGCAGCCTTGACGACAAGGACTGCGGCCCGAGCCGCGAATGTCTCCACGTCGAGCTAGGGGATCCCTCCGGAGGCGGCTGTCTCGGCGTGCCGGAGGATGGTGATCCCCCTAGGCCAGCGCCTCGCGCCGACATCCCGCGGGAGCTAGCTGTGGTCCCCGTTCCGGCGGGGGGTCACGACCCACAGCTCGAGCAAGTCCGCGGGGCGCAGGCCGGGCTCGATGAGGGAGCAGGAGCGCTCGAGGCAATCCGCCAGAACATCGGGCAGGTATGGGCGAGCCAGCCCCCAGCCGGAGGAATACGTCACCTGCCCCAAGGTCTCCAGCACCGCATCGCCAACGATGCCAGGGACAGACCGCCACCCGCATCCGGCGGAACCGGTCAGGACCTGGCCGCCGCAGCGATGCTCCTCCGCGCGATGCCGGAGTCATCAACCACCGAAGGTCGGCGAATCCAGGGAGAACTCAAGCATCTCCTGGAAGGCGCTGCGGCCCGGCGGGCCGAGAGCTCTGCCTCCCGAAGGCAGGGGTACCCCTCGGAACCTCGCGCCGCGACTTCCCGACTCACGCGGGAAGCCTCGGTCTACACCGGGCGCACGCGCAACACCGCGCCTGCGGCCCCGGGCCACCTCGGCGACAAGCACCCTCATCGCGACCGTCAGGCCCGCCTCGACGAAAGGGTGCGCCGAGGTTATCACCCCAGGCGTGGGGGACGCTACGACAGCGGGGAAGATCGGAGTCCCTCGCCCGAACCACCCGGTCCGCAGGTCTTTAGTCGAGCCATTCGGCGGGCGCCGTTTCCGCCCCGATTCCGACCCCCGACTACTATCACAAAGTACTCGAGGGAAACGAGACCGGAATTGTGGCTTGCGGACTACCGCCTGGCCTGTCAACTGGGTGGGACGGACGATGACAACCTCATCATCCGAAACCTCCCCCTGTTTCTCTCCGACACCGCTCGCGCTTGGTTGGAGCACCTGCCTCCGGGGCAGATTTCCAACTGGGAAGATCTGGTCCAGGCTTTCGCCGGCAACTTCCAGGGCACGTACGTGCGCCCCGGGAATTCCTGGGACCTCCGAAGCTGTCGGCAACAGCCGGGAGAGTCCCTTCGGGACTATATCCGGCGATTCTCGAAGCAGCGCACCGAGCTGCCCAACATCACCGACTCCGATGTCATTGGCGCGTTCCTCGCCGGCACCACCTGCCGTGACCTGGTGAGCAAGTTGGGTCGCAAGACCCCCACCAGGGCGAGCGAGCTGATGGACATCGCCACCAAGTTCGCCTCCGGCCAGGAGGCGGTAGAGGCCATCTTCCGAAAGGACAAGCAGCCCCAGGGCCGCCCGTCGGAAGATGCTCCCGAGGCGTCTACTCCGCGCGGCGCCAAGAAGAAAGGTAGGAGGAAGTCGCAAGCGAAACGCGACGTTCCCGATGCAGACCTTGTCGCCGCCGCCGAGCACAAGAATCCTCGGAAGCCCCCCGGAGGTGCTAACCTCTTCGACAAGGCACTCAAGGAGACGTGCCCCTACCATCAGGGGCCCGTCAAGCACACCCTCGAGGAGTGCGTCATGCTTCGGCGCCACTTCCACAGAGCCGGGCCACCCGCAGAGGGTGGCAGGGCTCACAACGACGACAAAAGGGAGGATCGCCAAGCAGGAGAATTCCCAGAGGTCCGCGACTGCTTCATGATCTACGGAGGGCATGCGGCGAATGCCTCGGCTCGGCATCGTAAGCAAGAGCGTCGGGAGGTCTGCTCGGTGAAGGTGGCGGCGCCAGTCTACCTAGACTGGTCCGACAAGCCCATCACCTTCGACCGGGACGACCACCCCGACCACGTGCCGAGCCCGGGGAAGTACCCGCTCGTCGTCGACCCCGTCATCGGCGACGTCAGGCTCACCAAGGTCCTGATGGATGGGGGCAGCTGCCTCAACATCATCTACGTCGAGACCCTCAGGCTCCTGCGCGTCGATCTGTCATCCGTCCGAGCAGGCGCTGCGCCCTTCCGCGGGATCATTCCCGGGAAGCGCGTCCAGCCCCTCGGACAGCTCGACCTCCCTGTCTGCTTCGGAACACCCTCCAACTTCCGAAGGGAGACTTTGACGTTCGAGGTGGTCGGGTTCCGAGGAACCTACCACGCAGTGCTGGGAAGACCATGCTACGCGAAGTTCATGGCCATCCCCAACTACATTTACCTGAAGCTCAAGATGCCGGGCCCCAACGGGGTCATCACCATCGGCCCCACGTACAAACACGCATTCGAATGCGATGTGGAGTGCGTGGAGTACGCCGAGGCCCTCGCCGAGTTCGAGGCCCTCATTACCGACCTGGAAATCCTCTCCCGAGAGGTGCCGGACGTGAAGCGACATGCCGGCAACTTCGAGCCAGCGGAGACGGTTAAGGCCGTCCCCCTCGACCCCAGTGGCGACACCTCCAAGCAGATTCGAATCGGATCCGGGCTCGACCCCAAATAGGAAGCAGTGCTCATCGACTTTCTCCGCGCAAACACCGACGTCTTTGCGTGGAGTCCCTCGGACATGCCCGGCATACCGAGGGATGTCGCCGAGCACTCGCTGGATATTCGGGCCGGAGCCCGACCGGTCAGACAGCCTCTGCGCCGATTCGACGAGGAAAGGCGCAGGGTGATAGGCGAGGAGATCCACAAGCTGATGGCAGCAGGGTTCATTAAAGAGGTATTCCATCCCGAATGGCTTGCCAACCCTGTACTTGTGAGGAAAAAAGGGGGGAAATGGCGGATGTGTGTAGACTACACTGGTCTCAACAAAGCATGTCCGAAGGTCCCCTACCCTTTACCTCGCATCGATCAAATCGTGGACTCCACTGCAGGGTGCGAAACCCTGTCTTTCCTCGATGCCTACTCAGGGTATCATCAAATCAAGATGAAAGAGTCCGACTAGCTCGCGACTTCTTTCATCACGCCCTTCGGCATGTACTGTTATGTCACAATGCCGTTCGGTTTGAGGAACGCGGGTGCAACGTACCAGCGGTGCATGAACCATGTGTTCGGCGGACACATCGGTCGCACGGTCGAGGCCTACGTCGATGACATCGTAGTCAAGACGAGGAAAGCCTCCGACCTTCTCTCCGACCTCGAACTGACATTCCGGTGTCTCAAGGCGAAGGGCGTCAAGCTTAATCCCGAGAAGTGCGTCTTCGGGGTGCCCCGGGGCATGCTTTTGGGATTCATCGTCTCCGAGCGGGACATCGAAGCCAACCCGGAGAAGATCGCGGCCATCACAAACATGGGGCCCATCAAGGACTTAAAAGGCGTACAGAGGGTCATGGGATGCCTCGCGGCCTTGAGCCGTTTCATCTCGCGCCTCGGCGAAAGAGGCCTGCCCCTGTACCGTCTCTTAAGGAAGGCCGAGTGCTTCACTTGGACTCCCGAGGCCGAGGAAGCCCTCGGGAACCCGAAGGCGCTCCTCACCCAGGCGCCCGTCTTGGTACCCCCAGCTGATGGAGAAACCCTCTTGGTCTACGTCGCCGCAACCACTCAGGTGGTCAGCGCCGCGATCGTGGTCGAAAGGCAGGAAGAGGGGCATGCTTTGCCCATTCAGAGGCCAGTTTACTTCGTCAGCGAAATGCTGTCCGAGACCAAGATCCGCTACCCACAAGTCCAGAAGCTGCTATATGCAGTGATCCTGACGAGGCGAAAGCTGCGACATTACTTCGAGTCTCATCCGGTGACTGTGGTGTCATCCTTCCCCCTGGGGGAGATCATCCAGTGCCGAGAAGCCTCGGGACGGATCGCGAAGTGGGCGGTGGAAATCATGGGCGAGGCAATCTCGTTCGCCCCTCGGAAGGCCATCAAGTCCCAGGCACTGGCGGACTTCGTAGCCGAATGGGTCGACACCCAGTTGCCGACGGCTCCGATCCAACCAGAGCTCTGGACCATGTTTTTCGACGGGTGGCTGATGAAGACAGGGGCCGGCGCGGGCCTGCTCTTCGTCTCGCCCCTCGGGAAACACCTGCGCTACGTGCTCCGCCTCCATTTCCCGGCGTCCAACAATGTGGCTGAGTACGAGGCTCTGATCAACGGATTGCGAATCGCCATCGAGCTAGGGGTCCGACGCCTCGATGCACGCGACGACTCGCAGCTCGTCATTGACCAAGTCATGAAGAACTCCCACTGCCGCGACCCGAAGATGGAGGCCTACTGTGAGGAGGTTCGACGCCTGGAAGACAAGTTCTACGGGCTCGAGCTTAACCACATCGCCCGGCGCTACAACGAGACTGCGGACGAGCTGGCGAAGATAGCCTCGGGGCGAACGACGGTTCCCCCGGACGTCTTCTCCCGAGATCTGCACCAACCCTCCGTCAAGATAGGCGACGCGCCCGGGCCCGAGGCACCCTCGGCCTCGTCCGAGGTGACCTCGGCCCAGCCCGAGCCATCCTCGGCTCAACCCGAGGAACCCTCGGAGCCCGAGGGCGAAGCACTGCGCATCGAGGAGGAGCAGAACGGGGTCATGCCAGATCAAGATTGGCAAACCCCGTACCTGCAATATCTCCACCAAGGAGAACTGCCCCTCGACCGAGCCGAGGCTCGGCGGGTAGCGCGACGCGCCAAGTCGTTCGTCTTGCTGGGCGATGAGAAGGAGCTCTACCACCGAAGCCCCTCGGGCATCCTCCAGCAATGCATCTCCATCGCCGAAGGTCAGGAACTCCTGCGGGAAATACACTCGGGGGCTTGCGGCCATCATGCAGCACCTCGAACCCTCGTCGGGAACGCTTTCCGCCAAGGCTTCTACTGGCCAACGGCGGTGGCTGACGCCACTAGAATTGTCCGCGCCTGCAAAGGGTGCCAATTCTATGCGAAGCAGATCCACCTGCCCGCTCAGGCTCTGCAGACGATACCCATCACCTGGCCCTTCGCTGTGTGGGGTCTGGACCTCGTCGACCCTCTGCAGAAGGCGCCCAGGGGCTACACGCACCTGCTGGTCGCCGTCGACAAATTCTCCAAGTGGATCAAGGTCCGACCCCTGAACAGCATCAGGTCCGAGCAGGCGGTGGCATTCTTCACCAACATCATCCGTCGCTTCGGGGTCCCGAACTCCATCATCACCACAATGGCACCCAGTTCACCGGCAAAAAATTCTTGGATTTTTGCGAGGATCACAACATCCGGGTGGACTGGGCCGCCGTAGCTCATCCCATGTCGAATGGGCAAGTAGAGCGCGCCAATGGCATGATCCTACAAGGGCTCAAGCCTCGGATTTACAACAACCTCAACAAGTTCGGCAAGCGGTGGATGAAGGAACTCCCCTCGGTGGTCTGGAGCCTGAGGACGACGCCGAGCCGAGCCACGGGTTTCACGCCTTTCTTCCTGGTCTACGGGGCCGAGGCCGTCTTGCCCACTGACCTGGAATACGGCTCCCCGAGGGCGAGGGCCTACAACGAAGAAAGCAACCAAGCTAGCCGAGAAGACTCGCTGGACCAGCTGGACGAGGCTCGGGACAGGGCCTTACTGCACTCGGCGCGGTACCAGCAGTCCCTGCGACGCTACCACGCCCGAGGGGTCCGACCCCGAGACCTCCAGGTGGGCGACCTGGTGCTTCGGCTGCGGCAGGACGCCCGAGGGAGGCACAAGCTCACGCCCCCCCTGGGAGGGGCCGTTCATCATCGCCAAAGTTCTGAAGCCCGGAACGTACAAGCTGGCCAACAGTCAAGGCGAGGTCTACGGCAACGCTTGGAACATCCAACAGCTACGTCGCTTCTACCCTTAAGATGTTTCCAAGTTGTTCATATACCCCGCACCCACGCAAAGTTTAGTCAACAAGGAAGGGTCGGCCTCGCCTCGGCAAGGCCCGACCCTCCCTCGGGGGCTAAAAGGGGGGAAACCCCCTCTGCGTCAAAATTTTCCTCGAACAGAAAATCTCTTTTATCAGAATATCTTTCGTGCCTTTTGACTACTTCGAAAAGTGAGTCCTGGAAACAACGGGGTACACGTAAGCAGCCAAGGCTGACCGAGCCGAGGGATTCTTATGCCTCCGGGATACGGATACCTCACTCATCACCTTCTGCGATAAGTAACTCGCGTTCGGATAAGGTGACTCTGCGGATCGAATAAGTCTTTACGTTCGGAAGCCCTTCTGTCAAAGCGATTCTTCGAGCCTTCTCGACTGAGTCGGTGACAGGGCCTCATGGACGGGTGAAAGTACGCGTAAGCGGCAAGGCCGACCGAGCCGAGGGACTCCCACGCCTCCGGGATACGGATACCTCACTCATCACCTTCCGCGAGAAGCAACTCTCGCTCGCACTAACATCCCTGCTACCGACAAAAAGTCCAGATACTCGAAACAAGAGGAAAAGAGACGCAGCTTTATAACGCAGCAAGGGTGTGTGTTCTGGCCTCGACGGCCGCACAAGGCCCACGCTACAAGACGATTTGACCCTGCAGGCTTGGATCTTGATGCTGGAAGAGGGCGATGACACCCTCGGCATCGACAGCACCTTCGGCAAGGCCCGACCTAGCCTCGGACGGCGACGCGGTCCGAGGGCCTCCGCTCCGAAGGACTACGTCATCACCACGCTCGAACAATCTCTGCCAGGGACTTCTCCGAGAACCCGGCCCGAGCGGACGGCTCGGCTAGCCACCTCCGGGGCCTCGGCCGACCGCCTTCCGAGGGCGCCAGCTCGATCCGAAGCCTCGGCTGAGCAACTCCGACGACAATCCTGCCAACAGACAACCCGGCTAGGCTCCGGCCAACCAGGTTTCGTTTCCGAGCCAACTCCGCCTCTGCTCGTGCTGATATCGCTACCCCTGGCCTCAGCTCGTCGAAGAGCGGCCGAGGGGTCTCTTTAACTAAGCTAGAGGAGCCTCGGACAACAGGTCCGACCGAGCCGAGGGACTCCTACGCCTCCGGGATACGGATACCTCACTCGTCACCTTGACACGGGGCAACTCACGTTTGGTGAAGCGGTTCAGATAATCAGCAGGCGAGTCTTAGTGCTCGAAAATGAGGAAAAAACACGGCTCCGCGCCGTAATTACATACATGTTCAGGCCCCGAAAGCCGAAAATGAACAAAAAACCCGGCACTCGAAGTGCCATTACAAACGGAACTCCGGTTCCCCCTCCGCAGGTACGAACAACCCCACTCGATAGGGGAGGGCCTGCGGGGCAACAGAAGACCGACGAACGGCATGTCGCCGACCGCCCCGACAGCGGCGATGATGAAGACTTCTGCCCCGGGGAGCCGAACGGCAGCAGTGATGGCCTCAGGGCGGATACTGCTGCTAGGAGGCCCCCGCCCTTGCCCAAACTCGAGAGGCAAGGACGGGCAGGAGGCCGTAGAGTTGGAGGTCGGTCCACGGCCAGCCTTGGCTGACGTGCCAGCGGAAGAACCTCTTCCAGTTGCCGTGGCAAACGCCGGCGCCGCGAGCGGCTCCGAAGCCACTCGCGTCCGAAGGCCAGGCACGCTGCAGATGCCAGCACCATGGGCAACAACCGCTCCTCCCTCCGATCGCTGAGGGAAGGAGCGGGCCGCCGCCCGCGCGGGGACCGACCCCAACTCGGCACACTCCCCTCCTCAGCCCTGGTGATGAAAATCCTTGAGGCTGAAGGAGGGGCAGAGGCCGCAGCCCGACTCGCTTTCCCCCACCACCAAGCCGGAAGTCACCCTCTTGGGTGACCGCCGGTGGAGGGGTGCGGCCGGGCCGCATGATGAAAATCCTTGAAGCCGAACGATGGCTGAAAGGTACCAACTCCCACGGAGTTGCATTCTTCCAACGATGGAGCGAAAAGACGGCGGTTTCCCCCCATCCGGGGGCTTGGAAGATGGAGAGACACAATGCATAAGGGAGGAAGAAGACACGGTCACCCTACGAAGGGGGTCACCCTCCTTTCAAAGGCAACTCCCCCTGCTTGCACCCTCAACCGTCACGGGCTGAGTCTTCTTCAACACGCCTCCAAAGCCCTCCCCCGCGGCGCGGGGGCTGGGGCCCGCCTGTCATGCAGACCGACTCCAAGCAGAAGAAGCCGAACCGCCGCGCACGACGCACGCAACCGCCCAGCGGTTACAAGTGACCCCCCACCTTTGCCCAGACCAACGGGCGAAAGGGGCAGGCGGCCATGCAGGCGGCATGCAACCGCGCCAAGTGGACGCGCCTCTCCGACTCCTGACAGGCCAGCGCGGAGGCTCAAGCCCACGCGTCGCGCAACTGGCGCGCCGGGTGCTGCATGCGAGCCGCTGTGCCACTCGCTCCACCACCGCACCTCCTTGATTGCGGAACCGGTACCGCGATTCGAGGCGACCCAGCCCACGACCCAGCAGCGCCAGCCTGGCGCAGCGGTCAAACGCGGTCAAAAATGGGCCGGCAGTAATGACGGTGGCAGGCGCGCGAGAGCAGCGGTCACGCCATCTGCCAAGCTCATGTCCCATCCGGAGGCAGCAAGAGAACCCCCTCTCACGGCGTGAAGACGACGCGCCCGTGACCCGTACCTCGAACGGCTCGCGCACGCGCAACGGCAGCCTCGCCAACTACTCGCCCCTGCGCATTAACTCCGCGGCCGGGCAGGCGACGCTTCTAGCAGGAGCGGCTGGCGACGCTTCGCCTTCACCAAAACAACCACGCCGAAAAAGGTACGCCACGACGTTCAATTTCGAATCCCTTTTTCCCTTTTCCTTCTTTCTCTATCTCTTGCAACAGGGACCGGGAAAGGGGATACCCCCAAAGGGATCCTTCCCCGTGAAGGAACTAGGCTCCGAGCCTCCCTACTGATCAGGGGTTCGAAGGCTACCCCCCCGAGGGGTTCAACAGCCGCCTCAGATCGCGTGGGCCCGACACCCACTACTGGTCAGGGGTTCGAAGGTCGGCCTCCCGAAAGGTTCCACGACCGCCTCAGGCTGCTAGGGCTCCGCGCCCATTACTGATCAGGGGTTCGAAGGCTGGCCTGTCGAAGGGTTCACAGTCGCCTCAGACGCCGAGCGAGGGATGACCAGGGGTACGTTCGATACATAACCAAGGCTCGGGCTGCGCTCCCGAGGTACCCTAGGACATTTCCGAGACCAGCGGGAATGACTCTGTAACGGAATCCCATCGGAGGGAGGCAACGAGCCCTCGGACCCCGTCGCTAGGGGACCGGGTCCGGCAGATCACCCGCAGGTACTTTTGGGCGTGCCTCCGGGCCCCTAGCCGACCCCCAACGAACGGGGCACGGACGTCCACTCGGATTACCCGATTGCAGCTCACCGGAGACACCATGTTCGGTGCCCATCGAGGGTAACATGGCGCTCTCCCCCCCTCCTCCTTGCGGAAAGGCGACGTAGGGGCGTATGTAAAAAGTCGAGTCTGTCCCTGATCGTCCTCTCGCTCCGTGCGGAGGCTCGGGGGCTGCTCTCGCAAACCCGGCTCCGGCCGAACCGTTGACAGCGTCAACATACCAGCCCGAGAACTTGGGCCCCGACAGTGCACCTGGGCTACGCCCTGCTCGCATGAGGGAACCGCCAGACCAGCCGAGGCATTACGCAAGGCATTAAGACCTCGAAGGAGTGAAACCACTCCTCCGAGGCCTCGGGGGCTACACCCGGCGGGTGCGCTCGCGCGCACCCACCGGAACAAAGTACCACCGAGAAAGGCTGGTCCCCTTGCAAAAAAGTGCGACGCAAGCCTCCAAGCGAGTGTTAACACTCTCTTCGAGGCTCGGGGGCTACTGTCGGGGACCATAATTAGGGGTACCCTCAAGACGCCTAATTCTCAGCTGGTAACCCCCATCAGCATAAAGCTGTAGAGGCCTGATGGGTTTGATTAAGTCAGGGATCAGTCCATACGAGCGACTCGATCACGCCACGCCCGAGCCTAGCCTCGGGCGAGGGCAGCCGACCCTAAGATGACTCCGTCTCGCCTGAGGCCTCCTCTTTCACGGCAGACGCATCACCGGCTCGCCCGAGGCCCCGCCTTCGATAAGAAGTAACCCTGACTAAATCACCGCGCCAACCGACCAAATCCCTGGGGCCTTCAACGCAAAAGGTAAGACTGACGGGTAGCCAGGCTTGGCCGAAAGCGCCAGAGGAAGCTCCGCCCGACCCAGGGCTCGGACTCGGGCTAAGGCCCCGGAAGACGGCGAACTCCGCTCCGCCCGACCCAGGGCTCGGACTCGGGCTAAGGCCCCGGAAGACGGCGAACTCCGCTCCGCCCGACCCAGGGCTCGGACTCGGGCTAAGGCCCCGGAAGACGGCGAACTCCGCTCCGCCCGACCCAGGGCTCGGACTCGGGCTAAGGCCCCGGAAGACGGCGAACTCCGCTCCGCCCGACCCAGGGCTCGGACTCGGGCTAAGGCCCCGGAAGACGACGAACTCCGCCTCGCCCGACCCAGGGCTCGGACTCGGGCTAAGGCCCCGGAAGACGACGAACTCCGCCTCGCCCGACCCAGGGCTCGGACTCCGCCTCGGCCTCTGCCGAACGACCTCCGCCTCGCCCGACCCAGGAGTTCGGGCTCGGCCTCTGTCATGCAGGACGGACTCGACCTCGACTACGGAGGAGCCTCCACGTCGCCCGACCTAGGACACAAGACCGCCACGTCAACAGGAAGCGTCATCATCACCCTGCCATGAGCCGACTTGGGTCGCAGAGAACAAGACCGGCGTCCCATCTGGCCAGCTCCGCCAGATAGGCAATGATGGCGCCCCACTAGACCATGACGACGGCAACTCTCGCCTCCCTTACGAAAGCAGGGAGACGTCAGCAAGAGCACAGCTGTTCCGACAGCTGTCCCTCCATCAGGCTCCACTGCTTCTCCAACAGCCACGACGCCACACCAACAGGGTGCCAAGATCTCTCCGGCTGCCACCTTGGCATGTACTTAGGGCGCTAGCTCTCCCTCGCTAGACACGTAGCACCTTGCTACACCCCCATTTTGTACACCTGGATCCTCTCCTTACGACTATAAAAGGAAGGACCAGGGCCTTCTTAGAGAGGGTTGGCCTCGCGGGAACGAGGGCAGGGGCAGGCGCTCTCTCGGGGCCGCTCGCTCCCCTCACCCGCGCGGACGCTTGTAACCCCCTACTGCAAGCGCACCCGACCTGGGCGCGGGACGAACACGAAGGCCGCGGGAATTCTCCGACTCCCTCACGACCCGGCTCCGGCCACCTCGCTCTCGCTCTCTCTCTCCCCCCTTCGCGCTCGCCCATGCGCTCGACCCATCTGGGCTGGGGCACGCGGCACACTCACTGGTCGGCTCGGGGACCCCCCGGTCTCGGAACGCCGACAACATGGTTCATGCACCGCTGGTACGTTGCACCCGCGTTCCTCAAACCGAACGGCATTGTGACATAACAGTACATGCCGAAGGGCGTGATGAAAGAAGTCGCGAGCTAGTCGGACTCTTTCATCTTGATTTGATGATACCCTGAGTAGGCATCGAGGAAAGACAGGGTTTCGCACCCTGCAGTGGAGTCCACGATTTGATCGATGCGAGGTAGAGGGTAGGGGACCTTCGGACATGCTTTGTTGAGACCAGTGTAGTCTACACACATCCGCCATTTCCCCCCTTTTTCCTCACAAGTACAGGGTTGGCAAGCCATTCGGGATGGAATACCTCCTTGATGAACCCTGCTGCCATCAGCTTGTGGATCTCCTCGCCTATCACCCTGCGCCTTTCCTCGTCGAATCGGCGCAGAGGCTGTCTGACCGGTCGGGCTCCGGCCCGAATATCCAGCGAGTGCTCGGCGACATCCCTCGATATGCCGGGCATGTCCGAGGGACTCCACGCAAAGACGTCGGCGTTTGCGCGGAGAAAGTCGACGAGCACTACTTCCTATTTGGGGTCGAGCCCGGATCCGATCCGAATCTGCTTGGAGGTGTCGCCACTGGGGTCGAGGGGGACGGCCTTAACCGTCTCCGCTGGCTCGAAGTTGCCGGCATGTCGCTTCACATCCGGCACCTCTCGGGAGAGGCTTTTCAGGTCGGCAATGAGGGCCTCGGACTCGGCGAGGGCCTCGGCGTACTCCACGCACTCCACATCGCATTCGAATGCGTGTTTGTACGTGGGGCCGACGGTGATGACCCCGTTGGGGCCCGGCATCTTGAGCTTCAGGTAAGTGTAGTTGGGGATGGCCATGAACTTCGTGTAGCATGGTCTTCCCAGCACTGCGTGGTAGGTTCCTCGGAACCCGACCACCTCGAACGTCAAAGTCTCCCTTCGGAAGTTGGAGGGTGTTCCGAAGCAGACAGGGAGGTCGAGCTGTCCGAGGGGCTGGACGCGCTTCCCGGGAATGATCCCGTGGAAGGGCGCAGCGCCTGCTCGGACGGATGACAGATCGACGCGCAGGAGCCTGAGGGTCTCAACGTAGATGATGTTGAGGCAGCTGCCCCCATCCATCAGGACCTTGGTGAGCCTGACGTCGCCGATGACGGGGTCGGCGACGAGCGGGTACTTCCCCGGGCTCGGCACGTGGTCGGGGTGGTCGTCCCGGTCGAAAGTGATGGGCTTGTCGGACCAGTCTAGGTAGACTGGCGCCGCCACCTTCACCGAGCAGACCTCCCGACGCTCTTGCTTACGATGCCGAGCCGAGGCATTCGCCGCATGCCCTCCGTAGATCATGAAGCAGTCGCGGACCTCTGGGAACTCTCCTGCTTGGCGATCCTCCCTTTTGTCGTCGTCGTGAGCCCTGCCACCCTCTGCGGGTGGCCCGACCCTGTGGAAGTGGCGCCGAAGCATGACGCACTCCTCGAGGGTGTGCTTGACGGGCCCCTGATGGTAGGGGCACGTCTCCTTGAGTGCCTTGTCGAAGAGGTTAGCACCTCCGGGGGGCTTCCGAGGGTTCTTGTGCTCGGCGGCGGCGACAAGGTCTGCATCGGGAACATCGCGTTTCGCTTGCGACTTCCTCCTGCCTTTCTTCTTGGCGCCGCGCGGAGTAGACGCCTCGGGAGCATCTTCCGACGGGCGGCCCTGGGGCTGCTTGTCCTTTCGGAAGATGGCCTCTACCGCCTCCTGGCCGGAGGCGAACTTGGTGGCGATGTCCATCAGCTCGCTCGCCCTGGTGGGGGTCTTGCGACCCAACTTGCTCACCAGGTCACGGCAGGTGGTGCCGGCGAGGAACGCGCCAATGACATCGGAGTCGGTGATGTTGGGCAGCTCGGTGCGCTGCTTCGAGAATCGCCGGATGTAGTCCCGAAGGGACTCTCTCGGCAGTTGCCGACAGCTTCGGAGGTCCCAGGAATTCCCGGGGCGCACGTACGTGCCCTGGAAGTTGCCGGCGAAAGCTTGGACCAGATCTTCCCAGTTGGAAATCTGCCCCGGAGGCAGGTGCTCCAACCAGGCACGAGCGGTGTCGGAGAGGAACAGGGGGAGGTTGCGGATGATGAGGTTGTCGTCGTCCGTCCCACCCAGCTGACAGGCCAGGCGGTAGTCCGCGAGCCACAATTCCGGTCTCGTTTCCCCCGAGTACTTCGTGATAGTAGTCGGGGGTCGGAATCGGGGCGGAAACGGCGCCCGCCGAATGGCTCGGCTGAAGACCTGCGGACCGGGTGGTTCGGGCGAGGGACTCCGATCCTCCCCGCTGTCGTAGCGTCCCCCACGCCTGGGGTGGTAGCCTCGGCGCACCCTTTCGTCGAGGCGTGCCCGACGGTCACGATGAGGGTGCTCGTCGCCGAGGTGGCCCGGGGCCGCAGGCGCGGTGTTGCGCGTGCGCCCGGTATAGACCGAGGCTTCCCGCGTGAGTCGGGAAGTCGCGGCACGAGGTTCCGAGGGGTACCCCTGCCTTCGGGAGGCAGAGCTCTCGGCCCGCCGGGCCGCAGCGCCTTCCAGGAGATGCTTGAGTTCTCCCTGGATTCGCTGTCCCTCGGTGGTTGATGACTCCGGCATCGCGCGGAGGAGCATCGCTGCGGCGGCCAGGTCCTGACCGGTTCTGCCGGATGCGGGTGGCGGTCTGTCCCTGGCATCGTTGGCGATGCGGTGCTGGAGACCTTGGGGCAGGTGACGTATTCCTCCGGCTGGGGGCTGGCTCGCCCATACCTGCCCGATGTTCTGGCGGATTGCCTCGAGCGCTCCTGCTCCCTCATCGAGCCCGGCCTGCGCCCCGCGGACTTGCTCGAGCTGTGGGTCGTGACCCCCCGCCGGAACGGGGACCACAGCTAGCTCCCGCGGGATGTCGGCGCGAGGCGCTGGCCTAGGGGGATCACCATCCTCCGGCATGCCGAGACAGCCGCCTCCGGAGGGATCCCCCAGCTCGATGTGGAAACATTCGCGGCTCGGGCCGCAGTCCTTGTCGTCAAGGCTGCGGCTGCCGTCGGAACGGTCGGAGAGGCAGTAGTCACATGCGGTCATGAAGTCCCGCATGGCACTGGGGTTGCCAAATCCGGAGAAATCCCAGCAGATGATGGGGTCGTCATCTTCCTCGGACCCAGAGGGTCCGTAGGTCGAGACACCCGTCAATCGGTCCCAAGGCGACCGCACACGAAACCCCAGAGAGGTTGCACTCGCCTCAACGTGAGCGCCCGCCAAAGCGAGGTCGCCAGGCGGGTTGAGGCCGAGTCGAAATGACGAAAGATGGGTAGCAGTCGGTACCTTTTTGTCGACGAGGAGCGATGAAGTCACGTCGGGGGCTGATCGCGCAGTCGTCTTGGGTACGAGGGCGACGTCCTGTAGGCCCTTCGTGAGCGCGCCGGCGTCGTCCACCTGCTCGGGGTTGACGTGTTGCGGGGGGATGCTGCTCGCCTTTGCCTCGAACGCGAGGGCGACGCTTGGCGTGTCCTCCGTTGGGGCGCCGGGGATGTCGATTTGCTCGACAGCCGTCGGAGCGCAGCCTCCCGCTCGGCCCTGGTTGCCCCGCCTCCTCCTTCGATGGCGAGGGAGAGGACGGAGCGAGCTCGAAAGTTGTCCTTCCCCCACGCGGGAAAGGCGTCGTCGATTCCACCGCCGGTGGGCGGGCTGTCCGCCACCATTGTCGCTGTCGCGCGGCGGTGGAAGGAGTATCATGTCGTAGCCGCTGTCGAGAGACATGAACTCGAGGCTCCCGAAACGGAGCACCGTCCCGGGTTGGAGAGGTCGTTGGAGACTGCCCATCTGGAGCTTGACGGGAAACTGCTCGTCAACACGCAGCGTGCCCCTACCTGGCGCGCCAACTGTCGGCGTTCCGAGACCGGGGGGGGGGTCCCCGAGCCGACGAGTGAGTGTGCCGCGTGCCTCAGCCCAGATGGGTCGAGCGCGTGGTGCGAGCGCGAAGGGGGGAGAGAGAGAGAGAGAGCGAGGTGGCCGGAGCCGGGTCGTGAGGGAGTCGGAGAATTCCCGCGGCCTTCGTGTTCGTCCCGCGCCCAGGTCGGGTGCGCTTGCAGTAGGGGGTTACAAGCGTCCGCGCGGGTGAGGGGAGCGAGCGGCCCCGAGATAGCGCCTGCCCCTGCCCTCGTTCCCGCGAGGCCAACCTTCTCTAAGAAGGCCCTGGTCCTTCCTTTTATAGTCGTAAGGAGAGGATCCAGGTGTACAAAATGGGGGTGTAGCAAGGTGCTACGTGTCTAGCGAGGGAGAGCTAGCGCCCTAAGTACATGCCAAGGTGGCAGCCGGAGAGATCTTGGCACCCTGTTGGTGTGGCGTCGTGGCTGTTGGAGAAGCAGTGGAGCCTGATGGAGGGACAGCTGTCGGAACAGCTGTGCTCTTGCTGACGTCTCCCTGCTTTCGTAAGGGAGTTGAGAGTCGCCGTCGTCATGGTCTAGTAAGGCGCCATCATTGCCTATCTGGCGGAGCTGGCCAGATGGGACGCCGGTCTTGTTCTCTGCGACCCGAGTCGGCTCAGGGCAGGGTGATGATGACGCTTCCTGTTGACGTGGCGGTCTTGTGTCCTAGGTCGGGCGTCGTGGAGGCTCCTCCGAAGTCGAGGTCGAGTCCGTCCTGCATGACAGAGGCCGAGCCCGAACTCCTGGGTCGGGCGAGGCGGAGGTTGTTCGGCAGAGGCCGAGGCAGAGTCCGAGCCCTGGGTCGGGCGAGGCGGAGTTCATCGTCTTCCGGGGCCTTAGCCCGAGTCCGAGCCCTGGGTCGGGCGGAGCGGAGTTCGCCGTCTTCCGGGGCCTTAGCCCGAGTTCGAGCCCTGGGTTGGGCGGAGCGGAGTTCGCCGTCTTCCGGGGCCTTAGCCCGAGTCCGAGCCCTGGGTCGGGCGGAGCGGAGTTCGCCGTCTTCCGGGGCCTTAGCCCGAGTCCGAGCCCTGGGTCGGGCGGAGCGGAGTTCGCCGTCTTCCGGGGCCTCAGCCCGAGTCCGAGCCCTGGGTCGGGCAGAGCCTCCTATGGCACCTCTGGCGAAGTCTGGTCGCCCGTCGGTCTTACCTTTTGCGTTAAACGCCCCGGTGACTTGGTCGGTTGGCGCGGTGATTTAGTCAGGGTTTCTTCTTATCGAAGGCGGGGCCTCGGGCGAGCCGGTGATGCGTCTGCCGTGAAAGAGGAGGCCTCAGGCGAGACGGAGTCATCTTAGGGTCGGCTGCCCTCGCCCGAGGCTAGGCTCGGGCGTGGCGTGATCGAGTCGCTCGTATGGACTGATCCCTGACTTAATCAAACCCATCAGGCCTCTGCAGCTTTATGCTGATGGGGGTTACCAGCTGAGAATTAGGCGTCTTGAGGGTACCCCTAATTATGGTCCCCGACAGCCGTCGTCTCCCAGTCAACTTTGGGTTGCTGGATCGTTGTCTCCTTATGATGTAATTATTTATTTATTTTGTACATAACTCATATTATATAGTAAAGATGTGACATTCGTTTCTGTACCACTATTCATCATATGTGTGAGACTTGGTCCCAGCACACCTGGTGATTATTTCGTACCCGGGTTTTGGGCCCCTAAAACCTGGGTGTGAGAACTTCCTAACCCTTGGCAAAGTCTGCTGGCGATGGGCACACTGGACAGTCCGGTGGCGCACCGGATAGTCACTGTTCACTATCCGGTGTGCGCCACGTCAGCGCGCCCGTTAGGGTTTGGAGCTGTTGACCGTTGGAGCTCTTTGTCTTTTTGCCCCACCGGACAGTCCGATGGCCTCTGACTTCTACGCTCTGACTTCTGCGCGGCACTATTTGACACTATAGACTTTTGCAGTCGACCGTTGGTGTGCAGGGAGCCGTTGCTCCGCTGGCTCACCGGACAGTCCGGTAAATTATAGCAGAGGGTGCCCCTGGAATTCCCAAGAGTGGTTGGTTTGATTGTATACGGGCCTGGTGTACCGGACACTGTCCGGTGCGCCAATTTTCTGCACATTCTAAGTCCTTTGCTCCAAATTTGGTTGTGTCCCTAACTAAATTTCTTTCTTGGTTTGTGTTGAACCTTATGCACCTGAGATAAATGGTATCTAGACAAACTAGTTAGTACATGTGGTTTGTGTTGGTCATCAACCACCAAAATCTATTTATAGGAAATTATTATGTCCATTTCCATTTAATTCTCCCCCGTTTTGGTGATTGATGCCAACACTAACCAAAGCAAATAAGAAGTATAGCGATGTAACTAGTTTGTAAGTGAGATAGATGTGCATAGGTTACTTAGAATTAAACCAATGAAAGGCTTTATGCATATGTATAAGAATGAATGGATTTCTTTTCCCTTATTTAACATTTTGGACCACATTTGCACCTCTTATTTGTTTTCACAAATCGTCTGGGAAAATCTTTTCAAAATCTTTTGCAAATAGTCAAAGATATAGAAATGTGATTGCAAGAAGCATTTTTAAGATTTGAAATTCCTCCCCCTGTTTCAAATGCTTTTCCTTTGACTAAATAAAAGCTCCCCCTGAATGAATTCTCCCCTTAGCTTTCAAGAGGGTTTTTGAAATAGATACCAAGTGATATTATATCAATTGAAATTTTTCATACTAACTTGATATTTTGAAACTGAATAAGATACCAATTTAAAATTGACTTTAATATACCTATTGAAAATTCATTTTGAGGCTAACTCAATTACCATTTGAAATAAACATTTGTGAAATTTTTTGAAATGGTGGTGGTGCGGTCCTTTTGCTTTGTGCTTAATATTTTCTCCCCCTTTGGCATTAATCGCCAAAAACAGAGAACTTGAGAGCCCCTTACAATTTTCCCCTTTTGGGGCCTAATACTTTCTCCCAAAAGGTAAAGTAAATATGAGTGAAGGGTCATACCAATTGAGAGTTACATGAGTATCGGCAAAGGATAAATGGTACCGTCAGAGTTGGAGTGGAAGCCTTGTCTTTGCCGAGTACTCCATTTCCCTTTCAATCTAAGACTAATCATAGAGATATACTTGAAAACACATTAGTCTTAGCCTTGGCACAAGAAGAATAAGAAATATGCATTTCTACCAAATGAAAGAGACATGATCAAAGGTATATTCATGAGCTATGTGTGCAATGTTTCAATCAAAGTTCCGAGAATCAAGTATATTTAGCTCATTACTAAGTTTGCTAAAAGTCTTCTCATCTACTGGCTTAGTAAAGATATCGGCTAATTGGTTGTGAGTGCTCACATAAGCAATTTCGATATCCCCCTTTTGTTGGTGATCTCTCAGAAAGTGATACCGGATGTCTATGTGCTTAGTGCGGCTGTGTTCAACGGGATTATCCGCCATGCGGATTGCACTCTCATTATCACATAGGAGAGGAACTTTGCTCAACTTGTAGCCATAGTCCCTAAGGGTTTGCCTCATCCAAAGTAATTCTGCACAACAATGACCTGCGACAATGTACTCGGCTTCGGCGGTGGAAAGAGCTACGATGTTTTGTTTCTTTGAAGCCCAAGACACCAGGGATTTTCCCAGATGCTGACAAGTCCCTAATGTGCTCTTTATATCTATTTTACATCTGGCATAATCAGCATCAGAATACCTAATTAGATCAAAGGTAGATCCCTTAGGGTACCAAAGCCCAAACTTAGGAGTGTAAACTAAATATCTCATGATTCTTTTCACGGCCCTAAAGTGGATTTCCTTAGGATTATTCTGGAACCTTGCACACATGCATACTGAAAGCATAATATCCAGTCGAGATGCACATAAGTAGAGTAAAGAACCTACCATCGACTGGTATACCTTTTGATCTACAGATTTACCTCCCATGTCGTGGTCGAGATGCCCATTAGTTCTCATGGGTGTCTTGATGGGTTTGCCATTCTTCATTCCAAACTTCTTAAGTATGTCTTGAATGTACTTAGTTTAGCTGATGAAGGTGCCCTCTTGGAGTTGCTTGATTTGAAATCCAAGGAAATACTTCAACTCCCCCATCATAGGCATCTCGAATTTTTGTATCATAATCCTACTAAACTCTTCACAAGATGATTTGTTAGTAGACCCAAATATAATATCATCAACATAAATTTGGCATATAAATAAGTCTTTTGCAATAGTTTTAGTGAAGAGAGTAGGATCGGCTTTACTGACTTTGAAGCCATTAGTGATAAGAAAGTCTCGCAGGCATTCATACCATGCTATTCGGGCTTTCTTGAGCCCATAAAGCGCCTTTGAGAGCTTATACACATGGTTAAGATACTCACTATCTTCAAAATCGGAAGGTTGCTCAACATAGACCTATTCCTTGATAGGGCCATTGAGGAAGGCACTTTTCACGTCCATTTGATAAAGCTTAAAGCCATGGTAAGTAGCATAGGAAAGTAATATATGAATTGACTCAAGCCTAGCTATCGGTGCATAAGTTTCATCGAAATCCAAACCTTCGACTTGTGAATATCCCTTTGCAACAAGTCGGGCTTTGTTCCTTGTCACCACACCATGCTCATCCTGCTTGTTGTGGAATACCCACTTGGTACCTACAACATTTTGGTTAGGATGTGGAACTAAATGCCATACCTCATTCCTCGTGAAGTTGTTGAGCTCCTCTTGCATTGCCACCACCCAATCCAGGTCTCTTAGTGCATCCTCTATCCTATATGGCTCAATAGAGGACACAAAAGAGTAATGTTCACAAAAAATGTGCAACTCGAGATCTAGTGGTTACCCCCTTATGAATGTCACCAAGAATGGAGTTGACGGGGTAATCTCTTTGAATTGCTTGGTGAACTCTTGGGTGTGGCGGTCTTTGATCCATAATTTGTTGTTCATCTTCCTTGTCCTCATTATCATCCCCCCCCTTGATCAATGTCCTCTTCTTGAGGTGGCTCATCGTCTTGATCTTCATCCTCTTCTTGTTGAGCCTTGTCCTCATCCTGAGTTGGTGGAGATGCTTGCATGGAAGATGATGGTTGATCTTGTGCTTGTGTGGGCTCTTCGGGTTCTTTTGGACACCATCCCCAATGGACATGTTCCTTAGCGCGACGCACAGAGCCTCTTCATCATCTAATTCATCAAGATTAACTTGCTCCACTTGGGATACATTAGTCTCATCAAACACAATGTCACAAGAAACTTCAACTAATCCAGTGGATTTGTTGAAGACTCTATATGCCCTTGTGTTTGAGTCATAACCTAGTAAAAAGCCTTCTGCCGCTTTAGGAGCAAATTTAGAACTTCTACCCCTCTTAATAAGAATAAAGCATTTGCTCCCAAAGACTCTAAAATAAGAAACATTGGGCTTTTTACCAGTAAGGAGTTGATACGATGTTTTCTTGAGGATTTGGTGAAGGTATAACCGGTTGATGGAGTAGCAGGCGGTGTTAATCGCCTCCGCCCAAAACCGTTCCGGAGTCTTGTCCTCATCAAGCATGGTCCTTGCCATATCCAGTAGAGTTCTATTTTTCCTCTCCACTACACCATTTTGTTGAGGTGTGTAGGGAGAAGAGACCTTATGCTTGATGCCCTCCTCCTCAAGAAATCCTTCAATTTGGGAATTCTTGAACTCCATCCCATTATCGCTTCTAATCTTTTTGATTCTCAAACCAAACTCATTTAAGCCCATCTCAAGAATCTTTTTAAGGTCTCTTAGGTTTGAGATTTTTCCTGCAAAAAGAATACCCAAGTGAAGCGAGGATAATCATCCACAATAACTAGACAGTACTTACTCCCGCCGATGCTTATATATGCGATCCGACTGAATAGGTCCATGTGGAGTAGCTCAAGCGGCCTGTCAGTCGTCATGATGTTCTTGTGTGGATGACGGACTCCAACTTGCTTTCCTGCTTGGCATGCACTACAACTCCTGTCTTTCTCAAAATGAACATTTGTTAGTCCTAAAATGTGTTCTCCCTTTAGAAGCTTGTGAAGATTCTTCATCCCAACATGGGCAAGTCGGCGATGCTAGAGCCAGCCCATATCAGTCTTAGCAATCAAGTAAGTGTCTAGTTCAGCTTGATTATCATTAAAATGAACTAAATATAGCTGATCATCTAACACTCCCTTAAATGCTATTGAATCATCACTTCTTCTAAAGGCAGTAACACCTACATCAGTAAAAAGACAATTGTAGCCCATTTTGCATAATTGAGAAATAGAAAGCAAATTGTAATCTAAAGAATCTACGAGAAAAACATTAGAAATGGAATGGTCAGGTGATATAGCAATTTTACCCAACCCTTTGACCAAAGCTTGATTTCCATCCTCGAATGTGATAGCTATTTAGGGATCTTCATTTTTCTCATATGAGGAGAACATCCTTTTCTCCCCTGTCATGTGGTTTGTGCACCCGCTATCGATTGTCTAACTTGATCCACCAGATGCATAAACCTACAAAACAAATTTAGGCCTTGTTCTTAGGTACCCAAACGGTCTTGGGTTCTTTCACATTAGAAACAAGTACCTTGGGTACCCAAACACAAGTCTTGGGACTCTTGTGTTTGCCCCCAACATATTTGGCAACTACTTTGCCTAATTTGTTAGTTAGCACATAAGAAGCATCAAAAGTCTTAAATGAAATATTATGCTCATTTAATGCATTAAGAATTTTCTTATGAGGCATTTTAATATGAGTGGTATGCATAGAACTAGAAGCCTCATTTTTATACATAAAAGCATGATGAGAAACAGTATGAGGTTTTCTAGCATGAATTTTCCTAATTTTATGCTCAAGATGGTTTGCAGGGTATAAAATGTATCCCTCTCTATCCTGAACCATGGGAGCCTTGCCCTTTACAAAATTAGACAATTTCTTAGGCGCCAACTTGACATTGCTTTGGCTTCCTTGTTGGAACCCAATGCCACCCTTAATGCCAGGGCGTCTCCCATTATAGAGCATGCTTAAATTTTTCATTTTCTAGTTCATGCTCGGTAATTTTAGCATTTAATGTAGCTATGTGATCATTTTGTTGTTTAATCATAGCAAGGTGATCATCAATAGCTTTAAATTTATATCTCTACATCTAGTGCAAATGGAGACATGCTCAACGGTAGATGTAGGGGGTTTGCAAACATTCAATTCTTCTATCTTAGCATTTAAACCAGCATTCTCATTTCTAAGATAGGAAATTGAATCATTGCAAATGCTAAGCTCTCTAGACAAGTTTTCACATTTTTCTACTTCTAGAGCATAAGCATTTTTCAATTTAACAAATTTTTTATTTTGTTTAACGAGCAAGTCCTTTTGGCATTCCAAGAGATCATCCTTCTCGTTAATGGTTTCAATTAATTCATTCAATTTTTTCTTTTGGTCCATGTTAATGTTGGTAAAGAGAGAAATTAAATCATCTTCATTATCATTAGAGCTACCCTCATCATCGAATGTAGTATATTTGGGGGTGGCTCTAGAGTGTACCTTCTTCTTCTTCTTGCCGTCCTTAGCCATGAGACACTTGTGGCCGACATTGGGGAAGAGGAGGCCTTTGTTGATGGTGATGTTTGCGGCGTCCTCGTTGGAGGAGGAGTCGGTGGAGCTCTCGTCGAAGTCCCATTCCTGCACCATGTGTGCTTCGCCACCCTTCTTCTTGTAATATCTTTTCTTCTCCATTTTCTTCTTCCCCTTCTTGTCGTTGTCCCTGTCACTTTCACTTATATATGGACATTTTGCAATGAAATGACCGTACTTACCACATCAGTAGCACACCCTTTTGGAGCGGGGCTTGTAGTCCTTCCCCCTCCTTTACTTGAGGATTTGGCAAAAGCTCTTGATGATAAGAGCAATCTCCTCGTTGTCGAGCTTAGAGGCGTCAATTGGAAGCCTACTTGGTGTAGACTCCTCCTTCTTTTCTTCTATTGCCTTGAATTCAATGGGTTGCACCTCAGGTGTGGAGGTGGCGCCTTGCTCCAAGTTGACAATATGTTTGGAGTCTTTGATCATTAATTCATAGCTCACAAACTTGCCAATAACCTCCTCGGGAAACATCTGTTTATATCTAGGATCCCCACGTATTAATTGAACTTGAGTAGGATTACGAAAAACGAGGGATCTAAGAATAACCTTGACCATTTCATGGTCATCCCACTTTGTGCTCCCGAGGTTGCGCACTTGGTTGACCATCGTCTTGAGCCGGTTGTACATGGCTTGCGGCTCTTCCCTTTGTTGAGGAAATTGACCGAGCTCTCCCTTCATGCGCGGTTTTGAGGACGTCCCAAATTTCTTTGGCATTCTTTAACCCTTGCACCTTATTATACTCCTCTCGACATAAAGAGGCGAGGAGTATAGAAGTAGCTTGGGAGTTAACTTGCCTAGTTTGGGCGGCCTCGTCCGAGTCATAGTCCTTGTCCCCTACATGTGGTGCCTGTGCTCCAAATTTAACAATGTCCCATATGCTTTCATGGAGTAAGGTTAGATGATGCCTCATTTTATCACTCCACATACAATAATCTTCACCATCAAAATATGGTGGTTTGCCTAAGAAACAGAAAGTAGAGGAGTGCGCTTGGAAATACGGGGATAGTGTAGGGGCATGTTGGGGCGAAGCCGAACACGCCACCCTTCGCTCCACGACTTCGTCCTTGCCTTGCACAGACGAAGGCTGGACCCATAGAACCCACCAGAACAGGCCGAGGGCGCCAATCAGATGGAGGCCTGCTCGACCCCCTTCGCTCTCGTGTTACAAGACAAAGGCCCTGCTGAAGTCTACGGACCTCCCGCCCCCTCACCACCAGGGGAGGCCCATGTGCGATTCGGCCTATAGAGATGGGCCCCGCCGGGACAGATGTAATAAGGGTCGTGTCTGTAATAAAGTTTACCGTAATGACTGTCTGTAACCTCCCCTCGTGGGAATATTCTGGGGATAAACCGGGTACTCGAGGGTCCAAATGTCTTTGACAGGGACAGACGACCCCTCGAGTACCTATAAATACCCCCGTTCTGTGCCCAGGCACGGAGAGATTAACGAAGCTTCTGGCATTCCGTGTTAAGCTTTGCAAACCCTTTCCTTACTTTCCTATTGGATCGACCTATCTTTGAGGACAGGTTCCAACATTTGGCGCCCACCGTTCATGCGACGAAAAAACAACCCGCGATGGCCCCCAAGAGAGCAACTTCGAAGGTTGCTGCATCCATCGATGACGCAGCAAAGGCAGCACTACTGGCGAAAAAGAAAGGCAAGGCCCTCGTGGACACCACCCTCTAGGAGGCCTTCAAAGATGACGCTGTCAACAGCAAGAGACAGCGCCAAGACCACCCCACCCCTGACGACACTGTATGCACCTGCAGTTCCGAAGGCGCACCACAAGCTCCACCACCAGGCTTCGCTCCGCCAGAGGGCAAAGACACCATAGAGGACGGAGAAGTCATCGGCATCTCAGCCGAAGACCAGCTAAAGCTGCGAGCTCTGCACATCAAAAACAACCACCTGCAGAAGCAGAAAGAAATCCTTGAAGCTAAGCGCCAATGAGTCACCATGCAAGCCAAGGTGCGTCAAATGATACACGATGAGGAGCAGAGAGCTCGGGAGCTAGAGCAAGAGATCGCGCTCATGCAAGGCGAAGGCTAATACAACCTGCAGCGCGGACCCCTCACACCGCTAGTGCCTCTACAACAGTACATTCAAGCTGGAGACCCATTCCAACCACAGCGCAACCCCTTCATTCCACCAGCCGCAGCTTTCCAGGGGATCAACTATCTTGACGAGCGAAGCCCTCTGGATCCGCAGCTCCAGGCATCGCCCTGGCCCGCCAACTTTAGGGCCGACACCTACCCCAAATACAACAGCAGCACCGACCCGGCTCAGTACATCATGAGCTACCAGGTAGCCGTCGTATCGTCCGGAGGGGACAATGCCACCATGGCCAAATCCTTGACTTGGTACACCAGGTTACCGCCATTGTCCATCGAGTCCTGAAAAGCGCTTCGCGACAAGTTCCTGCTCAACTTCCAAGGGTACCGACCCGATACAGATGCCCTAGCCAAGTTATCCCTCTATAAGCAGCAGGAGAAGGAGACCCTTCGCGAATACTACAGGAAATTCCTGACGCTCAAATCGCAACTGCCATCAGTTGACGACCACATCGCAATTGTTGGGGACTTGTTCTCAAATGCTATGAATTAAGAACAAGGCAACATAAAAATGTTAAATGTTAATGCCCTTTGTCCACTGAAGCATTATCTCCCCAAGGATTTAATGAACTTCGGACGAAGGTCGCAGATTAAATATCACGAAGGTCATACCTTCGTGATTAGGTTTATAGAACAATGTAAAATGAAGCATAACGTGTAAAACATATGTTAGAAGCAGATAACATTATTCTTATATTTCATTATATGGATCTGAATATTAAAACATGACGTTTGAGTACGTTTATACCTTCTCCTCGACGGAAAACAATAATTCCAGTGTGATGCGTCAACAATTACAAGATTGCGTGAACAGTATAGGGGTACTGTTCATCTATTTATAGGCACAGAACACAGCCTATGTGAAATTACATTTATCCCCTTTATAATCAATTACAATACTGACACAAAACATCATGGGTCTTTGAGTCATTTGATCTTTAAGTCGGTTCGCCCCCTATGTCTTGAGACTTGTCACTGTGCCAAAGCTCTATCGGTGATAACTTCGGCGCTGTTCTTGAAAGGATCTTACCGAAGGTGTTTTCCTCTTTTAGGATCTTCGGCTACGAAGCATACCCCCAACAGCAATCCACTACGCCATCAGTGGTCTTCGGGTAGGCGTCATGTACAGTCATTGCATCAGAGACCCACCCAAGGATCTATAGGAGCTATACCAGTTATTTGAGAAGTATGCTAGGTCTGAGGAGCTCCATCAACGCAAGGTTAAATCTCAGAGAAAGCCCAAGGACCCTCCACAGTCTAGCAGAACCTAGACCAGGCCGGTGCAGCCAGATTCCGGCCGGGACAATCACAATCATCAGCAGGTGCACAACATAGCCAATCAGCACCCAGCCGGAGAGGCCACCCGTCGTTAGGAATACCACCCCAAGGCCATGGCAACGACGCAAGAGGAAGAGGCCGCAGATGGACACAGCAGCCACACAGATTCTATTGCTTGTTTCACAGCGAAGACTGCACGCACCCAATAAGGGATTGTCCGGAGACCAAGGCCACCAAGGACAGAATGTCTAGAGCACAACTAGCCGACAACCAGAGGGTCGTCGCGCACACGTACCATCATCAGCAACCCTACCACAACGAGCAAATCCAGCATCCACCCAACCATGCTTACCAGCACCATCAAGAGGTGCAGGTTCTACCACCACTGCCTCTGCATCGCCCAAATCCTCTGCACCACAACTACCGCCCACAAGCACCCAAACAAGAAGACTTCGCTGAGCCACCATATCACGGAGTCATCCACATGATCACTGGGGGATCAAGCGTGGACTTCGACACAAAGCGGCAGAAAAGGGACCACTACCGAAGTGTGAACCATGTCGCTCTTACTGGCCCAGTGGTCCAAACAAAGTGGTCCCATGTACCACTCACTTTCGACGCTAGGGACGTTGACTTGCGCAGCGCTCCACACGTAGACGCCATGGTGATCAACTGCAGGGTAGCAGGCTAGGACCTACATAAAGTGCTGGTCGACAATGGCAGTCAGGCTGACATCATTTTTCTGCACGCCTTCGATTGCATGGGAATAAACCATAGCCTCCTCAAGCCTGTGGATAACCCCCTCTACGGCTTCGGCGGCAAGGGCACCTTCCCGTCGGCAAGATAGAGCTCCCCTTGTCATTTGGTGTAGCACACAATGCGCGAAGTGAGCAAGTCACTTTCGACATTGTCGACATGGTCTACCCATACAATGCCATAATGGGGTGGGGCTCAATCAACAAATTTGAGGCGGCCATTCATGGACTCTACCTCTGTATGAAAATCCCAGGCCCGCAAGGCGTGATCACCATCTACGACGACCAGCAAACAGCGCGCAACATTGAAAGAGACTTTGTTGCACGGCAACGAAACGTACACTGCCTCACGGCAGAGCGCGAAGGCCTCCAAAGCAATCGCCCGGTCGAAGACAAAAAAGTCAAAGCGCAACTCCAAAGTAACAACGGGACGAAGGCGATACCCCTCAACCCAACAACTTCGAGGCAAACGGTAATAATAAGCGAAGACCTGACCTCACGAGACAAAGAAAAACTCCTTTCCTGTCTCTCCCGAAACAAGGATGTCTTTGCTGGGTCCGCCCTCGATCTGGTTGGGGTCAGCCGCTCCATCATCGAACACAGCCTAGGCATCGACCCCTCGGTGCGCCCGAAAAAGCAGCGACTACGAAAAATGTCCGATGAGAAAACTAAGGCAGCCAAGACCGAGGTGCATCACCTGCTAGAAGCCCGATTCATCGAGCCAATCACTTATCCATCATGGCTCGCCAACGTGGTCATGGTGCAGAAGAAGAGTAGCAAGTGGCGCATGTGCATCGACTTCACAAGCCTTAACAAGGCTTGCCCCAAGGATAATTTTCCTTGCCACGAATCGACAAAATTGTTGACAGCGCAACAGGCTGCGAAGTCATGTCCCTCCTTGATTGCTTCTCGGGGTACCACCAAATCTACATGAAAGAGGAGAACAAGGCAAGCACAAGCTTCATTACACCCTTCGGCACGTACTGTTTTGTACGAATGCCTGAGGGACTCAAGAACGCTGGCTCAACCTTTTCTCACCTCACCAAGAAGGTCCTTGAAAACCAAGTCGGCCACAACATTTTAACTTACGACGCTGACATTGTTGTCGCAAGCAAAAGAAAAGAGGACCACCTAGCCGACCTCGCAGAAACATTCGCAAACATGCGCGACGCACGGCTCTGGCTCAACCTTGAGAAGTGTGTCTTCGGAGTTCGCCAGGGAAAAATACTTGGTTACCTAGTATCGCACCGAGGATTGAGGCCAACCCAACCAAGATCCAAGCGATCATCAACATGGCACCTCCGCAGTCCACCAGGGACGTCCAGTGACTGACAGGAAGATTGGTGGCCCTGAACAGATTCATCTCTAAGTCTGCTGAGCGAAGCCTACCCTTCCTCAAAACATTGCATGGTGTGAAAGACTTCGCTTGGGGCCCAGAGTAGGCAGCGGCCTTCGAGTCGCTCAAACAACACTTGTCTGACTTAGCAACTCTGACAAGCCTCGACCCTTCGCTGCCACTGCTTCTCAACATTGTGGCTTCACCATGAGCAGTCAACGTAGCATTAATCCAAGAGCAGGACAGAGATGGCAAAAGTCAATAATGCCCAGTGTACTACATCTCTGAAGTCCTCACGTCTTCCAAGTGCAACATGACTGAACTCGAGAAAATTTCATACGTAGTGGTCATCGCTTCGCGCAAACTACGACACTATTTCGAGGCATTCAAAGTACGGGTCACTTTAGACAGGTGTCTGGGAGAATTGTTCAGGAACCCGGAGGCGTCCGCTAGAATTGCAAAATGGGCAGCTGAACTCTCCGGGTACCACATCACCTTTGAGCCTAGAACAACAATCAAGTCACAAGTCTTGGCGGACTTCATCGTCGACTGGACAGGGCCCATGGGACCACAACAAGAGCACTCGAAAAAAGTCTAGACCATCCACTACGACGGCGCATGGTGCCATGCGGGGGCTGGCGCCGCGGCAATTATCACATCACCCGCCGGCGTCAAGTACAGATATGCCACGCGCCTTAGCTTTGCTCTAGAGCCCGACAAGTGCACCAACAACATCGTAGAATACGAAGCCATCATCCTAGGACTTCGCAAACTACGGGCCCTCGGTGTTACCACATGCATCATCAGAACAGACTCCAAGGTCGTCGCTGGCCAGATTGAAAAAGATTATTTAGCAAAGGAACCTGTGCTCATGCAATACCTCACCGCCGTCCGTGACCCCGAAAAACAATTCAAGGGCTTCACCCTGCAGCATGTCGACCGCAACAAGAATGAAGAGGGCGATGCGTTGGCCAAGGTAGCAGCCAAGGGCGAGGCCCTGCCCTCCGACGTGTTTTACCACGTCATAGGCACACCAGCCATCCATAATCCTGAAGGCTAGCAAATAACTCAAGACGCCGAAGGCCACTGAATCATCAACCTCATCATGGCTGAAGACTGGCGGGCCCCAATAACACTTTACTTGCAGGACCACTACCACCCAACCGATCACAATGAGGCCAAACGATTGAAACATAGGAGCAGGGATTTCGTAATAGTCGAGGGCCAGCTGTACAAAAAGGGCATCAGCCAGCCTATGATGAAATGCATAACCAAAATCGAAGGCCTAGAAATCCTTCGTGAAGTCCACGATGGAACCTGTGGCTCACATTCAGGACCCAGGGCCCTCGCAGCTAAGGTGATTCGTCAGGGATTTTACTGGCCCACGATAATTTGCACGGCCAACCAAGTCACCAGGTCATGCGAGGCATGCCAAAAGTTCTATCCTCGTTTAGGCAACCCTTCGCAATTCACCAAACTCATTGCCCACACATGGCCACTTCAGCGTTGGGGGATGGACATCATCGGGCCACTGCCTACGGCTCAAGGAAACCTAAAGTTCACCTTCATTGCCGTCGAATATTTTACAGAGTGGATCGAGGCTAGGGCAGTTTCCACGATAACAGTGAAGACCGCCCAAAATTTCTTCTGGCAAAACATTGTCTGCCGCTTCGGAGTCCCATCCGAACTAAAAATCGACAACGGCAAACAGTTTGACAGCTAAGATTTTAGGGAATTCTGTAGCTCCATCGGCACAAAGCTAGTCTTCGCCTCCGTCTACCACCCATAGTCCAATGACGTCGTCGAACGCGCCAATGGCATAATTTTTAGCGCCATTAAGAAAAGGCTCCTTGACGACAAAAAGGCAAATGGGCGGACCAATTACCTGAGGTCATATGGGCGCTGAATACGACAGAATGCCGAGCAACTGGGTTCACACCCTTCCACCTGATGTATGGATCCGAAGCAATGACACCGCAAGAGTTAAAGCACGGGTCCCCCCGAACAAACGAATCAGCCGTCCCCGACGTTGACGAACCGACCTCCAAGGACCTCATCGACGGAGACCGTGTCCTCGCCCTTCAGGCCCTCAACAAGTATCAGGTCTAGACGAAAGCATGGCGTGACAACACTGTCGTCCCAAGAGAATTCAATGAAGGGGACTGTCAGTACCCTAAAACTAGGGTACCCCTTACTACTGTGTAAAGACGCAGTGCCCACGCAGCTATCTTTAGCCGCGTGGCAAAAGAACTGTATGTGGGACTAGGCCATGACTCGCCCCAGCCTCGGGCGACCACTCTGGGCCAGCAACAGCACCTAACCCCACCACATGGGCGGGTCTGGTACCGCCACGTGTCCAGAGAGAGTGATCTACTCCAAGGCATCTACAGTGAGTTCGGACCCCCATGGGAAAGTGCCAGACCCCTGGATATACAGTCCGGACCTCCAAGATTGGTCCAGGACCTCCACATGTGCAAGCCGGACACCTAGAATGGGATCCGTACCCCCCGTATGGGGTTCGGGCCGCCTATAATGGGGTCCTAAGGTTCTAGGACAGAACATACTCGGGCCTTGATCAGGACCCAGGCGGGGGTCCGGTGCCGACACGTGTCCAGACCTAGTCTGGTTATCACGTACTCCTGCTCCCCGCTCAGGTGGAGACCCGATGCTGCCACGTGGCTTATTGCGTGCGGCGTAAGCCAACGGGCGGAGCCTGACATAAAGCCTCTGGGCTACGCGCGCCTTCACATTCATTACGGATAAGACGTGTGCCTATCCATTCCACTGACAGGCGGCATGCTCAGCCCATGATACGCTGGCTGTGCCATTACTCGCACGTTACTGACTATCAATGCTGCGTGGACTCCGATCATCATGACTCCCGCTGTTTACTCATGCGTTACTAAGGCGGAGGATCTTTGTGTACTGGCAGTATTTACTATTCACATAATGTATTTCTACCGTTATGCTCCTGGGCCCACATGTCGGGGCTCAACATCCTTGTATGTGCCTCCCTTAAACTATAAAAGGGAAGGCACACAGCGTTACAGGACAAGTTCACAGACACAAGCTCATACGCTTAGGCTTACACACTCAATACAACATACACACAATGGAGGTAGGGTATTACGCTCCGGCGGCCTGAACCACTATAATCCCTCATGTGCTCTTGTGTTTATCCTGAATCCTCACAACAGGCAAACCGCTAAGGCCCCCTCCTCATCTTAGGATTAGGGCGGGTGCATTCCACCACCCGGCCGGAGGATTTTCTCTCCGACAGGGACCTTGTACTTGTGAGGACCACTAGGACAGAGTCCTGGGGCAAGCTAGAGCCAAAGTGGGAAGGGTCGTACATAGTCAAGACAAAGGCATCCCCAAGTGCTTACATGCTAGCAACATCATCCGGCGAAGACTTAGAACACTCATGGAACATCGACAATCTCCGAAAACTTTTTATTTAAGATCCAAGGCCCAAGTGCCTTTGTAATTCTTCAAACAATGTCATTCAGGCCCACACTCTTTTCCTCCCAGAAGGTGAGGTTTTTAACGAGGCAGCGCCATGTAATATACCGCCGGAAAAGCCCCAGCAAAAAACTCCAGCAAGCATCCTTGCCATAAGTGTCGAAAAAGACCACATCGACGGTCTTCGCACATTCGACGTATACATAGTCACCGCGAGAAGTAGCCTAGACTACCCTCGCGTTTGACAAATCCGAGCAAAAAGCTGCCTAAGGGTGCAGCCGGATATGCACAACAAGTGCACGATACAAAGTAAGACAAATCCGAGCAAAAAGCCGCCTACGGGTGCAACCGGATATGCACAACAAGTGCACGATACAAAGTATTTACTATAAGACAAATCCGAGCAATAAGCCGCCTACGGGTGCAGCCGGATATGCACAACAAGTGCGTGATACGAAGTCTTTACTATAAGACAAATCCAAGCAAAAGCCGCCTAAGGGTGCAGCCGGATACGCACAAGTGCACGACACAAAGTCTTTACTATAAGACAAATCCGAGCAAAAAGCCGCCTACGGGTGCAGCCGGATATGCACAACAAGTGTGTGATACGAAGTATTCACTATAGGACATCCAAACAAAAGCTGCCTAAGGGTGCAGCCAGACACGCATAAATGCATGACATCACCCTAATAGCGCAAAGTCTATTACGACCACCTTACAGGTGCGAAGTCTCTGCTATCTGACACGATCGAACAAAAACCACCTAAGGACGCAACCAGCTACGTGTCATAAGCGTCCAAACATTGCCATGGCAAGCGAGGTCCCCATCCCATTTCACAACAAGCAACGTCATCATAGTTTACATACACACAATGAAGGGCCGCCGACCACATTGCACAAATAATACAAATCGCATTTTGTTGCCCTCCCTCTCTATCGTGAGTCGGGGGAGGGCAGCGTTTTCACTCACTACCGCAACATGAGAGCGAGGGTAGCAAACATGCTACATCGGCTCAGCCTTCGGAATAAGGCCCGCCTCACGGAAATTAAACAACATCATCCTCAACTCCTCGCCCTCAAAAAGATTCTGCAGACCCCCCTCCCTAATACACGTCTCGGATGTCGACAACAAATCTTGTTGGCCACCCCGATCTAGTCGAAGACGGGATCGTTCCATCCCCATCCGTCGGTGCCTCCCACTTCGCGACATCTCGCCAACAGTGTGCTTTGACACCACCTTCCGCCGGCGGTGCTCTTCGGTCATCGCCCCAGCCGAGGGAGCAGACACTTCATGCACTTCAGGCTGTGGCAAGGACTCCGCCGCGGCCACATCCAACACAGCAAAATAATCTAAATCCTCATCCAAAGACTCCTCAGTCCACGAAAACGGGCTCCCAAACTCACCCTCGTCAGATGACCAAGACCCAGTTTCAGAACCAGACAAATTTCCACTAACAGGCACTGCGTTCGCAGCCGCCACAAAATTAATATCATCAGTAGGGGTTGCTTGCGCAGGCCCGAACATCGGAATCTGCGTAGCAACCGACTTTCAGTATCACAAAAATAAAGTCCTAAACCCAACGCCCCTAACACGACCTCGGCCACCTGCGAAGGAGCAGCTGCCGCTGCAGGGTCTTCGCCAGCCGACGTAGCCGATGTTGGAGGGTCTTCTCCAGCCGGCGCAGCGGCCGCTGCAGGGTCTCCGCCAAGGCCGGCTAGTGGCACCGGTTGCTCTTCAACCCCCATCCTCGCATCTTCTGCCCGGGTCACTGAGCTTTCTTGGCCACCGAAGTCGTCGACTTCTTCATCGTTCATCATCTACAGAAATAGCACAAAAAATAAAAAACGTCACACACCTGCTCCAGCGCCTGGTCGGACCTTTCCTGGACAGCATCGCGATTGTGAGGGCCCCACATCCTGTCATAAAGTGCCCCAGCGAACCGCTTTAACACCTCGTCTTTGACCTAGAAGATTCCACGGTCGAAGTCCTCGTTTGCCCTTTCAAAGACTTTGAAATGCCTGCATCCCTCACGGTACAAAGCATTCGCACCCCCCTCGCAGGTAATGAGCGAGGCAAAGGACATGAGACCCGTCATGATGGACGAGAGCAACTCCAGCTCCTCCTACAGCCACCCAAGGAAGTGGAGGCCCACCTCCTCGCTGGATGTGTCGAAGGGGGCGGTACGCGCACCAAGCTGCCGATACGTGTCCATGAGCAACACGTGTGCTCGGTCGACCCCAGTGCGGGTGGAGGCCTCCGCTTTGTCCACATAGCCGTGCAGACTCCTCTGCCCGGACTCCACGTCGCTGGCACGCTTGAGGGCGAGACTGGCCTCAGCACGAGCAGCCTGGGCCTCTGCGCGGGCTTTTTCCGTGTCCTCCTTTTTCGCCGCAAGCCGGCGGCCGAGGTCCTCTTTCTCAGCCTCCGCCGCCAACAACTTTTCTAGTAGATTGTAGCTCTTGTTTTCTGCCACCGACTTGTCTCGCACAGCCTCCGTATGCTGCGTTCGGAGGCACTCAATCCTCCCCTCGAGTCGCCGCCTTTCGGCAGCAAACTCCAAGGTCAACGCCCCCAACACAATGTGCTCGGTGAAGACGGCGGCCAGGCACAAAAGACTGTCAAATTCGGAGCCATGGAAGAAAAACAAACTCTAGAGGCACTAATTACTCACGTGTTTCAGCTGTTGCGCAACTGAGGCGGCCACGTCCTTCGCAGCGGCGGCCGAGGCAATTTCGCCGCTGGCGCAGAACCTGAACCATGGGTCCTACGAGGACCCCTTCACCACGGCCACCGGGCTAGCCGCCACCAGCGCCGGGACAACAACCAGCTGCTCGAACTGTGCTCCTGCATCATGGTCACATCAAAAACCTAGAATTCGCGCAAAAAAAAAACTCACCAACAGGACCCCGCCCTGTGTGGGCATCGAACATCGCGACCCCACCCACAAGGTAGTCGTCCATGGACAAATCCATGGAGACTTCGGCGCCACCCACTGCTGCCTCAGCAGTGCGTGGTGGCGAGGGAAGCCTTCGCTCATGTGCGGGCGCGGCAGGCAGCGGCATGCCGACGTCGGGCGCGCCAGGCGGAGGCATGCTGGCGCCAGGGGCGGAAGACTTCGCACTCGCCCGCGCCATTTTGACATCACGCCTCGGGTCCCCAATCCTGGCGAACGCCTGGCATTTCCGTGGCGCGTCTTGACGATCCCTCTCAATCACTGCCGATACAACAACACCAACATTCCGTCTATAAGGGAAAATTTTCATCTCACGAGCTAATCGAGATGTAAACATGTCCTCGCCAGCTGCCCGGGGAATCGGAGCATTCCTAGGCCAGCGACCCCCGGTAACCTTCAGCATTTGTGTGGAAGATTCCTGGAGCTTGGGCGAAGACATCGTCTCCCCGGGAGCCGCGCAGGTCTCCAACAAATCCGCAGCAAAACGATCGGAAGCCCTCAACCCCTCAGCTGTTGTACCTAATTTCCTCTTCTTGGCGGCCGCGCTCGACGTTGTTCCCCATGAAAGGCCCTCGTTGGCCGTTGTCATCACCTTTTCCCCCCGACGGATAGCAGCATCAGCATCGTTGTCCCCCGGGTAGCCGACATATGGCAGACGGTTCGACTAAAAAATGTGGTTCAACCTAACATTTGAACCGCGGATATCCCAACTCCTCAGTGTCTCTATCTTCGGCACATACTTTCCTACAATCTTCGTGGCCTTGGCCTCCAGTTCACGCACAAACGCGGTTGGGTTGCGACCGCGTAAGTCCACCAAAAGGGCAGGACTTCGCACCAGCTAGTCGCCCAGGGTCGGCATCCGACGGGGGCACACTTCGCCCAATACCCAGCCGTGCGCCACGGGCCACACCTCATAGGTGATAAACTATTCAACCAAGTCGCGCCCGCTACTGAAGCGGGCAGCATATCGAAGGGCTCCTTCGTCCTCGTCTTTCTCCGCCACCTCGAATCGAGGAAATGCCATATAACAGTGTGAGCATAGAATGGCCGGAGGGAGGCTCGGCAGGTCTTCTACATCACTAGAAGCCACATAGAACCAAAAATCCCACCAGTTGGCCCATTTGTTCCTAGCACAAGGGACTATCTCCACGACTTCAGCCGAAGTCTTCCCAGTCCTCGGTGTGAAGGTGCACGATCCGAACTGTGCTCTCCTATTTCCTATTTTCCTTTTCTACCAATGCAAGCAATAATTTTTGGCGAAGACCTCCACAGACGGCTGCCCGCCGTAGGAAGTAACTGCCTAGACATACTTCGCCAGTGCAACCACGTCGTTAGGTGTCAACTAGTGGACCTGCACTTCAAACCTTCGCAACACCTCCGCCACGAATCGATGTGTTGGGAGGCAAAGACTGGTGACAAAAAAGGCCTAAAAAACCACTAACTCGCCTTTAGGCTCGGGGATCTTCTCTACACCCGGTGCCCGCCCGACGCCATCACCAAAGTAACCAAGCCGCTGCATCTCCAGTACGCGGACCGAGGAAATCCTCGAAGTTCCAAACTCCACGATATAGCCAGGCTGCAACTCCATCACCGCCAAATCACTCAAAGTCTCCTCGGACGATGGCACGACCGGCGACGCGCTCGTAGCAGACGAAGAAGACATTGCAACGTACCATTGGCGGCGGCGCGTGGTCTTATTGACGCGGGCCAGATTTCCGAAGCAAGAGAGCAAAGAGGGCAGGCGAGCGGTTTACATAAGCTAGGGTTTCTACCGCGCAAATGCAAGCCGGAAATAGGCTCAGCCGTGGTCGGCTTTTATAGGGACGACGCGACGCCTTGGGAAACACGCAGTCCAACAGTAACACGTCCATCAACGGTCACATTTCAAAAACCCCCGCGGGACCACTTCGAGTAAGGGCAACGTCTTCACCATCTTACGGTGGTCTTCGACACTAGCCAACTTAGTCGAACTGGTCCCTCAGAGGGGAAATGTTGGGGCGAAGGCGAACACGCCACCCTTCGCTCCACGACTTCGTCCTTGCGTTGCGCAGACGGAGGCTGGACCCACAGAACCCACCAGAACAGGCTGAGGGCGCTAATCGGACGGAGGCCTGCTCGACCCCCTTTGCTCTCGTGTTACAAGACGAAGGCCCTACTGAAGTCTACGGACCTCCCGCTCCCTCACCACCGGGGGAGGCCCATGTGCGTTTCGACCCATAGAGATGGGCCCCGCCTGGACAGATGTAATAAGGGCCATGTCTGTAATAAAGTTCACCATAATGACTATCTGTAGCCTCCCCTTGTGGGAATATTCTAGGGATAAACCGGGTACTCGAAGGTCTAAATGTCTTCAATAGGGACAGACGGCCCCTCGAGTACCTATAAATACCCCCATTCTGTGCACAGGCATGGAGAGATTAACGAAGCTTTTGGCATTCTGTGTTAAGCTTTGCAAACCCTTTCCTTACTTTCTTGTTGGATCGACCTATCTTGGAGGGCAGGTTCCAACATGGCATCTTACTATACTTCTTGCGCTCATGGTGCTTAGAAGTAGTGGACGATTCGATGCTGGATGTGGAAGGTGTTGAAGAGTTGGTCTCATTGTAGACCACCTTCTCCATCTTCTTTTTCTTCTTGTCACCCCACCGATGGGACTTGATGGAGAAAGAGGATTCCTCATTGTACTTGTTGCCGGACTCTCTTGAGAGAGTCTTCCCCGAGCCCGTGGGCTTGTCGCCGGTCACGATCTCGCTCTTGACGTGATCTCCAGACATCACTTCGAGTTGGTTAGACTCTTAATGAAGCATTGTCTCTGATACCAATTGATAGTCGTCTAGAGGGGGGGGGGGTGAATAGGCGAAACCTGAATTTTATAAAATTAAACTTGCACTAAGGCTAGGGTTAGCGTTAGAATTAAATTCGAGTGCGGAAGATTGTTTCTCTTGCTATGAGTTGCTCAAATAATGCGGATGACGTTTGAGAGCAAACTCAAATCAATATTAGCAAGGAAACGTTAGAGAGAGGAAATAGGGAAAACAAATCAAATGGAAATCAACTCAAGTGAACACGGTGATTTGTTTTACTGAGGTTCAGTTCCAAAGAACCTAGTCCTCGTTGAGGAGGCCACAAAGGCCAGGTCTATTTCAACCCTTTCCCTCTCTCTCAAACGGTCACTTAGACCAATTGAGCCTTCTCCTTAATCAAATGGGTCACTAAGACCCCGCAAGGACCACCACACACTTAGGTGTCTCTTGCAAGCTTTACAAGCACTTAGAAAAAGAATGAGAAAGGAAGAGAAGGCAATCCAAGCAACAAGAGCGCAAATAAACACAAAAACTCTCTCTCTCAAGTCACTAAGTGGTGGAGTTGATTTTGGGACTTGGAGAGGATTTTGATCTATTGAATGTGTCTTGGAGTGAAGTCTTTTGCTCTTATATTGAATGTTGAATTCAGAACATTTGGATGATAATGAATGAGGTGGTTGGGGGGTATTTATAGCCCCCAACCATTTCCTAGCCGTTGGCAAAGTCTGCTGGCGATGGGCACACCGGACAGTCCGGTGGCGCACCGGATAGTCACTGTTCACTGTCCGGTGCGGGCCACGTCCGCACGCCCGTTAGGGTTTGGAGCTGTTGACTGTTGGAGCTCTTTGTCTTTTTGCCCCACCGGACAGTCCGGTGCCACACCGGACAGTCTGGTGGCCTCTGACTTCTGCGCTCTGACTTCTGCGCGGCACAGTTTGCCACTGTAGACTTTTGCAGTCGACCGTTGGTGTGCAGGGAGCCGTTGCTCCACTGGCTCACCGGACAGTCCGGTGAATTATAGTGGAGGGTGCCCCTAGAATTCCTGAGAGTGGCTGGTTTGATTGTATACGGGCCTGGTGCACCGGACACTGTCCGGTGCACCAATTTTCAGCACATTCTTAGTCCTTTGCTCCAAATTTGATTGTGTTCCTAACTAAATTTCTTTCTTGGTTTGTGTTGAACCTTATGCACCTGAGATAAATGATATCTAGACAAACTAGTTAGTACATGTGGTTTGTGTTGGTCGTCAACCACCAAAATCTATTTATAGGAAATGATTATGTCCATTTCCCTTTCACAACTCCTATCACCTAATGCAGCATATAAGTGATAAAAATTTTAAAAATACAAGGAGGTGGCAAATGCATCGGGGCTTGCCTGGGATAACACTAGGTTAGTGTTGGTTAGATGATGACCATTTGGTGAGCATCTCCCATCCTTGCACTTGATCAGATCATCAAATCTTTAGGTTCATTCATCAGCATCACCTTGAGATTAATCCATCGTTTGTCCTCAACACTACGTGATCAATTATCGTACCTATATGATATGCATAATGCATATGGGCATGAATAGCATGAGATAGATAATTTATACTAAAGAGGATAAAACACTTAAGGTAAGACATTACAACTTCTAGGTGAAACCCCTAGATACCTCTGATTCTACACAAACATGATCTGCAAGTTAAAAGGACCTAAACCAAACATCAAGCAATTATAAGGCTGCACATAAATCTAAACTTCATGGGCTAGAGTACACTACCAAAGGATTAACGTTATTAGGTTCACTTTTGTCGGGCACCTAAAACTGAAATAGTATTAAAGGCGGACTAATACAATTAGGTTTTCCACAAAAACATACCTAATACTAGAATATGAGTAGAATCTATTCCACTAGCTTTATAGATCATTTCTTTAGATTACTTGCATAACACATCAAGGCAGAACATTAGAGGTCCGCAGGTTTGTTGCAGTTGTTGTAGATTCCTCAGTGGAAATGGGATGAAATTGGGATGGAATTTATAGTCGGTCTGCCCCGCACTCGAGCTGATTATGACTCGATCTGGGTAGTAGTGGACTATTTAACAAAGGTGGCCCATTTCGTACCATTCAAGACCACCTATAACAGTGCAGTGTTGACAGAATTATACATGTCTCGGATTGTGTGCTTGCATGGCATTCCAAAGAAGATAGTATCGGACAGAGGCACCCAGTTTACTTCTCATTTTTTGTAGCAGTTGCATGAAGCTTTGGGCACACACTTGAAGTTCAGTTCAGCTTATCACCCGCAGACAGATGGTCAGACTGAGAGAACCAACCAGATTCTTAAAGATATGTTGAGAGTTTGTGCTTTGCAAGACAAGTTAGGTTGGGACAAGAGGCTACCGTATGCAGAATTCTCCTACAACAACAGCTATCAGGCCAGTCTGAAGATGTCACCATTCCAAGCACTCTATGGGAGGAATTACAGAACTCCGTTGCATTGGGACCAACCCGGCGAAAGGCAGGTGTTTGGTCCAGATATTTTGCTTGAAGCTGAAGAGAATATCAGAATGGTTCGAGAGAATCTGAGGGCAGCGTAGTCCAGACAGTGAAGCTATGCTGACACCAGAAGAAGAGAACTCAGTTTTGAAGTGGGAGACTATGTCTACTTGAAAGTGTCACCCATCAGAGGAACCAAAAGGTTTGGAGTCAAAGGCAAGCTAGCACCTCGATTTATCGGGCCATATCAGATTCAAGCAAGACGTGGAGAAGTGGCTTATCAACTCAGCTTACCAGAGAATCTGTCCGCTGTGCACGATGTGTTCCACGTGTCTCTGTTAAAGAAATGCTTGCGAGTACCATAAGAGCAGTTGCTAATGGAAGACCTTGAAGTTCAAGAAGATCAGACATACATTGAGAAGCCAACTCAAATTCTAGAGGCAGCAGATCGGGTCACTCGAAGGAGCACTATCCGGATGTGCAAAGTCAAGTGGGGTCACCACTAAGAAGAAGAAGCAACCTGAGAAAGAGAAGACGATCTGAGAGCCAAGTACCCTAAACTCTTTGCTAGCCAGCCCTGAATCTCGAGGGTGAGATTCTTTTAAGGGGGATAGGTCTGTAACACCCTGAATTTGGGGGTATAAAATTTCTTTCTTATTATCATCCAAATTCAGGTGTTACTCTTCTCTCTCTCACTCTAGTTTCTATCTCTCTCAAGTTCCTCTCTCTCTTTCTCTTTTGGTTAGGGTTAGCTTAATTAGTGAGGGATTATTTATTTTATTTTTGACAAAATGTATGAGTCATGAAATGTTGCATCGTGTTGAGTTCCAAATATTCTTTGAATTGTTGCACATGTTTGATTTGGTTTGAATTTGAAACTTGGTTTGAATTTGAATTGAAAACCCTAGAGAAAATAAATAGAAAAGGCATTAGAAATTCCCTGGAAATAGAAAAACCCATTTCAGCCCAGTCGGCCCAGTAGGCCCAGCCTCTCGCGCGCGCCTGTGCGCCCTCGGTGCCTGACATGTGGGTCCTGCCTATCGGCGCCAGCCCTCGCCCCCCTTCTCTCCCTCCCGCTGCCCAGTGGGCCAGCCCTGTCGGCGCCGTTCCTCTCGCACGCGCGCCCGTTTCTCTCTATGTCCCATCGAGCCCACCTGTCACTCCGTCCCCAACCTCCCGCCCACGTCCCTCGCCGTGGACGCGCCCACGACCGCGCGTTCTTCGGCCACCTTCACACGTACTCACCGCTTTTGAGCCCCACGCCCCGCTCGCCCACTTCCCCCCGCTCACTTGCGCCCTCAGTCGAACCCTCTCACCCCCTCTCTCGCTCTACACACGCGACCAGGTAGCTCCGCCACCGCTCACCGAAGACCGTCGTCCGGTCTACGACCGCCGTCGAGCCCGCGCCCCGTCCGTTGCAGCGGTGAGTTTCGCCTCGCCGTCAGCTACTCGGGACGCCCTTTGGTTTGCCCTTCCCCTCTTTGATTTGCCCGGTCCACGCTCACCGGAGCGTTTCTTACGCAGCCAGAGCCCGCCGTCGTTGACCCGAGGCTCCACCGCACCCCCGCCGTTCCCCAAGCATCCTAGAGTTCGCACTCGAGGTGAGCAACCTTCCCATGCCTTTATTTCGCCAAGTATCGCCCCAGTGCCCTCGCAATTCCTCGCCGGAGTTGATCCGCGCCGCCGTTAGCCCACCTCGCCGTGTTCTACGCCCTCTGGTGGCCCCGTGCCGGTTTTGCGCCCAGGCTCGAGTTCGCCAGATCGCCCTGAGCACGCTTAAGCTATTCCCTAAGCCCCTAGAGCCTCACCATGGCCAGTCCCCTCGTCTCTGGTGAGACTTCGTCGTGAGATCGAGCGGCGCCACCACACCCGCGTCCGGCCACCAGCCGTTGGATCTCGGGCGTTCGTCCGAGATCAGGCGGTTTAGACTTAATCAGAGCAGATCTAACCTCAGCCCTCCAATTCAGATCCGACTGTTCTCCTCTCTCCCCCTCACCCGTGCCCCTACTGCTGGGCCCGGCCGGTCAGTCCCGCCTCGGTTCGCTAACACCCCGTCCCCGCCTGTCAGACACGCCCGCGCGCCCGCGTCCGCGCACGCGTCTGCGGGATCTAATCCTGTCCATTGATCTGATATCCGATGGTTGAGATCGCCTGATACCCCTTCGCGTGTATTTTTGCTTAAGAGACCCCCGGGTTTTAGGAAATGAATCCACCGTCCCTAGTTTTCGTGCGCAGGCCCCTATGTTCTTTTAAACAACCCCTGTGCTTTTAAATAATTACAGAATTAGCCCTAATTTCATATTTCAAACTTCAAAACATGTTTATTTCATATCTTTTTCATATGAACTCCAAATTTTGGGGTTCAAATTGCAAAATGTTCATAAAATTATTCTCTGTCCAAATAAATTATGTTCGTCTATAGTCTGTACACTTTAATTTTATACCTAGAATATAAGATTGATGTATATGTTGATTTATTCCCTTAGTGAAATAAATAAAAAGGAAAACCCTAGGGATAAATGGATTTTTAATCTTGTGAGTTTAATAATGTGTAAGATAAGAATTAATCTCTGGTTTAACCTTTGGGTCTCAATAAAATGAGTAGTATTAGATTATGTAATCATGGACAACACTTAAAGAGTAATTAACTCCTAATTAAGATTAGTTCATGTTATAATGTGATCTCCTACTTCTTTAATTAATACTATACCTTTTGAGATGTGTTCTAATGTTTGTACATGTTTGATGTGCTGTTCATTTGTACTTTCCAAATGTATTGAATGTATGATCGCTTTATTTAGATAATGAGCAGCCTATGGTTCCTGAGTGTGTTGCTGAAGATCTCCTTGAGCAACAACCTGGTGAAGGCAAGTGTCCTCAGACCTATCATGTCCTATTTTACTTTATAATTCACTATCCCGCATTACATTATTTAAAACTTCAGGATTGACTAGTCTATATTTACCTTCTCCTTGTTTACCTTTTGGGTTATTCTAATTAGCATTATGCTATTGCTTTAACTTAATCAATGAACATGATGTGAATACTTATGATACGATGATGTTATCCCGATGATGTTCCTATGATACTTTAGGGGACTCAGGCTGTTTCCTGAGTACCTCTCCGTAAGGACCTGTTTGGGGAGTGACTGATGAGGACATCACTACCATGGATACAAACAACACTCCCCTAGTTGATGTTCAAGGTCCGATTACTCGCGCACGCGCAAGACAATTGAATTTGCAGGTGAGCTCGTTCCTATGTACTTATTCTTGTACATTTGAGAATAGTGTGATACCTAATGAATTAATTGTACTTAGGAATGAAGGAAAGGACCAGCAAGGACATGGTGAAGGACTTGGAGGCGTGGAAGGCCAGCAAGGACGTTCGGATCAAGGTGGAGGACCAAACCGACGTCCGTAATCTGTCTCGGTGCTGCGACACCATAAATGGGACTTTGGGCCGTGTATCTTTGTTGGGCCCATTAGGGCGCGTCCAGGGAGGGAGTCTGCTCCTAACCCTTATATAATCAGTAGCCGCCACCACATTAGGGCTCAGGTTTTGCTTAAGTTAGATCTGTCGAGAACAACCACCGTATATCGGTTTGTGAGACCCCAACTTGTGAGCTTAATCATTCATCCGCAATATTCCAGATTGTGTTCTTTCTTGTTCTTGCTTGTGTCTTCGATTCGCAGGCAAGGATTAGCCCTCGTGGTGAGGTCAATCGCGTAGCGCATGGTTGATAACTAGAGGAGATGTGGTGCTGCGATTGTGGGGTTCTAGTCGTGTTGATTGGAAGCCGGATCGTCTGTGTGACATCTCCACCAAATCGATAGTTACCTACACCAGACGGAAGATCAGGCACCTCGTTTCTATCAGTGACAACCCGGGATAACAGTACAACCATGAGGGTGGAATGGGACACCCTTAGCTGATTAATTAGAGGAACTAGAGGAGTAGTTGGCTTCACTGTAGGGCCGTCAATGGGGTCCGGGCACAGTACTTGCTCTACCGAGGCTGGATGCAGAGGTTCTCGATTTGGTTTTGTTAGTCACCCTTCATTTGGAGAGATGTACTATGTTTATCAAACTGGAGAAACCTAACGAGTGACTATGACCTCTGGGGAATCTTTGTAAAGGCTACGTAGTGAGACCCTGCTAGGTCACTTTGGTAGTGATCAATGGGGAGGCTAGAACCCCGGGCAGAAAGGGAATCATGACTTGTGGGTAAAGTGTGCGACCTCTGCAGAGTGTTAGAAACTGGTATATCAGTCGTGCTCACGGTTAAGAGCAGCCTTGGGATCCTCTTTGATTAGAAGAACTTTGGTTACTTTTATGATGATGGTTAGCAATGATGGTTATAATTTTGATCTCTGGTGTTTCCTCTTGGAGGGAGTGCCTCTGGGTAATAACTGGGTTCATTACTAAAATCTGGCTCTACTTATAGTAATAAAATTTGACCAACTAAAAGCAACTGCTTAACCTAACTCCATATACAGCTAGTCCACTTTAGCCAAACGGGACATTTGCTGAGTACGTTGATGTGTACTCACCCTTGCTTTACAAACCACCCCACCCCAGGTTGTCCCCACTATACTCGATGCTCAGGAGGAGATGTTGGCAACATGGAGGACTTTGAAGAGTTCCAGGACTATGATGAGTTCTAGTTTACCTTAGTGGCAAACCCCCAGTCAGCTGCATGTGTAGGCTTATCTTCTACGTTATGTTTCTCCGCACTTTGATATTAATGTTGAACACTATGGCTATGTATTAGACTCTGTGGATGTCTTGGACATCTTGATGTAATTAAAGTACCTTTCCGCTATTTACTTTGAGCATTGTGTGATGATGTCCAATTATGTAACCGCTGTGTATGTGAGTTCTGATCTTGGCACGTACATGGTTCACATTGGGTTTGCCTTCCAAAATCGGGTGTGACACCATCACCACCAATACATCTATTCCATCCCACCATACAAGTTAATTAACATGGATTGCGAAGGAGATCACAATAACTAAACCAAACTCGAAATCACAAGATCGACGATGACTTTTGGTTTGAACCTTCTGCCAAACATTTAACAAACATCGGACGGGCTTCACCTCTTCACCATCGATCCCAAGGGTTCCTCTCCTCACAAGAACACACAAATATACACATGGTTAGCATCTACTTAATAGACATCGAGTACATGTACTGGCGAGGAATAAACATAAGAAGAACAATGGGTTCTCACCGGGGTTCGACGAAGTTGCGACTGGGTCGGCATAGATCAAGGTGGAGCTCGCTGCAGTATATCATTGAGCATGCTGAGTGTGCCAGAACCTCCCAAGTTATTGGGCCCACATGCACCTGCCCTTGTTTCAAAGACCTCAGACGGCTATGCATGTGCACCAGATAACTTAACAGGATCTGTCCGAGTGTCCCAAGGACCACAGATAAACCACTTACAACCAAGATCGCGAGATTAAGTGAACACAAATCACACACCAACATTTTGCAGCGGAATTTCTTTATTACAAAAAGTTACGAGTTACAACAAATTTACATTATAATTATCGGAGTGATTACAAAAGTGGTTCAAAGAAATAAACTTTGAAATGTTAGAAATTATTTATAAGTTTGAAATATATGCTAGCTCATGTGACCATCCTCAATAAGAAGTATAGAAGAGTTACTTAGACTTATAAGAAGGCCGAGCCCACCGGCACTTAACACCATCAACAACAACCCAAAGTTATAACCTGAAAAACAATAGGGAATAAAACCCTGAGTACACAATTACTCAGCAAGACTTACCTGACTAAAGAAAAGTCTCTCAAGGATATGCTGGCTTGTTGGGAATCAAGGTAAAGCTTATCAAGATTCAAAGACTCTGTTGGCAGAAATGCTTACTAACAGTGGATCCTTAAGAATTCATTTTACTTGTCGGGTTAAGTAAAGTTACCTGCATCTAAAGTTCTTTCTATCCTAGTTCAAGCACTTGGCCTATACTAGCCGTCTTTTATCATCCCTTCAGTTCACTGGATTTCTACGTGTAAGTCAGTGACCAAGTCTTCATATTCGAGAAGTAACAGCGATCCGAATCGATTAATACCCAGCTGGGGATCTCCGACCACACGACATATGTAGCACTTAACCCTTGCATATGTCAACTCGCCACCGGGTTTCTCAAGATCAGACCAGGTTCACGCCAACCGAGAGCACAGATACACCACCGTCCAGCCTCTTGCCATGGAGGGTACACGCTACTCTCGCCATCTCTCCACTCCCATTGCGTGTTGGCCTTTCTGGTATTAGTCTGCCTGAGGCAAAGCTTACCCATGACGAGGCATGTGGCCAGTTAAAAGGTCCTCGATCATTAAGCCTACATCGACACGGTCCTTAATCGACTCAGACGGAGACACTACACCGAGACTTCCTTCTCGTGCAAGTCAACCGCCTGGTCTCCGCTTTATTATTTAAAACCCAAAGTTTGGTACCTGATAGAGGTACATCTTTTCAGATGTTGAACCCATCATGGCTGTTGGGGACTTGTTCTCAAATGCTATGAGTTAAGAACAAGGCAACACAAAATGTTAAATGTTAATGTCCTTCGTCCTTCGAAGCATTATTTCCCTTAGGATATAATGATTTTCAGACGAAGGTTATAAAGGACATACCTTCATAAATAAGACATATATAAACAGAGAATGAATTTTATGAAATATAAGGGACAACATAAACAATCACATAGCTTTATCAATTCATTCTCATTTTATTATTATGGAGAAATAAAAATAATACTGAATTACAAATGTACCTTCGACTTGACAAAAGATAAAAGTACAAGTGTCATGCACGAGCGAATACAAGTCAACGTGAACAGTACAGGGGTACTGTTCATCTATTTATAGTCATAGGACACAGCCTGTGAGAAACTACAGTTATGCCCTTTGCATTTACTATTGACTTATAGAAAAATCTATGAGGACTGGATAGCCTTTTCCCCTTTAAGTCGGTTCCTCTTCCCACGATTGAGCCGAAGCTCCCTTCGCATAGCTTCGGAGCAACAACAACCTTCGTCACGATCATGCCCTTCTCATCGTATATGCTTTTAATCCTGAATCCGAAGGTACCTGTCTATAAACCATACTTGGAAGACATTGTTAAATTACATTTTTGAGGACCTTCGGAGGACGAAGGCCCCCAACAGTAGCCCCTCGCAGTATTAATTTATTTAAGATAACAAATTCAGACTGCGACATGGACGAAGGCCTTAAGCCGAAGGTCCGAAAAAACACCTTCCCTTTGCTAGAATAACAACAGTCAATGACAGGCCGGACCCTCCAATTTGGGGCATTCCGAGCATATAAATAAGAACTCGCAACAACCACATTTGGTACGTTGCTTGTGCTATTTGCTTTGTTTTCTCAATTTTATAGCTCCTGCTTATTAACGCTTGCTAGTTTCTCAAGCTTCCTCAGCTTCGGTTTGAAAGACACATTTTTGTCATTTCCGAAGAATAATGTCTCAAGACAAGAAGGTTGTTGCGGAAACGAAGCTGACTGAAGAGGAGAAGCTCTTTAAAGAGAAGAAGGCTGCAAATCCTTACATAGCTGGGTTTACCGAGTCAATGGCAAAATCAAATATAGAGAAGATTACTAAGGAAATTCAGGAAGGCCTGTCTGGAGATACCGATGACAGTGATGATTATGATGCTGAAAGCGGGGGAGAAGATTCTGAGGATCGGCCGTGGAGGCCAATTCATACAATTTTTGGGAAATCGATAATTAAGCAGAGTCATCTTGAGAATATGAGAGGATGGTACTTTCGAGATATGTCTATTGTGAGAGTTGGTGGAGACAACAAAGTCCCTGCCCCTGAGGAAGACGAAGTACTGATTTACCGAAGTTTCTTCAAAGCTGGGCTTCAGTTTCCATTAAGCAGGTTTGTGGTCAAAGTGTTGAAAATTTATCAGATTTATCTTCATCAGATAACCCCCGAAGCTATTATTAGAATGGGGATTTTTGTTTGGGCTGTGAAGAGCCAGGGGCTAGAGCCAAGCACGAAATGCTTTTGCAGCATGCATGAACTTGTATATGAGACGAAGGCCATGGGCAAGGAACAATATCATAACAACTTTGGCTGCTATGGATTTATCGCTCGCCCCAACGCAAGCTACCCGGTGCCAACATTCTGGAAAAGGTGGCCCAGAGCCTGGATGGAGGAATGGTTTTATGTGAAGAATGACTTAAAGGCAAGAGAAGATATTAAGGAAGTTATTATGTGCCCCATTTGGTCCCGCTTCGGCCTCCGAAGGCCGAAGGTTGAAATTGACGAAGCCACCGAAGCATGCCAGAAGGCGTTTGGTACTGTCTGTTTTTTCATTGGTACAAGAGACTTAATCCAAGAGCATATAGCCTTTAGAGTATGGCCGCTTGTAGAAAACTGGGAAATGCCGAAGGAAACTGTCGCGCGAATCAAGCGAAGGTGAGCTGGTCCGGCTGAAGTATACTTTCAAATATGGGGATAAATTCGATGAGCCAAACGATGACTGGTTAAAATGCATCGAAGTAACAAGTGATGATCTGCTTGGATCATATTCCAAGGCAGAAGATAATGCATTGTCCACAGCCTTCGGAAGCCGGGGAAAGAAGAGATTGAATAGAGTTTTTGACGCTATTGGCTTCATCTATCCCGATAACCCCTATCCGTTGTGGGGGCAAGGGAAAAAGAGGAAAGCTACTGCTGCAGTTGCCTCGACCGAACCTGTGCCAAAGGCTACAAGCAAAAAGATGAAGATACTTACCTACCGACCATGCTATATTGAACCAGCCGTGGTGCCTGAGTTTGGCGGGGAGGCTTCTTCAGCTGCTGAACCAAGAGAACCTGTTCCTCCCACATAGAAGACTGAAGAGCCGGTTATAATGACGAAGGTACGCTCAGCCGAGCTGGCTGAGTTAAAGACTGATAAAGAGAAAGCTGAAAAGTCAAATATTGAAGAAACAAAAGCGCTAGAAATTTTAAGTCCTTCATCAGAAGTAACAGTGTCGAGGGCACAAAAAGGTTCTGCCGCAACTCCCAAGAGGAGAAGGATGGCAAATGTACTAGATGTGTTAGAAACAATAAAGACTTTGAGCTCTACTCCTTCAAGGAAAGTTGCCGAGGCTTCAAAAGTGCAAACCGAAGCTGAAACAAAACCGGCCGAAATTGAAGCTGCAGTAATCCAAGCTGATACCGAAGCTGGGCCTTCAGAGCCCGCTGAGAAAAAGCCTTAGGAAATTGAAGGGCAATAGAAGAAAGGGCCACAGAGCGAATTTCGCCTAAAAAGGTTACCACTCCTGCTCCCGAAGCTTTAAAAGAGACCATTGATTACATCATCCGCCATGCTTCGGGAAAGGGACTCTCTAAGGAAGAAGAACGAGAGGCTCAACATTATGCCGAAAAACTGAAATACCCAAAGGCGGCATTAGTGTTCAATGGCAGCGGGGAGGAAGATTTTTTGTACTATCTCCCGGATAGTAAAGAAATATCCGTCTGTCGGGAGATGAGTAGAAGCTTCAGATTTCCGAAGCTAGAAGAAGGCCTTTCAGTGTTATCAAAGGATGAATTGGCTAACAGTTTAGCATATAATAGCATAAAGGTATAAAAGCTAATTTTGTATTTGAAAATGAATTGTTTCATTTGCTTATACCTGATCTTATTCTCCTCTTGTAGGGCCTAATCCTTAGCAATGCCCTTAGAGCACAGAAAAACATTGAAGTTGAAGGGTATACAATGGCTCTGAACAACCTTCGTTCAGAGGTGATTGAACTAAGGAACGAAGGCCTTGAAAGAGATAAGATATTAATTTCATTGATAAACAAAATAAAAGAAGACGACGCTAATTCCAAGGCTCAAGCTGAGGTCCAAAATAATGAGATCGAAGAGCTTCAGAAATAGCTAGCAGAAGCCAAGGAAAAATGAGCTGTTGCAGAAGCTAATCGAGAGGCCAGTGAATATTGGAAAAATTATTTTGAAAAAACAGTTGAAGAACTTCGCGCATCCAAGGAAAGATGTTTTGAAAAATCTTTGGGCTGCGTGAAGAAGATAAAGGCTAGCTTCGCCAACGTGGGCGCCTATTCAAACGAAGATAACTTCATACGAGGCGACCCTGAGGGTGTTATCGAGTGGATCAGTGGAGAAGCCAAAGCTTTTGAAGAAATCTTAGGTGATCGTGGGGATGTCTGTGCGTTCTCTGGTGCAGGAGGAGTTTCAGCTATCTTGGAGAAGGCGGGTTGTAATCATGTTAAAACCTTGGCCCAGGCCGAAGCTGCCCTCTACGCTCCCTTGGCAACGACTTTTTAAGCTTGGGCAAGACTTTTGCTGTGCTCCCTTGGGAACGACTTTTTAAGCTTGGGCAAGACTTTTGCTGCACTCCCTTAGGAACGACTTTTGAAGCTTCAGCAATTTTCAAGCTTCGTAAATTTGTGAAGAAGATATATTTCATTTTAACAGAAGCAAAACTATTACAAAGAATTAAAACTAGATTTGCATTACTTGTCCTTTATTAAAAAACAAAATGGCATAGAGTAAAAAAGTGCTTCAGAGGGTAGGATATCTTTCAATAGATGTGCTTTGACTCCGGCACAGTACTGTTGACTGTGCGAGCTTCGGATTCCTCCCTAAAATCCCTCTATTCTGGGTGTGCTGGCTCCCTTCTGGCTGCTGACCCCGTGAATAAGTAGGTTGTAGTGGTGGCAGAGGTGGAAGCTGTGGCCAAGAAGCCTGTGGCTGACTAGCCAAAGCAATAGAAGCTGCAAAGTGATTACCCACATATTCTGGTATGTAGGGTGAATGGCACGAAGCAGTGTGCAAGACCTGCTTCGGTTGATTCTGCCGAGCTTCGGCTTCTGCAATCTCCCTCTGCTTTTGGATAGTGATTTTGCACATTCTTGTAGTATGGCCCTTGTCTTCACCACAAAATAAGTAGTAGATCTTCCTGGGCTGATCCCCATATCTTCCTCCGAAGCCCCTGGCACCTCTGCCTCTTGGAGCTGGCGGCCGGAAAGAGCTTTGTTGCTGCCCCGAAGATTGTGAGGTATACTGTGGCCTCTGCAGCTGACCTCCTTTGTCATCATTCTGAGTGGAGTTGTGAATTGACCTGACATGCCTCGGGTGGATTCTTCCTCCAAAGCCCCTGGTCATTTTAGAGAATCTGTAAGCTTCCTCCCTTCTTTGGCGGAAGTCATTGTCAGCCCGAATGTATCCGTCCATCTTTTGAAGCAGCTTTTCTAGAGTTTGTGGGGGCTTCCTGGCGAAATATTGGGCAGTAGGTCCTGGGTGAAGACCTTTGATCATGGCCTCAATGACAATCTCATTGGGCACTGTAGGCGCTTGTGCCCTCAATCGCAAGAACCTTCGTACATATGCCTAAAGGTACTCTTCATGGTCTTGTGTGCATTGGAATAGGGCCTGAGCTGTGACTGGCTTTGTTTGAAAGCCTTGAAAACTAGTGGCCAACATGTCCTTAAGCTTCTGCCACGATGTGATTGTCCCTGGCCGAAGAGAAGAATACCATGTTTGAGCTACATTCCGGACTGCCATGACGAAGGACTTCGCCATAACTGCGGTATTGCCTCCAAACGAAGATATAGTTGCTTCGTAGCTCATGAGAAACTACTTTGGATCTGAATGCCCATCATACATGGGAAGCTGAGGTGGCTTGTACGATGGGGGCCATGGAGTAGCCTGCAGTTCTGCTGCCAAGGGAGAAGCATCATCAAAGGTAAAGGTATCATGATTAAAATCATCATACCATCCATCTTCGTTGAATAGGCCTTCCTGACGAAGCTCCCTGTGCTGGGGCCTTCAGTTTTTTTTGTCTTGAGCGAGATGGCACACTTCTTCAGTAGCTTCGTCGATTTGCCTTTGAAGGTCAGCTAATCGCGCCATCTTCTCCTTCTTCCTTTGTACTTGCTGATGGATGATCTCCATATCCTTGATCTCTTGGTCCAACTCCTCCTCCTGGAGTGTTGGACTGGTGGCTTTCCTCTTCTGGATTCGAGCCTCTCGAAGAGAAAGAGTTTCTTGGTTTGGGTCCAGCGGCTGTAGTGCAGTGGTCCCTGGTGCTGAAGCTTTCTTTGGTGGCATGACGAAGGTTAGTGCTTGCCGAAGGTGGTCGAAAAGGGTCCACCAGAGGTGGGCGCCAATGTTGGGGACTTGTTCTCAAATGCTATGAGTTAAGAACAAGGCAACAAAAAATGTTAAATGTTAATGTCCTTCGTCCTTCGAAGCATTATTTCCCTTAGGATATAATGATTTTCAGTCGAAGGTTATAAATGACATACCTTCATAAATAAGACATATATAAATAGAGAATGAATTTTATGAAATATAAGGGACAACATAAACAATCGCATAGCTTTATCAATTCATTCTCATTTTATTATTATGGAGAAATAAAAACAATACTGAATTACAAATGTACCTTCGACTTGACAAAAGATAAAAGTACAAGTGTACGCACGAGCGAATACAAGTCAACGTGAACAGTACAGGGGTACTGTTCATCTATTTATAGGCACAGGACACAGCCTGTGAGAAATTACAGTTATGCCCTTTGCATTTAATATTGACTTATAGAAAAATCTACGAGGACTGGATAGCCTTTTCCCCTTTAAGTCGGTTCCTCTTCCCATGATTGAGCCGAAGCTCCCTTTCACAAAGCTTCAGAGCAACAGCAACCTTCGCCACGATCATGCCCTTCTCATCGTATATGCTTTTAATCCTGAATCCGAAGGTACCTGTCTATAAACCATACTTTGAAGACATTGTTAAATTACGTTTTTGAGGACCTTCGAAGGACAAAGGCCCCCAACAATGGCCATGATGGATCCACCATCATAAGTCTTTTCTTTGTAAAAATTCCCATCCACTGTGAAGCATCACATTTTGTTTTAAAACAAAACATTTTGTTTTTCTAGAGCAAGGCTAAGCATCATAAAATCCTTTTCATAAAAGGGTATCAAGGAAGGGTAATCAATTTTCCAAGGAAGGAAATGCATCAATTGTTTAACACACAACTCCTATCACCTAATGCATCAAACAAGGTGATAAAGATTTTAAAACACAAGGAAAGGGATAATGCACCGGGGCTTGCCTGGATAACACTAGGTTAATGTTGTTAGACGTTGATCACTTGACGATCAGCCTTTGTTCTGACACTCGCTTAGTCCATCCATCTTCAGGTTCGTTCATCAACATCATCTTGTGGAGAAGCTCACGCGCAGCGACATCTTGTCGTCGACTCAGCTTTGGTTCTCCACATCACGTGGTTAATAAACGTACCTAAATGATTTGCATAATACACATGAATGCATATCAAGACAAATATCGCAAGATAATATTACGATTTTACACAGTAAAGAATCAAACACTTAAGGAGAAGGCATCACGACCTTTCATAAGCAAACGCTAGCTAGCGCCATATGACCAAGCGCAATAATCATGCTTCTCTAGATTAACCGAATCTAACGCAAACATCCCGAAACAGTAAACCATACACATTAAGTGCAACACCCACGTTCCTGCTTTCTAGACCGGATCTAATTCCGATATTAAGCAAGAATAAATTATTTAACCCACACTATCATCCTTAGTAAAATATATTTCAGAAGTCTAATAAAACCTGAACTCGCTATTATTAAATGCCAATGACTTAAAATAGTTATAGGAACAATCTAATTAACTCTTTAAACCGTGCATCTTAATTAACCTGAATTACCGACTTAACTAAATCGAACATCAAAATATATGTATGCTAAATTAATAACAATTATCGCGACCAACAATTCTGTTTAATCTATTTATATACCTAGTTGACAAGAATAACGAATCAACTTACCATCGTTAAATCCGACTTGAAACCACGAAATTGACGACGCCTTTTAGCTCTAGCATTTCACCGAACACATGGTGAGTGCCATGTCGAATCGCACTTCTTCATCCACATCGAGAATTCTCCTGCCGCGTACTAATTTGTTTCCTTCCACACCTAATCTTCTTGGATTTTTGGCGTAGACGAGGATGGCGATCGACGACTTGTTCGAGCTTTTTGTCGAGCACTTGGTGAATATCATGCTGCTAGCTTCGTCTTCACCCGACTCTTGGGATTTCTTGATGACACACGGAACGACGTCGAGATCAAGTCTGGAGCGAGCTGGCGAGGACACGAATCCAGTGAGGGCTATGGTGACGTCGAGGTCACGAGCTCTAGCGACACAAGGTTAAGCGGCGAACGCGTTCGGCGTGCACACGTGAGCCGAACCGAAGGCGAGGAATCGATGAAGCGAGGTTCGTCGACAAGCACCATGGAGGAATCGGCGACGTTGTTGTACACACGACGCAACGATGAACGACAACAAGATGGCGCCATGCATACGACATCAACACACTGAGCAGCGGTTGTGCTTTCGTGGCGAGGAGACTGGAGCCAGGGCTAGACGTCGGCGTCATGGCGAGCTAGTCGAAGGCGAACAGCCCGGCCATTAGCGAGCTGGGCGATGACTACAACATCGACAAACGCACAACAACACAAGAAGATGTGATAGACAAGGCGAGGTTGTGGCCTGGGCGAGTCCTGGCGGGGTCAACGGCTCGACAGCGCCCGCACTGGAGCAAGCACCAGAGAAGCTGAGCAGCGATGGCCAACCACCATGGCTGGGAAGGGGAGGGCAGACACGCGCGCGTAGGGAGGGATCAGGAGAAAGCCGCCATGGGAGGGGCAGGGAAGAAGGGCGCGACGGCCATGGGAGAGGGAGAGGAGCGCGTAGGGGCGAGCTCGGCTGGGTGCGAGCGAGCAGAGAAGAGGCAAGCTGGAGGGGCACGACATGGAGAGAGTGAGCTCGCCATGGGAGGGACTTCGAGCAGGGGGTTCAAGCCAGGGGCGCGGCGCAGCGGCCATGGGAGATGGCGGCCAAGCTGGAGCTGAGCGCGGCCAGGAGAGTGAGCAGAGGGAGCGCCGCGAGGGAGAAAGAAGCAGGGCGCGGCAGGGAGGAGCGCTAGTGCGCGTAGAAGATAGAGGCGACAACTGGAAAAATTTCAGGGGAGGAGGCGGCGGGTGGATAGGGAGGAACATATATTTTTCCTTTTTTTGTTTTTCTCTTTTTTTAAAAGAAATCCACAGATATTTCGAAATCAGATAACTCATCTGCTCTCGTTCCGAATATTTGATTTAGCGAACACTCTGGAATATGAATTTTTACCAGTTACCTATATCCGAAGATTTGGATCTGGACGAGAAACGACAGACCGAAATAAACTGATTTCGGTTTCGATAATTTACTCTGCGTGATTCGACTAAAATTAGCCGAAACCATATCTGCTAATGTATACGCGATTTCGTCGCCAAAACAGCGTGCTAAAGGATCATAACCTCGCGCACGATTTCTCTCAGACAACGCACGATCCTAATTATTTTACACTGAGTATTTTAATCGTCGAATTATAATAAATTTATTTGGGACACGGATCGCAACGGTGGATCGAGCTTCCAAATTTGTATTCTCCTAATCCATAAATTTTTAATCGAACACATGACTCGACATATCGCGAAATAAATGCACGATATCGATGCGGCATTGAGATTGCGATCTTTCCGGAAGCAACGTCATGCATCGCACATGTGGACGAGAAGCTGCGCGCATTGTTCTTTTCGGATAGCGCGGGGCTCCAAATTTTACATAAAATCAGAAGTTTTCTGATTTTCGCATTCACTTACGCGCGTGATCCGAACAGTTCAAAATTCGCCAGCAAACGAAGATTCGATAATCCAAAAGTTTCTTGAACCCCTTTTTTAATTGCTTAGAATATGGAAATGAAAACGGCACCAAACTCGAACTTTTGCGAGATGATTAAAATTTAGTGTCCACTTTATATACTGATATCCCGCGCTTAAATCCGTAATCGCTGTTTACGGGAGATAACACCTGGGGTGTTACACTGAGGGCGACCCAGAGGGGTTTCCATGGTTACTACTGCTACTCACAAATTGGAATACCTTGAGACCCTAGGGTTGCTGCTGGAGCAGAGAAAGCGAGAGACTGGGCGAGCCCAGCTTGGGGAGGAAGATGGGCTGGTTGCCAGCGTGCAGGAGCAGGGAAAGGGCGAGCTGTAGGAAATAAAAAATGCAGGGGCCAGGGCAAGCTCCATGGAAGCAGGGCGTGACCATGGCAGGGTTGCTATAGAGAGGAAGATGGAGGGAGGGGCGTCGGCTGGACACAGCAACAGGAAGGGGCGCTGGGCAGAGGCGAGGAGGAGCCATGACAAGAAGCACCAGCGAGCACCGGGAGCCATGAGCGAGAGAGGAAGGGAGCTCCCTGGCCAAGCTCGTGAGGAATGAAGGGAGCAGAGGAAGAGATGAGGATGAGGGAGAAGACGTGCAGGGATAAGGAAAGGAGATTAAGCGGTGGGGAGATAAGGAGAATTCCTATTTTTCTTCTCCAAACCTTGACAAAAGAAAAATGTACATATTTTGGGGTTCTGAAATTAAATTTTAAAAAATGTATAAAAGGGTCGAACCAAAATAAGATTGACCACCATATACAGATAGGATTTGATTTAGTGAATATTTTGGAGTCAGATTAATTACTACACGTTATCTATATCCAAAAAATTTGGATCTGGGCGAGGAACACACGGACCGAACCAAACAAGGTTGGGACCGATACTTCAAACTGTATTTGACCCAGTTGAGTTCGGACGAAGATCACATGCTATCCGAATAGCATAGACTCGACATCTCAAAAGATTTTAAAGTCCCAACTTCAGGAAAAGATTTGGACAATGTAGATAGATGGAGATAGATAGGATATTAAAATCATGATAGACAAAGATAATTAGAATTTAGCAACCTTTATATTCACTGCTATCACGTGTTAAAGTCTGCACTCGTGGTCGAGCAGACGATAAACACCTAGGGCGTTATATTTATGATAATACTATGAAGATGTGTTGACATATTTCAGTTGCAATCATATAAATACTAAGTCAAATGCTAAGGATAAAAAAAATCTGAACTATTGATATGTAAACATTTTGTATTATTTACTTCTTCAAACATGAGAAAGCATACCATACTAAAACAGAAAATATATATTTTCATTGACAACAACTATGAAGTGAGCATATCTTTGTAAAGAATATTCATCATAAGTGTACCGTCGGATTCAATACTTTGATAATTGGTATAACTTGTAGCGACAACAAGAACCTGTTGCTTCTAGTTGTTACTATGGATGACAGTGGGTAGGGGTATGGGCAAATAACTGCAGATAATTATTCATCGAGCACGGGTATGGTGGAATTTGTTATCCGTGGATACGGATATGTATATGATAAGGTATCCACAATAGATTTTTTGTGGGTATGGATATGAAGTATCTATATTCGTTACACGATGGATATCAAACATATGGGTATCCATACCCGTTATCCATGGATAAATTGTATTGTTTCTAGAATATTATGTATTATCATTCCATGAATATTGTTCTATATTGTTTGTATCATATTATTTGTATTATCATCCAATAAATTGATGCTACCGGAATGTTAAAAATGTTGTTTGGTGCTAAAGTTGTTGAATTGCGATAAATAATTATTTGGTATTGATCGGTATCCATACCTGTCGGTACCTCAAGATTGGGGTACTCACTTCTACTGGGTCAAAATGGACCCCCGGCACTCCTAAAGATGCTCGTCGTCGATCTTAGGGGAGTCTCAACGGTCGTGCCAACGCCATTTGTTGGAGACTTGTTCTCAAATGCTATGAATTAAGAACAAGGCAACACAAAAAAGGTTAATGATTAATGCCCTTCGTCCTTCGAAGCATTATTTCCCTAAGGATATAACGTTCTTCAGACAAAGGTTATGAAGGATGTACCTTCATCATTGCAACATAAACCAATGGAAAATGAAACATATGAAACTGTCGGCGTTCCGAGACCGGGGGGTCCCTGAGCCGACGAGTGAATGTCGTCGCGTGCCCCAGCCCAGATGGGTCGAGCGCGAGGGCGAGCGCGAAGGGGGGAGAGCGAGGCGGCCGGAGACCGGCGTGAGAGAGGTGGGAATCCCGTGGCCTTCGTGTTCGTCCCGCGCCCAGGTCGGGTGCGCTTGCAGTAGGGGGTTACAAGCGTCCACGCGGGAGAGGGAGCGAGCGGCTTCAAGCGAGCGCGTGTCTCGTCCTCGTCCCCGCGCGGCCAACCTTCTCTAAGAGGGCCCTGGTCCTCCCTTTTATAGGCGCAAGGAGAGGATCCAGGTGTACAATGGGGGGTGTAGCAGAGTGCTACGTGTCTAGCGGAGGAGAGCTAGCGCCCTAAGTACATGCCGTTGTGGAAGCCGGAGAGATTTTGGCACCCAGCTGGTGTGATGTCGTGGCCGTCGGAGGAGCGATGGAGCCTGGCGGAGGGACAACTGTCGGAGCGGTTGAATCCTTGCTGACGTCCTCTTGCTTCCGTAAGGGGGCTGAGAGCCGCCGTCGTCACAGAGTATGGAGGGCGCCATCATTGCCTATCTGGCGGGGCGAGCCAGATGGGACGCCGGTCTTGTTCCCTGCGGCCCGAGTCAGCTCGGGGTAGGGTGATGATGGCGCCTCCTGTTGACGTGGCTGGTCTACGCCCTAGGTTGGGCGATGTGGAAGCTCCTCCGAAGCCGAGGTCGAGTCTGTCTTCCGTGGCCGAGGTCGGGTCCGAGCCCCAGGTTCGGGCGAGGCGGAGATCGCCGGCTGGTGCCGGGGCGGAGTCCGAGCCCTGGGGTCGAGCGAAGCGGAGTTCGTCGTCTTCTGGGGCCGAGCCCAAGTCTGAGCCCTGGGTCGGGCGAGGCGGAGATCGTCGTCTTCTGGGGCCAAGCCCAAGTCCGAGCCCTGGGTCGGGCGAGGCGGAGATCGTCGTCTTCTGGGACTTAGCCCGAGTCCGAGCCCTGGGTCGGGCGGAGTGGAGTTCGCCGTCTTCTGGGACTTAGCCCGAGTCCGAGCCCTGGGTCGGGCGGAGTTCGCCGTCTTCCGGGACTTAGCCCGAGTCCGAGCCCTGGATCGGGCGGAGTTCGCTGTCTTCCGGGACTTAGCCCGAGTCCGAGCCCTGGGTCGGGCGGAGTTCGCCGTCTTCCGGGACTTAGCCCGAGTCCGAGCCCTGGGTCGGGCGGAGTTCGCCGTCTTCTGGGACTTAGCCCGAGCCCGAGCCCTGGGTCGGGCGGAGTTCGCCGTCTTCCGGGACTTAGCCCGAGTCCGAGCCCTGGGTCGGGCGGAGTTCGCCGTCTTCCGGGATTTAGCCCGAGTCCGAGCCCTGGGTCGGGCGGAGCGGAGATTCCTATGGTGCCTTTGGCCGGGCCTGACTTCCTGTCAGTCTCGCTCTGTCAAGTGGCACCGCAGTCGGAGTGGCGCAGGCGGCGCTGTCCTTCTGTCAGGCCGGTCAGTGGAGCGGCGAAGTGACGGTGGTCACTTCGGCTCTACCGGCTGGGGGGCACGCGTCAGGATAAAGGTGTCAGGCCACCTTTGCATTAAATGCTCCTGCGATTTGGTCAGTCGGTGCGACGATTTGGTCAGGGTTGCTTCTTGGCGAAGGCAGGGCCTCGGGCGAGCCGGAAATATGTTCGCCGCTGAAGGGGGGCCTCGGGCGAGACGGAAATCCTTCGGGGTCGGCTGCCCTTGTCCGAGGCTAGGCTCGGGCGAGGCATGATCGAGTCCCTCGAATGGACTGATCCCTGACTTATTCGCACTCATCAGGCCTTTGCACCTTTGTGCTGATGGGGGTTACCAGCTGAGAATTAGGAGCCTTGAGGGTACCCCTAATTATGGTCCCCGACAGTAGCGCCCGAGCCTCGAAGGGAGTGTTTGCACTCGCTTGGAGGCTTTCGTCGCACTTTTTTGCAAGGGGACCAGCCTTTCTCGGTTGCGTTTTGTTCCGGTGGGTGCGCGCGAGCGCACCCACCGGGTGTAGCCCCCGAGGCCTCGGAGGAGTGGTTTCACTCCTTCGAGGTCTTAATGCCTTGCGTAGTGCTTCGGCTGGTCTGGTCGTTCCCTCATGCAAGCTGGCCGTAGCCCAGGTGTACGGTCGGGTCCCAAGTTCTCGGGCTGGTATGTTGACGCTGTCAACGGTTCGGCCGGAGCTGGGTTTGCGAGAGCAGCCCCCGAGCCTCTGCATAGAGCGAGAGGGCGGTCAGGGGCAGACTCGGCTTTTTTACATACGCCCCTGCGTTGCCTTTCCGCAAGGAGGAGGGGGGGAAAGCGCCATGTTGCCCTCGATGGGCGCCGAACATGGTGTCTCCGATGAGCTGCAAGCAGGTAATCCGAGTGGACGTCCGTGCCCCGTTCGTTAGGGGTCGGCTAGGGGCCAGAGGCACGCCCAAAAGTACCTGCGGGTGATCTGCCGGACCCGGTCCCCTGGCGACGGGGTCCGAGGGCTCGATGCCTCCCTCTGATGGGATTCCGTTACAAGATCGTTCCCGCTGGTCTCGGAAATGTCCTAGGGTACCTCGGGAACGCAGCCCGAGCCTTGGTTATGTATCGAACGTACCCATGGTCATCCCTCGCTCGGCGTCTGAGGCGGCTGTGAACCCTTCGGGGGCCAGCCTTCGAACCCCTGATCAGTAATGGGCGCGGAGCCCGAGTAGCCTGAGGCAGCCGTGGAACCCTTTCGGGGGGCCGGCCTTCGAACCTCTGACCAGTAGTGGGTGTAGGGCCCATGCGATCTGAGGCAGCTGTCGAACCCTTCCGGGGGGCCAGCCTTCGAACCTCTGATCAGTAGGGGGGCTCGGAGCCTGGTTCCTTCTCGGGGAAGGATCCTTTTCAGGGTATCCCCCTTTCCCGGTCCCTGTTGCAAGAGAGAGAAAGAGGAAAAAAAGGAAAAGGATACGAAATCGAACGACGTGGCGTACCTTTTTTGACGCGGTCATCATGGCGAAGGCGAAGCGTCGCCCGCTTCTCCTGCCAGAGGCGCCGCCTGTCCCGCCGCGGAGTTAATGCGATGGGGCGAGTGGTTGGCGGGGCGGCCGTTGTGCGTGCGCGAGCCGTTCGAGGAACGGATCATAGGCGCGTTGTCTTCACGCCGTGAGAGAGGGTTCTCTCGCTGCCCCCGGACGGGACGTGAGCTTGGTTGATGACGTGACCGCTGCTCCTGTCTGCCTGCCACCGCCATTACTGCCGGCCCATTCTTGGCCGCATTGACCGTCGCGCCAGGCTGGCGCTGCTGGGTCGTGCACTGGGCCGCCTCGAGTCGCGGCATTGGTTCCGCAGTCGAGGAGGCGCGGTGGTGGCGCAAGTGGCGGTGCTGTTGCATGCACGAAGCATTCGGCGCGCCGGTTGCATGACACGTGGGCCTGGGCCTCCATGCTGGGCGTGTTGGGAGTCGGAGAAGCGCGCCCACTTGGCGCGGTTGCACGCCGCCTGCACGGCTGCCCACCCTTTCGCCCGCTGGTTTGGGAAAAAGTGGAGGGTCGCTTGTGACCGCTGGGCAGTTGTACGCACCACGCGCGGCGGTTTGGCTTCTTCTGCTCTGAGTCGGCTTGCATGACGCGTGGGACCTAGCCCCCGCGCCGTAGGGGAGGACCTTGGAGTGTGTTGGAGAAGACTCAGCCCATGACGGCTGGGGACGCAAGTAGGGGTAGCCGCCTTTAAAAGGAGGGTGACCCCCTTGGAAGGCGACCATGTCTTCGCGCTCCCTTATGCATCGTGTCTTTCCACCTTCCAAGCCCCCGGATGGGGGAGATCCGCTGTCTTTCCGCCTCATCGTTGGAGGAACACAACTCCGTGGGAGTTGGTACCTTTCAGCCATCGTTCGGCTTCAAGGATTTTCATCATGCAGCCCGGTCGCACCCCTCCGCCGGTGGTCACCCAAAATGGCGACCTCCAGTTCGATGGAGGGGGAAAGCGAGCCGGGCTGCGGCCTCTGCCCCTCCCTCAGCCTCAAGGATTTTCATCACTAGGGCTGGGGAGGGGAGTGTGCCGAGTTGGGGTCGGCCCCTGCGTGGGCGGTGGCCCGCTCCTTCCCTCAGTGATCGGGGGGAAGGGCGGGAGTCGTCCGTGGCGCTGACAGCTGCACCGTGCCCGGCTCTCTGAGCCGAGCGGCTTCGGAGCCGCTCCCGGTGCCGCCTCCCGCCACGGCAGCTGGAAGAGGTTCCGCCGCCGACGAGTTTGCCGGCGCCACCCACGGACCGACCTCCAACTCTACAGCCTTCTGCCCGTCCTTGCCTCTCGAGTTTGGGCACGGGCGGGGGCCTCCTGACAGCAGCATCCGCCCTGAGGTCATCGCCGCTGCTGTTCGGACCCCCGGAGCAGAAGTCGTCGTCGTCGCCGCTGCTGGGGCGGGCGACGACAAGCCGTTCGTCGGTCTTCTGTTGCTCCGCAGGCCTCTCCCCCGTCGAGTGAGGTTGTTCGTACCTGCGGAGGTGGAACCGGAGTTCCGTTTGTAATGGCACCTTGGATGCCAGTGTTTTTGTTCATTGTGGCTGTCGGGGCCTGAACATGTATGTATTTTCGGCATGGAGCCGTGTTTTTTCCTCATTTTCGAGCACTAAGACTTGCCTGTTGGTTGTCTGAACCGCTCCACCAAGAGTGAGTCGCCCCGTGTAAAGGTGACAAGTGTGGTATTCGTATCCCGGAGGCGTAGGAGTCCCTCGGCTCGGTCGGCCTTGCCGCTTACGCGCACTCTTACCCGTCCATGGGGCTCTGTTCCCGACGCAGTCGAGAAAGCTCGAGAAATTGCTTCAGCAGAAGAGCTTCTGAACGTGAAGACTTGTTCGGTCCGCGGGATCACTTATCCAAACGTGAGTTACTTATCGCAGAAGGTGATGAGTGAGGTATCCGTATCCTGGAGGCGTAGGAGTCCCTCGGCTCAGTCAGCCTTGGCTGCTTATGTGTACTCCGTCGTTTTCAGGATCCACTTTCGAAGTAGTCAAACATCCCAAAAGACCTTCTGGCAGAAAAGATCTTTTTTCGAGGAAAATTTCGATGCAGAGGGGGTTCCCCCCGTTTAGCCCCCGAGGGAGGGTCGGGCTTTGCCGAGGCGAGGCCGACCCTTCCTTGACGACTAAACTTTTGCTGGGCGCGAGGTATATGAACAACTTGAAAACATCTTAAGGGTAGAAGCGACGTAGCTGTTGGATGTTCCAAGCGTTGCTGTAGACCTCGCCTTGACTGTTGGCCAGCTTGTACGTTCCGGGCTTCAGAACTTTGGCGATGACGAACGGCCCCTCCCAGGGGGGCGTGAGCTTGTGCCGCCCTCGGGCGTCTTGTCGCAGCCGAAGCACCAGGTCGCCCACCTGGAGGTCTCGGGACCGGACCCCTCGGGCGTGGTAGCGTCGCAGGGACTGCTGGTACCGCGCTGAGTGTAGTAAGGCCTTGTCCCGAGCCTCCTCCAGCTGGTCCAACGAGTCTTCTCGGCTAGCTTGGTTGCTTTGGTCGGTGTAGGCCCTCGCCCTCGGGGAGCCGTATTCCAGGTCTGTGGGCAAGACGGCCTCGGCCCCGTAGACTAGGAAGAACGGCGTGAAGCCCGTGGCTCGGCTTGGCGTTGTCCTCAGACTCCAGACCACCGAGGGGAGTTCCTTCATCCATCTCTTGCCGAACTTGTTGAGGTCGTTGTAGATCCGAGGCTTGAGCCCTTGTAGAATCATGCCGTTGGCACGCTCTACTTGCCCATTTGACATGGGGTGAGCCACGGCGGCCCAGTCCACCCGGATGTGATGATCCTCACAGAAGTCCAAGAACTTTCTGCCGGCGAACTGGGTGCCGTTGTCGGTGATGATGGAGTTCGGGACCCCGAAGTGACGGATGATGTTGGTGAAGAACGCCACCGCCTGCTCGGACCTGATGCTGTTCAGGGGTCGGACCTCGATCCACTTGGAGAATTTGTCGATGGCGACCAGCAGGTGCGTGTAGCCCCCGGGTGCCTTCTGCAAGGGGCCGATGAGATCCAGACCCCACACAGCAAAAGGCCAGGTGATGGGTATCGTCTGTAGAGCTTGAGCGGGCAGGTGGGTCTGCCTTGCGTAGAACTGACACCCTTCGCAGGTGCGGACAATTCTAGTGGCGTCGGCCACCGCCGACGGCCAGTAGAAGCCTTGCCGGAAAGCATTTCCGACAAGGGCTCGAGGCACTGCGTGATGGCCGCATGCCCCCGAGTGTATCTCTCGCAGGAGTTCCTGACCTTCGGCGATGGAGATGCATCGCTGGAGGATGCCTGAGGGGCTGTGGTGGTAGAGCTCCTTCTCATCTCCCAGCAAGACGAACGACTTGGCGCGCCGCGCCACCCGCTGAGCTTCGGCTCGGTCGGAGGGTAGCTCTCCTCGGTGGAGATATTGCAGGTACAGGGTCTGCCAGTTTTGATCAGGCGTGACCCCACTTCGCTCCCCCCCGACGTGCAGCGTCTCGCCCTCGGGGGCCGAGGGTACCTCGGGCCGAACCGAGGATGCCTCGGACCGAGCTGAGGGTGCCTCGGACTGGGCCGAGGGTGCCTCGGGCTCAGGCGTGTCGTCGATCTTGACGGAGGGTTGATGGAGATCCCGGGAGAAGACGTCTGGGGGAACCGTCGTTCGCACCGAGGCTAATTTAGCCAACTCGTCCGCAGTCTCGTTGTAGCGCCGAGCGATGTGGTTGAGCTCGAGCCCGTAGAACTTGTTTTCTAGGCGCCGAACTTCATCGCAGTAGGCCTCCATCTTCGGGTCGCGGCAGTGGGAGTTCTTCATGACTTGGTCGATGACGAGCTATGAGTCACCGCGAGCGTCGAGGCGTCGGACCCCTAGCTCGATGGCGATCCGCAACCCGTTGACCAGAGCTTCGTACTCAGCCACATTGTTGGATGCCGGGAAATGGAGGCGTAGCACGTAGCGTAGGTGCTTCCCGAGGGGCGAGATGAAGAGTAGGCCTGCGTCGGCTCTTGTCTTCATCAGCGACCCGTCGAAGAACATGGTCCAGAGCTCCGGTTGGATCGGAGCCGTCAGTAGCTGGGTGTCGACCCTTTCAGCTACAAAGTCCACCAAGACCTGGGACTTGATGGCCTTCCGAGGAGCGAATGAGATTGTCACACCCATGATTTCCACCGCCCACTTTGCAATCCTACCCGAGGCCTCTCGGCACTGGATGATCTCCCCCAGGGGGAAGGATGACACCACAGTTACCGGATGAGACTCGAAGTAGTGTCGCAGCTTCTGCCGCGTTAGGATCACCGCGTACAGCAGCTTCTGAACTTGTGGGTAGCGGATCTTGGTTTCGGACAGTACCTCGCTGACGAAGTAGACTGGCCTCTGAACGGGCAATGCATGTCCCTCTTCTTGCCTCTCGACCACAATCGTGGCGCTAACCACCTGAGTGGTCGCGGCGACGTAGACCAGGAGGGCTTCTCTGGTAGCTGGGGCCACCAAGATAGGCGCCTTTGTGAGGAGTGCCTTCAGGTTCCCGAGGGCTTCCTCGGCCTCAGGGGTCCAAGTGAAGCACTCGGCCTTCCTTAAGAGGCGGTACAGAGGTAGACCTCTTTCGCCGAGGCGTGAGATGAAGCGGCTCAGAGCCGCGAGGCATCCCATGACCCTCTGTACGCCTTTCAAGTCCTTGATGGGCCCCATGCTGGTGATAGCTGCGATTTTCTCCGGGTTGGCTTCGATGCCCCGCTCGGAGACGATGAACCCCAAGAGCATGCCTCGGGGTACTCCGAAAACACATTTTTCGGGATTGAGCTTGACGCCTTTCGCCTTGAGACATCGGAATGTCGCTTCAAGGTCGGAAAGGAGGTCGGAGGCTTTCCTCGTCTTGACTACGATGTCATCGACGTAGGCCTCGACCGTGCGGCCAATGTGTTCGCCGAACACATGGTTCATGCATCGCTGGTACGTTGCGCCCGCATTCCTCAAGCCGAACGGCATGGTGACATAGCAGTACAGGCCGAAGGGTGTGATGAAAGAAGTCGCGAGCTGGTCGAACTCTTTCATCCTGATTTGATGATACCCTGAGTAGGCATCGAGGAAAGACAGGGTTTCGCACCCAGCAGTGGAATCCACGATTTGGTCGATGCGAGGCAGAGGGTAGGGAACCTTCGGACATGCTTTGTTGAGACCAGTGTAGTCTACACACATCCGCCATTTCCCCCCTTTCTTTCTCACAAGCACAGGGTTGGCAAGCCATTCGGGATGGAATACCTCTTTGATGAACCCTGCCGCCATTAGCTTGTGGATCTCCTCGCCTATGCCTCTGCGCTTCTCCTCGTCGAATCGGTGCAGTGGCTGCTTGACGGGTCGGGCTCCGGCTCGGATGTCCAGCGAGTGCTCGGCGACATCCCTCGGTATGCCGGGCATGTCCGAGGGACTCCACGCGAAGACGTCGGCATTCGCGCGGAGAAAGTCGACGAGCACTGCTTCCTATTTGGGATCGAGCCCGGAGCCGATCCGGATCTGCTTGGAGGCGTCGCCGCTGGGGTCGAGGGGGACGGACTTAACCGTCTCCGCTGGTTCAAAGTTGCCGGCATGACGCTTCACGTCTGGCACCTCCTTAGAGAGGCTCTCCAGGTCGGCGATGAGGGCCTCGGACTCGGCGAGGGCCTCGGCGTACTCCACGCACTCCACGTCGCGTTCGAACGCGTGTTTGTACGTGGGGCCGACGGTGATGACCCCGTTGGGGCCTGGCATCTTGAGCTTCAGGTAGGTGTAGTTGGGGACAACCATGAACTTCGCGTAGCATGGCCTCCCCAGTACCGCGTAGTAGGTTCCTCAGAACCCGACCACCTCGAACGTCAGGGTCTCCCTTCGGAAGTTGGAGGGTGTTCCGAAGCAGACGGGAAGGTCAAGCTGTCCGAGGGGTTGGACGCGCTTCCCAGGAATGATCCCATGGAAGGGCGCAGCGCCTGCCCGGACAGAGGATAGATCGACACGCAGGAGCCCGAGGGTCTCGGCGTAGATGATGTTGAGGCTGCTGCCTCCATCCATGCGGACCTTGGTGAGCCTGACGTCGCCGATGACGGGGTCGACGACGAGCGGGTATTTCCCCGGGCTCGGCACATGGTCGAGGTGATCGTCTCGGTCGAAGGTGATGGGCTTGTCGGACCAGTCTAGATAGACTGGTGCCGCCACCTTCACCGAGCAGACCTCCCGGCGCTCTTGCTTGCGGTGCCGAGCCGAGGCGTTCGCCGCTTGCCCACCATAGATCATTAAGCAGTCGCGGACCTCGGGGAACTCTCCTGCCTGGTGGTCTTCCTTCTTATCGTCGTCACGGGCCTTGCCACCCTCCGCGGGTGGCCCGGCCCTATGGAAGTGGCGCCGAAGCATGACGCACTCCTCAAGGGTGTGCCTGACGGGCTCCTGGTGATAGGGGCACGGCTCCTTGAGCATCTTGTCGAAGAGGTTGGCGCCTCCGGGGGGCTTCCGAGGGTTCTTGGACTCGGAGGCGGCGACAAGGTCCGTGTCGGCGGCGTCGCGTTTCGCTTGCGACTTCTTCTTGCCCTTCTTCTTGGCGCCGCGCTGAGTTGACGCCTCGGGAGTATCTTCCGATGGGTGGCCCTGGGGCTGCTTGTCCTTTTGGAAGATAGCCTCGACCGCCTCCTGGCCGGAGGCGAACTTGGTGGTGATGTCCATCAGCTCGCTCGCCCTGGTGGGGGTCTTGCGACCCAGCTTGCTCACCAGGTCGCGGCAGGTGGTGCCAGCGAGGAACGCGCCGATGACATCCGAGTCGGTGATGTTGGGCAGCTCGGTGCGCTGCTTCGAGAATCGCCGGATGTAGTCTCAGAGAGACTCTCCCGGCTGCTGTCGGCAGCTTCGGAGGTCCCAGGAATTCCCGGGGCGCACGTACGTGCCCTGGAAATTGCCGGCGAAAGCTTGGACTAGGTCGTCCCAGTTGGAGATCTGCCCCGGAGGCAGGTGCTCCAACCAGGCGCGAGCGGTGTCGGAGAGGAACAGGGGGAGGTTGCAGATGATGAGGTTGTCATCGTCCGTTCCACCCAGTTGGCAGGCCAGACGGTAGTCCGCGAGCCACAGTTCCGGTCTCGTCTCCCCCAAGTACTTTGTGATAGTAGCCGGGGGTCGGAACCGGGTCGGGAACGGCGCCCGCCGGATGGCTCAGCTGAAGGCTTGCGGACCGGGTGGTTCGGGCGAGGGACTCCGATCCTCCCCGCTGTCGTAGCGTCCCCCACGCCTGGGGTGGTAGCCTCGGCGCACCCTCTCATCGAGGTGGGCCCGACGGTCGTGGTGATGGTGCTCGTTGCCGAGGCGACCCGGGGCCACAAGCGCGGTGTTGCGCGTGCGCCCGGTGTAGACCGAGGCTTCTCGCATGAATCGGGAAGTCGCGGCATGAGGTTCCGAGGGGTACCCCTGCCTTCGGGAAGCGGAGCTCTCGGCCCGTCGGACCGCGGTGCCTTCCAGGAGATTCTTGAGCTCTCCCTGGATTCGCCGCCCCTCGGTGGTTGATGGCTCCAGCATCGCGCGAAGAAGCATTGCTGCTGCCGCCAGGTTCTGGCCGACCCCACTGGATGCGGGTGGTGGCCTGACCCTGACGTCGTCGGTGATGCGGTGCTGGAAGCCCTGGGGTAGATGACGTATTTCTCTGGCCGGAGGTTGGCCCGCCCATGCCTGCCCGACGTCCCGACGGATCGGCTCAAGCGCTCCTGCTCCCTCGTCGAGCCTGGCCTGCACCCCGCGGATTTGCTCGAGCTGTGGGTCATGGCCCCCCGCCTGAACGGGGACCACAGCTAGCTCCCGTGGGATGTCAACGCGAGGCACCGGCCTAGGGAGGTCACCGTCCTCCGGCATGCCGAGATGGTTGCCTTCGGAGGGACCCCCTAGATCGACGTGGAAGCATTCGCGACTTGGGCCGCAGTCCTCGTCGCCGAGGCTACGGCTACCGTCGGAACAGTCGGAAAGGCAGTAGTCGCATGCGGTCATGAAGTCCCGCATGGCACTGGGGTTGCCAAGTCCAGAGAAATCCCAACAGATGCTGGGCTCGTCGTCTTCCTCGGACCCAGAGGGCCCGTAGGTCGAGACGTCCGTCAGCCGGTCCCAAGGTGACCGCATACGAAACCCCAGAGGGTTTGGACTTGCCTCTACGAGAGCGCGCGCCAAAGCGAAGTCGCTAGGCGGGTTGAGGCTGAATCCGAAAGACGTGGGATGGGAATCGGTCGGTACCTTTTGGTCGACGGGCGGCGATAAGGTCACGTCGTGGACTGACTGCACCATCGTCTCAGGTACGAGGGTGACGTCCAGCAAGCTTTTCGCGAGCGTGCTGGCGTCGTCCGCTTGCTCGGGATTGGCGTGTCGCGGGGAGACGGCGCTCGCCTTCGTCTCAAACGCGAGGTCGACGCCCGGTGCGCCCCCCGTTGGGGCGCTGGGGCCGTCGACTCGCTCGACAACCGACGAGGCGCTGTCTCCTGCTTGGCCTTGGTTGCCCCGCCTCCTCCTCCACCGGCGGGGGAGAGGACGGGGTGAGCTCGAAGGTTGTCCTTCCACCATGCGGGGAAGACGTTGCTGATTCCGTCGCCGGCGGGCGGGTTGTCGGCCGCCACTGTCGTTGTCGCACGGCGGTGGAAGGAGTATCATGTCATAGCTGTCGTCGAGGGACATGAACTCAAGACTCCCGAAACGGAGCACCGTCCCGGGTTGGAGAGGTTGCTGGAGACTGCCCATCTGGAGCTTGACGGGAAGCTGTTCGTCAACACGCAGCAGGCCCCTACCTGGCGCGCCAACTGTCGGCGTTCCGAGACCGGGGGGTCCCTGAGCCGACGAGTGAATGTCGCCGCGTGCCCCAGCCCAGATGGGTCGAGCGCGAGGGTGAGCACGAAGGGGGGAGAGCGAGGCGGCCGAAGACCGGCGTGAGAGAGGTGGGAATCCCGCGGGCTTCGTGTTCGTCCCGCGCCCAGGTCGGGTGCGCTTGCAGTAGGGGGTTACAAGCGTCCACGCGGGAGAGGGAGCGAGCGGCTTCAAGCGAGCGCGTGTCTCGTCCTCATCCCCGCGCGGCCAACCCTCTCTAAGAGGGCCCTGGTCCTCCCTTTTATAGGTGCAAGGAGAGGATCCAGGTGTACAATGGGGGTGTAGCAGATTGCTACGTGTCTAGGGAGGAGAGCTAGCGCCCTAAGTACATGCCGTTGTGGCAGCCGGAGAGATTTTGGCACCCAGCTGGTGTGATGTCGTGGCCGTCGGAGGAGCGATGGAGCCTGGCGGAGGGACAACAGTCGGAGCGGTTGAATCCTTGCTAACGTCCTCTTGCTTCCGTAAGGGGGCTGAGAGCCGCCGTCGTCACAGAGTATGCAGGGCGCCATCATTGCCTATCTGGCGGGGCGAGCCAGATGGGACGCCGGTCTTGTTCCCTGCGGCCGGAGTCAGCTCGGGGTAGGGTGATGATGGCGCCTCCTGTTGACGTGGCTGGTCTACGCCCTAGGTTGGGCGATGTGGAAGCTCCTCCGAAGCCGAGGTCGAGTCTGTCTTCCGTGGCCGAGGTCGGGTCCGAGCCCTAGGTTCGGGCGAGGCGGAGATCGCCGACTGGTGCCGGGACGGAGTCCGAGCCCTGGGGTCGGGCGAAGCGGAGTTCGTCGTCTTCTGGGGCCGAGCCCAAGTCCGAGCCCTGGGTCGGGCGAGGCGGAGATCGTCGTCTTCTAGGGCCGAGCCCAAGTCCGAGCCCTAGGTCGGGCGAGGTAGAGATCGTCGTCTTCTGGGACTTAGCCCGAGTCCGAGCCCTAGGTCGGGCGGAGTGGAGTTTGCCGTCTTCCGGGACTTAGCCCAAGTCCGAGCCCTGGGTCGGGCGGAGTTCGCCGTCTTCCGGGACTTAGCCCGAGTCCGAGCCCTAGATCGGGCGGAGTTCACCGTCTTCCGGGACTTAGCCCGAGTCCGAGCCCTAGGTCGGGCGGAGTTCGCTGTCTTCCGGGACTTAGCCCGAGTCCGAGCCCTGGGTCGGGCGGAGTGGAGTTCGCCGTCTTCCGGGACTTAGCCCGAGTCCGAGCCCTGGGTCGGGCGGAGTTCGCCGTCTTCCGGGACTTAGCCCGAGCCCGAGCCCTGGGTCGGGCGGAGTTCGCCGTCTTCTGGGACTTAGCCCGAGTCCGAGCCCTGGGTCGGGCGGAGTTCGCCGTCTTCCGGGACTTAGCCCGAGTCCGAGCCCTGGGTCGGGCGGAGCAGAGCTTCCTATGGTGCCTTTGGCCGGGCCTGACTGCCTGTCAGTCTCACTCTGTCAAGTGGCACCGCAGTCGGAGTGGCGCAGGCGGCACTGTCCTTCTGTCAGGCCGGTTAGTGGAGCGGCGAAGTGACGGCGGTCACTTCGGCTCTACCGGCTGGGGGCGCACGTCAGGATAAAGGTGTCAGGCCACCTTTGCATTAAATGCTCCTGTGATTTGGTCGGTCGGTGCGGCGATTTGGTCAGGGTTGCTTCTTGGCGAAGGCAGGGCCTCGGGCGAGCTGGAAATATGTTCGCCGCTGAAGGGGGGCCTCGGGCGAGACGGAAATCCTCCGGGGTCGGCTGCCCTTGTCCGAGGCTAGGCTCGGGCGAGGCGTGATCGAGTCCCTCGAATGGACTGATCCCTGACTTATTCGCACCCATCAGGCCTTTGCAGCTTTGTGCTGATGGGGGTTACCAGCTGAGAATTAGGAGCCTTGAGGGTACCCCTAATTATGGTCCCCGACAGAAACATTGTAACATAAATTATTACATGTCATCATAATATATCTTTTTTTTATATAATCAGGAATAAATAAAAACAATATCAAATTACATTTATACCTTCGGCTTGAAGGCAAAGGTACAAGCGTGATGCACGAGTGAAAATCAGTTAGCGTGAACAAGTACGGGGGTACTGTTCACCTATTTATAGACACAGGGCGTAGCCTGTATGAATTTACATTTATATCCCTTATAACCGGTTACAATCATGACATAGATTACCATGGGCCGATCGGTCTTTGCATATTTAGGTCGGTGCAACCCTTCGTCTCAAGGCGTGTTATTATGCCGAAGCTCCCTGGATGGCAGCTTCAGCGTTGCTTTTGTGTTGATCTTCCGAAGATGCTCCTTCTTTCAGGACCTTCGGCGACGAAGCGAACCCCAACAGTAGCCCCTTCGTGGTACTAGATCGTTTTTCGTAACGAGCTTGATCCATGAAAAATTCTCCTAGGCTTCGGAATGCCGAAGGTTCGAAAAACACCTTCCCCGAGCTCGTTGCCGAGAAACGATTAAAATATTCCGAGTGCGAGGTGACCCCACCATGTTGCGGGTACGCGTGATCTGGCGATTCATCTCGCACGCGGCGTGGTCCACCGTTCAGTGGGTGTGTGTGACTGTTCAGCAGGTGCGGGCGATTTGACGATTCACCTTCAGACCTGCAGCACTATATAAACAGAGGGGGTAGGTGTGAAGTTACCACAACATTCATTGCCATTGCACTGTTGTGCTGCTGAAAAATTTAACTATAGCCGAAGCTTTCCCATCGCATTCTCAAGCAAAGCACCATTTTAATTTAGCTTCGGCATAAGAGGGAGCTTCGTCAAAACTATAAAAATTCTCAACATTCGTAAGAATTGCAAGAAATTCAACACCTAATGGCCAGAGTACGTTCAACTGCTAGGGTGACCCGTGACGAAGAAGAGGCCAAAGCCACCAAAACAGCCCCGATTTCCGAAGTTATGAGGCAATCGGGATTAGTTGTAACAGAAGCCACCAAACAAGGTGTACCTGCTGCTAAAACTGAACAAGATGTTGAGGAAGAAGTCACTGATGAAGAGGAAGAAGACTAGCATTCTGGTCCCGTCAAAACCTAGCCACTTGGATTTTGGAGAATCTACCATTTCTGAAGCTGATATGCCCATGCTGATAAAGCTAGGCTATTTTAGGGAAACTGAGAAGAAGCTGATTCATTTTGCTGGGGATGAAACCACTCCGACACCGAAAAGTGATAATGTGGTTGTTTTCAAGAGCTTCTTCAGAGAGGGACCGCGGTTTCCCTTGAATAAGATGATTGGTGAAGTTTTGGATAATTATGAAATATATCTTCATCAGCTAACTCCTAATGCTATCGTTAGACTCAGCATTTTCATCTGGGCTCTCCGAAGCCAAGGGGTAGACCGGAATGCCGAAGCTTTCTGCCGAGTGCATGAGCTTCATTACCAGACGAAGGCTAGAGAAGATGGACTACATGAAAACTTTGGGTGTTAGAACTTCGCATACCACAAAGACATGAAGGCCCCGGTGCTTAGCTATCGCACTAAGTGGCCATCTGGCTAGAAAAGTGAGTGGTTTTATGTCAAAGCCGATGAAAAGAAGAGGGAGAAGCTGAAGACGCTAGTGCTAAGCCCGTTAAGTTTGAAATTCCGGTTGACTAGGCCCTTGTGCCGTATGACACCAGGATCGCCATGCCAACAAGCTGTGGCAGAATTTAGTGTGGTAGCCGAACAGATTAGCACGAGGGATCTAGTTCAAGAATATTTGGCTAACAAGACATCTCCGACTTTGAGCGAATTTAGCATGCCAAAATTAAAAGGAACAAAGAAGGGACTTGAGCTTGTGCGACTTTCTTATCGATTTAAATTTGGAAAACAATTTAAAGAACCTTGCCAAGAGTGGTTGGAAATGATTGAAGCTGTGTGTAATGAAGTGTTGGGAAATTACACTAAAAAAGAGGATCAACCGATGACTGTGGCCTTCGGCACCCGATCAAAGCGGAGGTTGAATCGGGTGATGGATGCGTTGAATTTCGACTACCCTGACTATGAGCAATTGAATAAGGGTGCCGAAGGGCTAAAGAGAAAGAGGGTTGTTAGTGTTTTTAGCAGACAAGTTGCTAGAATGGTGAAGGAAGATGAGGAAGCTGCAAAGAAGAGAAAGTCCAGCCCTGAGCCGAAGGTGGCTGCTCCTGCGCCGAAGAAGAGAAAACCCGCGGCTCCGAAGCCAAAAACAACTGAGATAGAGGAAGAGACTCCTTCAATACCTTCTGCTGCTGAAGTTGAAGAAATTTTAAAGGTAATGACTGAATTCCTACCTATCAAGCTGCTAAGTCCTCTAGGGCCGCAACTGACAAAGCTTTTACAGAAGAAGGACAATCCTTCGGCAACAAAGAAGATGACTGAGCCAAAAAGGTGAAGGATTATCACTGTTATGCAAGCTATTGAGAAAACACCGCCGCGGGCCTCAGCATCAAAGATAGTACCATCTGCCGAAGCTACCAGCGCCGAAGCTGCCACTGCCGAAGCCGCCAGTGCCGAAGCTGCCACTGCCGAGGCTGCCAACTTAGAGAGTACGTTATCTAATATTGATAGAGTGCTCTTGGATTTGGCAACGGAGGAGGCTACTGCTTCTACAGAAGAAGTGTTGGCTACAGTGTCGGAAAAAGGGAAGAAGATTGCCGAAGATACTTCGGAAAAAGAAGAATTCAATTTTCAAAATATAATTGGTCAAGAATTGACCAAGGCTAAGAAAAAGGAACTTCAGGAGTACGCCATATCCTGTGGCTATCAGCCGGGGGCCTTGCTTTTTGGTGGTGTTGAGGAAGAAGCCTTAGGGTGCATCCGAGATCGTACCGGAGCAAAGATTATCAGCACCCTAACAAAGAGTGTTGGCTTTCCAAAGCTTGAAACCGACCTTAGTAGGTACCGGCGGCAGCATATCGCCGGTAGCTTATTCTATTCTAATTTTATGGTAAAAATTTCTCAACTTTTTATTGTTTTAAGATAAAGGTATTTTCTGATGAAGGTTATTTTTTTCCAAAGTCTGCTACTAAGTAAAGCCTTGAGGATGCAACAGGATCTCGAGGATAAGAAAAATGAGACTATAATTGAAGGCTTGGAAAATAAAATCAAAGAACATGAAGCTGCTCTTGAAAAGAAAGATTTTGATCTTCAAACAATGGAGGGCTTGCTGGCAGAAGCCCAAGCCGAAATTGCCAGACTAAACAGTGAACTTGTCCTGAAATCAAAAAGCTTTGAACAAGAAAAGGACTTTGATATAAATCTTGCATGCGAAGTTGAGAGAAGTTCAAGCTTGCAAAAATCCTTGAAGGAGCTTCAGGACAAATGCCTAAACTTTGGCAACTGGTGCGTGCAACGGCTGAAGCAGATTTTCAACTCAGTTGGCGCTAGTTCTAAAAAATTTGAACCTTCGGTTGAAGACCCGTCAAGCACCTTTGAACATATTGAGGGCGAAGTTGAGGCACTTAACGAAGTTATAGCTGGGCATGTTGATTTCTGTGCCCTGCTGGCTTCTCGAGGCACAGCTGTCGCATTTATGAAGGCCGGTTGCACACATGGCAATATAGTAAATAGGCCAAATTTTAGTTTGTCTCCAGCTAACATGGCCAATATACCCAGCCTGGCTCAAAGCATCGGGAACAGGTTTATAACTCAAATTTGGATGAAGGGTGGGCGAAACTTGGCTGGTGATGAAGCACGAAGCCATCTTAAGCCGGTATTGAACTCATCCATTATTTACCTTCTCCTGAGATCACTTTTTACCTTTTTACCTTATTACTTTGTTGCGTATAGGATGACGATGCCGAAGATCAGTGATTCGAAGATTAACGACTCAAGGCTTGACGGGTGCTGATGAAGCTGCACAGAGCTTTGATAACACTTGAATTATCTTTGTAACAGTATCGTAGTTTAGAAATCAAACATTACTCTGTAAATTTGTCCATACCTTGTAATATATTTTTACCTTTCCATCCGTGCATGAATTGCTTTGATGTGGACGAAACTTATATCTTTTGAGCCGAAGGCGAAAAAACACCTTCCCTTCTTTTCGTACACAACGAAGCGTAGATTTGCTTCTTTTCTTGTCGTTAGAGCCGAAGCAACTGCCTGTACGCTATGATATGATGATGATCCTACGAATGCCTAAATGAATGTGTATGGATGTAATGAATGACGTGATGTAATATGCAAATGAATGTCCAAACACACGCTTACGAAGCCACACCCATACTCTGCATCTTGTTCACCGTTTATTTTTCGGTGTTCACCGTTGACTTTTCGGTGTAATTTCTGCATCCCCTTAGGAACAACTTTTGAACTTCTTCGCCTTCTATTTTGGCGGTATCACCGTTGACTTTTCGGTGTAAGTTCTGCATCCCCTTAGGAACGACTTTTGAACTTCTTCGCCTTATATTTCGGCGGTATTTAGCTCTGCATTCCCTTAGGAACGTCTTTTGAGCAGAAAACTTACATTGCGCTCCCTTGGGAACGACTTTTTGTAGCTTCGTCGTGCTCTGCATCCCCTTAGGGACGACTTTTCGAGCTTCTCCCTAGTTTTTTCTTTCTCTGCACTCGATGGTGCATGCTCAGATTTTACATTTTACATTCTTTTGGGGGATTTTGCTCTCGTAGAGCTAAATAAGAAAGAAAAAATTACAAACCATGGCCCCATTAAAAACCTTTCTCCCCATTTGGAAAGGAAAAGGGTGCCATAGGAAAAAATGAAAAAAGATTACATCAAATTACACATAATATCGTCGAAACTCATCTGCATTCCAAGATCTAGGAATGTTGTTGCCGTCCATATCCTTCAATCTGTAAGAACCAGGCCTTGACGAAGATACCACCAGAAAAGGTCCTTCCCACTTCAGCCGTAGTTTGCCTACTGTGTTCGGATTGGCCCCTCTCCGAAGTACCAAATGCCCTGGCTTAATATTTTTCAGCCGAACTTTTCTGTCATGCCATTTTATTGTTTCGGCTTGATATTTATTGATATTCTCCACATCCTAAAGTCTGGTCTCTTCTATAGTATCTTTTGCTACATGATAATCAGCTTCGTCCTCTGCCGAGGTTGCTGTTCTAATTGACCCCGCTTTAGCTTCTTCTGGGGTTATAGCTTCGTCACCAAACAATAACTTGAACGGTGTAAAACCTGTTGATCTTGATATGGTTGTATTGCGGCTCCACACCACTTTAATCAACTCATCTAGCCACTTTCCTTTGGGCTGATTGAAGATTAACTTCATTATTCCTGTCATTATAATGCCATTTGCTCTTTTGACCAGCCCGTTTGACTCCGTGTGCCTAACTGATGCAAAATGAATCTTCGTGCCAATGTGATCGCATAAATCCTTGAAAGTTTCGGCATCAAACTATGTTCCATTGTCAACAGTTATAGCCTTCGGCACGCCGAAGCGACAAATAATATTTTGCCAGAAGAATTTCTGGACTGTAATCAAAGTTATTATAGCCAAAGGCTTTGCTTCAATCCACTTAGAAAAATATTCTACAGCCACCATGACATATCTCAAATTGCCTTGCGCTGGTGGAAGTGGGCCTAACAAATCCAGGCCCCATCTTTGCAACGACCAAGTGGGCTGTATTAACTGAGTGAGAGATGAAGGTTGTTTCTGGTCTCTTGCACATTTTTGACAATTATCACATTTTTGAACCAACTCTGCTGCATCCGAAGCTGCTTTCGGCCAGTAGAATCCTTGTCTAAATACTTTTCCCAGCAATGGCCTAGGCCCAATATGAGATCCACACAGTCCTGCATGTATCTCCTTCATTAACTCAATACCTTTATCTCTTGATAAACACTTGAGAAGTGGAGAACAGACTCCATGTTTATATAATTCCCCTTCTATTTATACATACGGTCTTGTTCTTGCCTCCATCCTCTTATTATAAGCTTCGTCATCTAAGAATCAATTACCCTGGAGGAAAGATATAATTTCAGTCCTCCAATCTTCACTATGTACTAGAGAAATGGTAAGCACCACTCTCTCCATGAGATCAACCGAAGGTGTCTTTATTGTTTCAAAAAATACTTCAGAAGGTAAAGGGAGCCCCTGAGCCGCTGATTTGGCTAGCAGATCTGCATGCTCATTTTCGCCTCTTCGAATATTCTTGACGGAAAAACCTTCGAAAGAAGCCTCGAACCTTCGAACTGTATCCAGATATTTTTCAAGCTTCGGATCTTTTGCCTTACTACTTTTGTCCACATGGCCAGAAATGACTTGAGAATCAGTTTTCAGAATGGCCCTTCTTATTCCCATTGCCCTTAACTTTCATCGCCCCAATAGGAGTGCTTCGTATTCAGCAATATTATTTGTACAACTAAAGTCAAGCTTGGCTGCATAACACATTCTGACTTTTGAAGGTGCTACTAGAACAGCAGCCGCTCCTGCACCGAAGGTTCCCCAAGAACCATTGCAGAACACTATCCAGGCTTCGGTGCCTTTGTTTATTTCTTCTTCTTGAGCCCCCGACGTCCAGTCAGCGATGAAGTCTGCTAACATCTGGGACTGAATTGAGGATCTATGCACATAGTCAATGGTAAATTCATTAAGCTCTGCGGCCCATTTTCCAATCCTTCTAGTAGCTTCTCTATTCTTCATAATGTCCTTCAGAGACTGTGACGAAGGAACAATTATGTGGTATGCTTGAAAATAATGTCAAAGCTTCCTGGAGGCCATTAATACAACATACAACACCTTCTCCAATTCCGTATAATTTTTCTTTGATGGACTTAAAACTTTAGAGACGAAGTACACTGGAGCTTGTTTTTTAACTTGACCATCTAGCTTCTCCTGTACCAGCGCCACACTCACTGCAGAATATGAAGTCGCCACATATAAATGGAGACCCTGGCGCAGGTGGAGTTAATGTTGTTAAATCAATCAAATATTGCTTCAACTCTTCAAAGGCTTTTTGCTGTGTCGGGCCCCATTGAAAGACTTCGGCTGACTTTAGTATTTCAAAGAATAGCAGATTTCTTTCTGCTGATCTGGATATGAATCTGTTTAATGATGGTAGCCTCCCTGCTAGCCGTTGGGCCCCCTTCTTTGTGCTTGGCGGTTCCATCCAAAGAATAGCCTCAATCTTACTTGGGTTGGCTTCAATTCCCTTAGTTGACACCAGACAGCCAAGGAACTTGCCCTTCTTTACCCCAAAAACACACTTCTCTGGATTCAACTTCAGACCAGCTTGTCTGAAGTTAGCAAATGTCCCTTGTAAATCAGCAATGTGATTTTCTTGCTTCGTGCTTTTCACTATGATATCATCAACATAGGTCAGTACATTCCTGCCTATTTGAGAATGGAGGACCTTGGCTGTCATTCTGCTGAAGCTTCCTCCAGCATTCTTGAGCCCCTCAGGCATCCGAAGATAACAATATGTGCCACTGGGGGTTATGAAGCTAGTCTTCGGCTCATCTTCCTTCTTCATCCACATTTGATGATAGCCGTAATAACAATCCAGTAGACTCATGAGCTCCGAAGAAGCTGCTGCATCCACTAGGGAGTCTATTCTTGGCAATGGGAACTCGTCCTTCGGGTAAGCCTTATTAAGATCTGTAAAGTCAATGCACATTCTCCATTTGCCATTGGCCTTCTTCACCATAACAGTGTTGCTTAGCCACTCTGGGTATTTCACCTCTCTGTTAACACCAGCACTAAGAAGTCTCTTCACTTCATTCCGAGCACCTTCACCTTTGTCTTCAGACATTTTCCGAAGCCTTTGTTTTCTTGGCCTGAAGGATGGATCCACGTTGAGTGAGTGTTCAATGACATCTCTGTTGACGCCACAGAGATCATTAGCGGACCAAGCAAAGACATATTTATTGTTGAATAAGAATCTTAGCAAAGTCTTCTCTTGTTCTTCAGATAGCTGAGACCCAACAATACCCTTTGTTCTGCTATGTCTTCACATAGGAGCATAGACTTCGGCTGATTCGCTGAAGCAGCCTTCTCTCTTTTGTATTTATACTGCTCATAGGCTTCGGCTCCATCTATATTATGGATTGCCTTTGAATCTATCCAATTTCCTTCAGCTTTTCTGGCAGCCTCTTGACTTCCATGGATAGCACTAGGCCCCTGCTCTGAAGGTATTTTCATACATAAGTATGCTGGATGAAGTATAGCTTTGAAAGCATTGAGTGTCCCTTGGCCAATGATTGCATTGTATGGGTACTCCATGTCAACAATACCAAAAACAATTTGTTCAGTCCTTGTGTTATGAATGAAGTTGAAGGTTACTGGCATTGTGATTTTGCTGAGTGCTACAATTTGCCTTCCTCCGAAGCCACAGAGAGGGTGTGTAGCATCATGAATTTTATCCTTTGGCTCTTGCATTTGTCTGAAGGCCTTAGCAAATATGATATCCGCTGCGCTGCCTGTGTCAACTAGAACATTATGTACCAGAAACCCCTTGATGACACAAGATATGACCATAGCATCATTATGGGGGTAATCCTTGAGCTGAAGATCCTCCTAGGAGAAGGTAATTGGGATGTGGGACCATTTGGACTTGATGAAGGTTCCCTGCACCCCAACATGTTGCACCCTTCTCTGTGCTTCTTTCTTCTTCTTCTTGTTGGCTGGCTCTAAGCATGAACCGCATGTTATCGGGAGCACTAGCTTCGTAGTCGAAGGTGCTACAACTTGGTTGCTCAATGAAGCCATCAGCTCAAAAGTGGAAGTGAGTTCACCGGAGGTGGGCGCCAATGTTGGAGACTTGTTCTCAAATGCTATGGATTAAGAACAAGGCAACACAAAAACAGGTTAATGATTAATGCCCTTCGTCCTTCGAAGCATTATTTCCCTGAGGATATAACGTTTTTCAGACGAAGGTTATGAAGGACGTACCTTCATCATTGCAACATAAACCAATGGAAAACAAAACATATGAAACATTATAACATAAATTATTACATGTCATCATAATATATCTTTTTTTATATAATCAGGAATAAATAAAAATAATATCAAATTACATTTATACCTTTGGTTTGAAGGCATAGGTACAAGCGTGATGCACGAGTGAAAATCAGTTAGCATGAACAATACGGTTACAATCATGACACATATTACCATGGGCCGATCGGTCTTTGCATATTTAGGTCGGTGCAAACCTTCATCTCAAGGCGTGTTATTATGCCGAAGCTCCCTGGATGGCAGCTTCGGCGTTGCTTTTGTGTTGATCTTTCGAAGATGCTCCTTCTTTCAGGACCTTCGGCGACGAAGCGGACCCCCAACACCATCAGGCAAAAGGTAGTGGGAACCTCAAGCACGATGCTAAAGATTACCGCTGTCGGCCCTCCTCTAGGCCCCATCTTACACCGGGTCGTAGGCGGCGACTCCTGGCAGAGCACGGTGGTAATCGAGGTGGCCACTACCATCCGGCAGCTAGGCACGGGCGAGGCCGCCACCGGCGATCGGTCGCTATGCTCCATAATAGATGGAGTCACCTCCCCCACCCGGGGATGACTTCTTCTACCTGACAATGGGCTCAAAGAAGCCATAATAACAAAGGCTACGCATTTGTTAACATGGCCTCTCTGAAATCCATTGGTAGGTCCCCATGGGCCAGGAGCAAGGCTAATGCAGTCCGCTACGCTGGCCTATGCCTTGGTCCCACGGTGCGTGCGATGACCATCATCAACCACTGCACAAACTCATGGCATGCTTATATAGTATCCATCGTTGGACACGCCCGGAGCGGGTCTAGTCCCAACTCCCTCGGCGTGCTAGCGAAGACCAACAAGCAAGCCAATAATGGGTGTGCCTATGACAACCTCATCATGCGTGAGGTGGCTAGCTGGTCGTGGAGGGCCCATGGGATCTCCTCACATGCACTGGTGGCTCCAAGACCCAACTCATCTGCCACAAGCTCCATGGCGTTTGGGGTAGCAGCCAACGGTCTTCATCGGGCGCTGCTTACCCTGCGAGTCAGACATGCAACGGAGCCCAGGCGTTTAGGTCGGTCCTGGACCTTACACACTAAAGGTAGCATGGGAACGAACTATTCCTTTGTAATAGGATTACATTTATGTTTGGTTCAGTCCGATAAGGTCCACCCTCGTAAGCCCCGTCTCTAGTGGCATCTATGGCCCAGCCCAGTGGGAGCCGCCCTTATAAACCTAGTTTCGAGCGTCACATGTATCATATTGCAAAGAAAGAATTAGTTGTCATCGATCGGTTTCTTTTCTTGTTTATGCTTGTTGTTTCCCTCTACCCCTTCTATGGATCTAAACTTCTGTTGTAATCATGAAACTCGAATAATAGTGCCTATTCTTGCACTTGGTTTAGAACATCACTTGATAATGAATGAGGACCCGATCACTAAGAGCTTGGTATATGGAACAGTCAACGTTCGCGAGGGTGGTCTGGAGCTAGGTAGCCTCTTAGCCTGGTTCCATACCCTAAGCCTACAACCTTCCACCACCCTAGAATAGCTGACCTAGTACCTCAGATTGAATTTTTGGGGGTCCGAACCTCATTCAAACTCAACGGGTGATCCCAAACTAGAATCAGCAAGAACAAGCACTTCTATTCGAATGATTGAATACAACAGGGTAAGGATCCCAAGGGTGCACTGCTAAGCATCAATCCTTGGCCACAATAGGGATCGAACCATGGTCTGATCGTAACCTCAAGCTTCTGAGGTTACCAATATTCCAGGGGGCCAACTGAGGGAAAAATTGTCTTTACAATAGGAAGAGAGGTCCGGGTGCCACTCTCCTAAAAACTAGGGATGGCAACAGGTCGGGTTTGGATCGGGTAGAGTAAATACCCACCCGCGATTATACCCGCTAGGAATACTCATGCTCGCCTGTGACTATACCCGCGGGTAAAATTTTGTACCCATACCCGTACCCATCGGGTATCGGGCGGGTATCGGATATCTGTCGGGTACAACCAGTCGTGCAGCAACAGCAATTTTGGAAAGAATTGGCGAGCTAGAACTAACAGATCAATTAGGAGCCACAATGATCATCCAGCTAGCTGATGAATTGTTCAATACGACAATCTAGTATTCACTCACCTAGGTGTTGAGCTGGCAGACGAAGAAGCTGCAGCCTGCAGTGCTTGAAGTGGAGCAGGAGGAGGTCGCGCACAAGCTCCAGGGGCTTCTAGTTGCAGACCACAGAGTGGCCCTGCTCTGCCCACCATCAACACGTCCTCGTCCGTGGCCCACTCCCATCTAGTGCGTCTTAGTCAGGTACGATGTTGGCCCACTGCCTCCGCTCCCACCACTCTTCTACGCCGCCATGGCCACTGCGGCTTCTTCCATCACTCACTGATGATCTGCTCGCGGGTGGACGAGGGTAGTGGCAGGCCGCCGAACTCTGGTGGCACGGTGGCGGCATGGTCTGGGACTTTGGGAACTGGGTGCTGGCGGTTGCTGCGACCTACGAATAGGGGCTGGGGCATGGGCGCCGCGCCTGGCCGCCTGGGGTGTGGTAGAACCTCCCAAGTTATTGGGCCCACATGCACCTGTCCTTGTCTCAAAGACCTCAGATGGCTATGCATGTGCACCAGATAACTTAAACAGGATCCGTCCGAGTGCCCCAAGGACCCCGGATAAACCACTTACAACCAGGATCACAAAATTAAGTAAACACAAATCACACACCAACAATTTTGCAGTGGAATTTCTTTATTACAAAAGATTACAAGTTATAACAAATTTACATTATGTTTATCGGAGTGGTTACAAAGTGATTCAAAGAAATAAACTTTGAAATGTGATAAATTATTTATAAGTTGGAAATATATGCTAGCTTAAGTGACCATCCTCGATAAGAAGTATAGAAGAGTTACTTAGACTTATAAGAAGGCCGTGCCCACCGGCGATTAACACCATCCACAATAGCACAAACCTAGTACCTGCAACAACATGGGTTCAAAAACCTTGAGTATGAAGTGTACTTTCGCAAGTCTTACCCGACTAAAGAAAAAGACTCAAGCATATGCTGGCTTTTGGGAATCAAGGTAAAGCTTGTCAAGATTCAAAGACATTTTTGCAGAAAAGCTTGCTGTGAGTGGATCCTTAAAAATTCATTTTACTTGTCGGGTTAAGTAAGTTACCTGCATCTAGAGTTCTTTCTATCCTAGTTCAAGCACTTGGCCTACACCAGCCGTGTTTTTATCAACCCTTCAGTTCACTGGATTGTTACGTTTAAGTTAGTGACCAAGTCTTCATGTCCGAGAAGTAACGGCGATCCAAATCGATTAATACCCAGCTATGGATCTCCAACCACACAATATATGTAGCACTTAACCCTTGCATATGTCAACTCGCCACCAGGGTTTCTCAAGACCAGACCAGGTTCACACCAACCGAGAGCACAGATACACCACCATCCAGCCTCTTGCCACGGAGGGTACACGCTACTCTCGCCATCTCTCCACTCCCATTGCGTGTTGGCCTTTTTGGTATTGGTCTGCCCGAGGCAAAGCTTACCCTTGACGAGGCATGTGGCCAGTTAAAAGGTCCTCGATCATCAAGCCTACATCGGTACGGTCCTTAATCAACTAAGACGGAGACACTACATCGAAACTTCCTTCTCGTGCAAGTCAACCGCCCGGTCTCAGCTTTATTATTTAAAACCCATGGTACCTAGCAGAGGTACATTTTCAGATGTTGAACCCATCAAGGCCCTGATGGATTCACCATCACAAGTTTTTCTTTGTAAAATTCCCATCCACTTTGAAGCATCACCTTTTGTTTTAAAACAAAACATTTTGTTTTTCTAAAGCAAGGCTAAGCATCATAAAATCCTTTCATAAAAGGGTATCAAGGGATGGTAATCAATTTTCCAAGGAAGGAAATGCATCAATTGTTTGGCACAAAACTCCTATCACCTAATGCATCAAACAATGTGATAATGATTTTAAAACACAAGGAAAGGGATAATGCACCGGGGCTTGCCTGGAATAAACACTACGTTAGTGTTTGTTAGGTGGCGACCACTTGGTGACCAGCCTTTTGTGTTGGCACTTGTTCAGTCTTCCCATCTTCAGGTTGATCCACCAACATCACCTTGAAATTAGTCTAGCTCTTGTCCTTCATGTCACGTGATCAACTAGTACCTCATGAAATGCACGATGCACATGTATGAGTGCAAGTATAAATATTACAATATAGATAAAGCTACTCGAAGAATATTAAACTCCTATAGCAAGACATCTCAAATCTAGTACGAAAATACTAGATGTCGATATTTTTTACGTTCTAACACAACGATCATGAACCAGAGCGACTAAACTTTAACCTATCCATTTAACAAAGCAACATACTATTCTAAGAACTAACAAATAACACTCTTTAAATAACATAGCATTTCATAACTCAAATATTTACAATTCAAATGTCTAAAGCACTTATGTGCACTAGCCACGATGAATTTTTAAGTTTCTCCTAAAATTAACTTAGTGATACTACTTAATTTTAAATACTCGGGGTAGCCAGTAACATTTATCTAAGGCATGTAATTGCTTGCTAAACATATAATATAACTATAGGAGCAAAGCATCGATTTTATAAAACAATTATAATTCATCATAAGTAACACTAATAATATTATTGTTTAGACATTTTAAAAATGCTAAATTTAAACTTCATTCACTAATTTACCACACTTCACATAATTAACATCTCAAACCTACCCAACGCGACTACTCCAAAATCATGAAAATAATCACATCGCATTCATCGAACTAATTTAATAATACTAGACGCATCCATTCATCAATCCAATAATTAAGCTAACAGAAATATGAATCGACTTACCCATGACTAAATTTGACGCGCTATCCACGAACACAGCAAGGATTCCGGTTATGCCCTTGTGTCGAGCACTTGGTGAACATCACGCTGCTAGCTTCATCTTCACCTGACTCTTGGGATTTCTTGATGACGCACAGAACAACGACGAGATCAAGTGTGGAGCGAGCTGGCGAGGTGTGGTCTAACAGGTTAGCGTGAGCTCCGGCGAGGACACGAATCTAGTGAGGGCTCCAGCGACAATGAGGTCACGAGCTCTAGCGAGAGCTTGGACACTAAATTCGGTGAGGGAGAGGGCGACGTGAGCTTCGGCCACTGACAAGCGCAGTATCAACAACGATGACCAAGATGGGGTTGACTAGCGTGATAAGCACGTGCAGGGGGCAAGGGCAAGCGGTTGGGAGACGGCAGCGCGATTCGGGCAAGACTGCACGAGCACTGGACGAGAAAAAAACGACAGGCTCAACGACACTGTAGAGTTGAGGGCAAGCTCGGGCATGGAGTCATCGCAGAGCTCCAAGTCGACGACCACCAGGGTGCTGCTGCAGGACGGACCTTCACCGGCGGCGACCGGGATGGGAGCCTAGCCACACAGCTGAGGCGAGCATACACGACGACTGACCTTAGATCTGGGAACAGGGGCACGTGCGTCGGGGCTTGAAGACCACGACCGACACAGGGAAGATTTGGACACAGTCCGACGAGCTTTCATGGGCGACGTCCACTGATTTGAAGCTACGACGGCCAAGGCTAGAGCTCAGGGCGAGCAGCACCGGTATCCAGACGAGAGGGAAGTGGAGGGCTGAGCTGGGGGTGGGCGCTGGAGAGAGAGCGCGCAACCAGCCATGGAAGGGGAGCACGACTGCATGGGAAGCAGGGGCGCGATAGTGAAGAACGTCGACAGGCACAGGGAGTCACGGACGTGGGATCTCCATGCCTTGGCGCAGGGAATAGCAGCGCAGAAGAGTAGAGATGCGGGCGACCGGGCGAGCTGGGCGAGATCCGAGCAGGAAGATGGGCGGTCGGGCATAGGAAGCGCCATGGGCGAGCTGGAGGGAGCTCCGGCCAAGGAGAAGTAGGGTGCGCAGCGGCCATGGGGAGTAGGCGCGCGCGGGAGATGAGCAAGAGCTGGGGCATGGAGGAGCGGACAGGGGGGCCTCGGCTCGGAGAGCACGCATCAGGGAGCCGCTCGGCTGAGCGCATGACGCGTGGAGGAAGAAGCTCCACGGCGGAGAAGATAAAGACAACTAGGAAGATAAAGAATAGCAGCGGTGGAAAAAAATCAGAATGGGGGCGGCGGTAGATAGGATCCGAGAAGATTTTTTTGGAACTTTTCCATTTTGCATTATTTTTTTATTTCTTTGATGCAAAAATCTGTATATATTCATGTTCTAAGATGTAGATCAGAACGAGATGCAATGGATCGAACCACGGCATCGACTTCATTATTTTAATCTGCATTTGATTCAGTTGAATTTAGATGAATTCTGTTCGCTACTCGAACACTCGACTAGAGAACAATTCAATTAAAAATCCTTAAATGCGATTTCTCTGTGAAAGAGCGAGGACCAAATTATTTGGCACTGAAAACTTTAGTCATCGAGTTCTATTTAATCTGTTTGGGGTGAACTCAGAGGGCGGAACTAAATTTTCAAATTTGTATTTGCATGAGCGATGAATTTTAAATAGTCCCCAGACTCGCCGATTTTCAGAACAATGATGTTCGAACATCATGAAAATTTAGGAAAAGCCCGGACAAATAAAGATAAAAACAATGTCGAACTCGCGACAGACGAAATAGACCAAGACATAGTGACTGTTATTATTACTGATATCTCGTACTTACATCCAAAGTCGTTGCTAAACGTATGGTAACACCTGGGGTGTTACATGGGGGAGTGGCCGAGTGGGGGTGGGTGGTGGCCTGGTGGGTGCGGGCCTGGGCGTGGCCGGGTGGCCTAGGGTTAGAGGCATAGTGTGGGCTAGGCTATTTGCCTACGAGTTGGGCCGCAGTTAGCTATTTGTCTATTTTCGGATATCCGAAGGGGACCCGGGGTAAAGTATAATATCCGAACCTGACCAACTTTACCGTGGGTCGGGTACGGGTAAGACCCATAGGTAAAATATTATACCCGAATCTAAACCCACGGGTAAAATTGCCATCCCTACCTAAAACCCTGTGCGGGATCCAATTTCTGATTACCTTCATGAAACCTGGGTTATGCTTCTACCTTGTCACTCGGTTTCAGAACCTACCCTTGTAATGGATATGGATTGGGTCACAAGGAGCTAGGTCCAGGGGAAAGGACCACATTCTCGGGGGTGGTCCGGAGCCGTGTAGCCACTTAACCTGGTCCTGTACCCTAAGCCTGCATGCTTTTGCCACCCTAGAACAGATGTTCTAGTACCTAAAACTTGGCCCCTAAACCCTAAACCCTAAACCCTACCCTAATCAAGGGATGGGTTTCTGGAATCCTGCTCGACAAGGTCCGGGAGCATAATCCAGAAGATTGAAGGCAATCAGGAGGAGGTCCTTGTATGTACGCCATTAGGCACCATAACGGGCCATATGCAGGGACGCTTTTCAATTCATGTCACCAGGTGATGGGGGTCACGAGCATGACGCCTTCAAGAAACAAAGTGCTATTATTGCCCCACCTCCAGGTTCGCCATCTCACCTGAGGTGGGCCCAAGGGCCACTGTTGGTACCTCAATATTGGGGTACCCACTTCTACTGGGTCAAGACAGACCCCCAACACTACCCTTAGCCACCATGCAAATGGTGGTCCATGTAGCCCATGGATGGGCCTGCCCAGAAAGCCCACTAGGCTTGGGAGAAGGCCAACACCTATAATCAGCGCTCTGGAACCCCAGTGGAGGGGGTCCGGGTTCGCCACGTGCCTTGAAGACGAGGGCTCTGGAACCTGCGCCTGGGGGCCAGACCCCGAGGAACGACCCCGACCCTCATGGCGGGCCAGCTAAGGGGTCCGGTGCTGCCACATACTGACCAACTCTAGAAGAGACGTGACCTCCCTCAAGCACCATGTCACACCAGGGTTAGGGCACCAAGACCCGGGCACGAACATAATCACCAGGTGTGCTGAGACCAAGTCTCACACATATGATGAATCATGGCACATGATCGAATGTCACATCTTTACTACATAACAGGAGTTCTGTACAAATAAATAAATAATTACATTATAAGGAGACAACGGTCTAGCAACCCAAAGTTGACTGGGAGACAATGGCCTAGACCTCTCACGAACTCGTCATAGCATCCTCCAAGCGCCTCATCCTGTGGTACCTATTCTTGACCTGTGGGAGGTGTGAGATAGCAAGAGTGAGCTCACATATGTTCATAGCTCAACAAGTTGTGGGGAATAATGTGCATGAACTCGCCAAAGATGGGAGCTCATGTGAAGTATAAGGCTTACCAAAGAGGATGGTTGAAGCTATGCATTGCTTTTAAAGTTGGTCAAAATTTTATTAGCAATTACTAAGTATAAGTAAATACCAAACCCAATTAAGTAGTAGAACAAAAGTAACAACATCACCTGCGATGCAATGCATATGACAAATTGAATTTAGTTCCATAAATTAATCATGTGAGGGTTCGAGTTGCTCATGACCGTGAGCACAGCTAGTATACCAGTTTTACACTCTGCAGAGGTTGCGCACCTTTACCCACAAGTCATGTACCCATCTGCCAAGGGATCGCGACTTCCCATACACCTCTACTGAGGAGGCGAGGCAGGGTAACACTACGAGGCCTTTACAAAGTTCCACTAGCTTCAGAAAACCCGCTACAGTTTATAGGAAGCTCCAATGCAGGGATACCTCGCCTGACCGCCATCACAACATCAACCCAAGGACCTCCCTACACTGACCACTCCCCTACTGCCCTTGCCCCTTTCGGGTAAGATAGTCATCCACTAGCTTTCCTAATTAATCAGCCAAGGGGTCCCATTCCTCCCTTGTGGTAGCACTGTTTTCCGGGTGGTCGCTCCATGTTCCAATTAACATAATGATCTTATCATGAACAGTAAATAACAACTGATAATATAAGTATGATAATAAATAGTGTGTATCTCTATACCCAAAACCACATAAAGCAATAGCAGTACTATCCAAAAATTCAGTGCTGAACAAGGTATAAAGATAGTCAAACTAGGGTAACCTATCGGGTCCCATCAAAATTAACCTATGCAGATCATTATGATTAATTAGAACATGAGTGGGTAAAAAGAAGTGATCAAGGGCAAACTTGCTGGGGCTTGAGATTCCAGGTACCAACTTGCTCTTCAGATGACACGTGTCCTCACTTCTAAACGTAGCAATACAGACAAATATGGTATAGGCAAAATTAACATCACACCAAACATATAAACAAAATACATAATAATAATCTACTCATTAAAATAAGATTCTACGAACAGGAATCATTAATTTTAGAGTTAGAGATTTTAAGTTATGAATTTCTGAAGGTTTTATATGTTTTGTACAAGATTAAATAGGATACAAATTTTATTGTGATATTCATGTCAAAACAGTGGTACAAAATGATAAACAATAATATTACAAATTTATAGGAATTGGAATGGATTAATTTGGACTTAGTATGAATTTTCTATGAATTATACAAGTTTCTATATTTATTTTTGTATTAAAAATCATTTCTATAATTAATTTTCTATTTTATTGTTTTCTGGACTGGGCGTCAAAAACAGAGGAAACGCAGGGGTTTACTTGCAAAATGTCCCAAGACTCAGTTTTCTCTGTGCAGGATGGCGGGTTGTTTTTGTGAAAACAGAGGGGTTTCTTTGCAAGTTGACGTGTGCGGAGAGGTATGGGTGCATATCTGCCGTTGGATTAGAGTTGGACGTACGAGATTAAATCCAGACCCCACTGAACCAGTATGTAATCTGAGCACTCAGATCCAGAATCAATGGATCAGATTTAATATGGCCAAGATGAGTTTCGGACGCCAGATCTCGATCGAACGGTCCAAAACGGTGGCGGCCGAACCGGTAAGGCACATGAAATCTCAACCATCCATGCGCCGATCAATGGCCGCGAACCCATCTCCCTCACCCCGCCCACACTGTCGACGGCGCCGCCCCTACCGCGGCCGACCACCCGCCGGAGCCACACGGTCCGACCGATCTGGGCTCCCACGACATCAATCGCAGGTCCTACGCACAATTGGGACGATGACTAAACAGATAAGGG